>CM061747.1:245741814-246141225 GCA_030979885.1 Lolium multiflorum
GGATCTTAGCATGCCATGTTTCAACCAAGTGTCACAAAGGGGTACCTCCCGCCGCCTGTACAAGGTCTAAGGAGAAGCTGGCATTTTGGATTTCTCGCTTTTGATTATTCTCAACTTGAACATCCATACGGGACAACATGGACAGGATAATGGACTCCTCTTAAATGCATAAGCATGTAGCAATGATTATTATTCTCATATGAGATTGGGATATATGTCCAAAACTGAAACTTCAACCATGATTCATGGCTTTAGTTAATTAGCGGCCCAATGTTCTCTAACAATTTTGCGTGCTCCAACCACTAAAATGATAGATCCTTAGGACAAGACGGACATGCACTTAGCAACTCACATGATATTCAACAATAGTTGATGGCGTTCCCCCGGAAGCATGGTTATCGCGCAACAAGCAACTTAATAAAAGATAAAGTGCATACAGTACATATTCAATACTACGATAGTTTTAAGGCTATTTTGTCCCATGAGCTATATATTGCAAAGGTGAATGATGGAATTTTAAAGATAGCACTCAAGCAATTTACTTTGGAGGAGAAATACCATGTAGTAGGTAGGTATGGTGGACACAAATGGCATACTAGTTGGCTCAAGGATTTTGGATGCATGAGAAGTATTCCCTCTCGATACAAAGGTTTAGGCTAGCAAGGTTATTTGAAACAAACACAAGGATGAACAGGTGCAGCAAAACTCACATAAAAGACATATTGTAAAACATTATAAGACTCTACACCGTCTTCCTTGTTGATTTCAAACTCAATACTAGATATTATCTAGACCTTAGAAAAATATGCAATCCAAATTTTAGCAAGCTCATGTATTTCTTCTAATGGTGCAAACATATATGATGCAAAAACTAACATGCAGACACAACAATTTACCAAGTATCACATTATCAAGACATTTTAGAATTACTACATGTAGCATTTTCCAATTCCAACCATATAACAATTTAACGAAGAAGAAACTTCGCCTTGAACATTATAGTAAAGCCTAAGGACACATGTGTCCATATGCAACAGCGGAGCGTGTCTCTCTCCCACAAAGTGAATGCTAGGATCATTTTATTCAAACAAAAACAAAAACAAACAGTAGCTTAAGTAAAGAACACAAGATGTGATTGAATAAAAATATAGTTTCGAGGGGAGGAACCTGATGATGTTGTCGATGAAGAAGGGATTACCTTGGGCATCCCCAAGCATAACTTCAGTCTTCTTAAAATATGCAGGGGGTGAACCACGGGGCATCCCCAAGCTTGAAACTCACTCCTCTTGATCATAGTATATCATTCTCCTCTCTTGACCCTTGAAAACTTCTTCACACCAAACTTCAAGCAAACTCATTAGAGGGTTAGTGCACAATTAATAATTCACTCATTCAGAGATGACACAAACATTCTTTACACTTCTGGACATTGCATAAGCTACTTACTGGACATTAATGGATCAAGAAATAAATCCAAAATAGCAAAAGAGGCAATGCGAAATAAAAAGGCAGAATATGTCAAAAACAGAACAGTCCGTAAAGACCAATTTAAAGCTGGCACCAGACTTGCTCAAATGGAAAAACTCAAAACTAATGAAAGTTGCGTACATATCTGAGGATCACGCTCCGTAAATTGGCAGATTTTTCGAATTTTCTACAGAGAGATCTGCGCAGATTCGTGACAGACAGCAATGCTGTTTTTCTGCGCACAGCGATCCAAATATAACATCAACTTTGACACTTAGAAACTTTTGGCACAAGAGGCTGTGATAAGGAGGAGTTTGCTACAGTAAATAAACTGCTTCCAAAGACTCAGCAAAACAAAAATTGCTGTAGTAGATGTGGGTTGTCTCCCATAAGCTTTTCTTTAACGCCTTTCAGCTAGGCGCCGAAAGTGCAAATCAAGTATTATCGGATGGTGGTGCATCATCCTTACCTTGGGCTTTACCCTTACCTTTCTTGTTGTTTTTTCCTTTCTCTTTGACTTAGGAAATGTATGATTTCCCCTGGTATAGAGGTGAAATCCAAGATGCCTTCTCCCTTGTCTATGACTGCTCTAATAGTTTAGCAGGATCTTCCAGTGTGACCTTTCCTGTCCTCGCATTTCAATAACAAGATAGTCAATGGATATTGTTCTTCCAAGAATGGTGTATGCACAACTGCGGCTATTCCCTTAGGAGTTATAACAGAATTATCAATGAGAGTTATTTCTTTTCCTCCTTCATCAACTCCCCATAGTTCAAAGATTTATAAATGCTCTCAGGCATAAGGCAAAATTCAGACATAATATCACAGTTGGCACGAAGAGTTTGATCACCAATAACAATTTTAACGGTAGGATCCCATAATGAAGGTTTAGAATCCACTAAGACTTGTTCAAGACGATTACGAACACGGTGATAATTGTCATTCAAGCGAGATGTACTTATCTCGAAATTGTTCAATCTATTATAAATGCTAATAAGGGCTGAATCAAAGTTATTAGCTGAATCATGTGATACAACCAATTTCTTTATGGCATTAAAAGCTTGATCCCCATTACAATGAAGGAAATCTCCTCCCACTAAAGCATCCAAAGCATATCTATAACGAATCATAAGACCAAATAAAAATTACTAAGGAGCAAACTTAGAGTCATTTGAGGTTCAGTTTTAAGATAAGAAGTTCTAGATTAAGCATCTTTAAAACTTTCCTCATCCTTGTTTAAAAGTAAAACTAATTCCTCGGGTGAAGAAATTAACAGAGTGTGGAGCTAGACATGGTATTAAAAATACAATAGATCGTAAATGCAAGTAGCTAATTTTTTTGTGTTTCGATATAGAGAGCAAGACAATAAATAAAATAAAACTAGCAACTAATTTTTTTGTGTTTTTGTTTAGGTGCAGCAAACAAAGTAGTAAATAAAATAAACGAACAAAAACAAAGTAAAGAGGGTGAGAAGTGGAGACTCCCCTTGCAGGGTGTCTTGATCTCCCATTCATGGCGCCGAAATTTATGCTTGATACGCGTAGATGTACACCACCGTTGGGGAACCCAAGAGGAAGGTATGATGCGTATAGAAGCAAGTTTCCTCAGTATGAAACCAAGGTTTAATCGAACCAGTAGGAGCCAAGAAGCACGTTGAAGGTTGATGGTCGCGAAATGTGATGCGGCGCAACAGCATCCTGTGCCAACGTGGAATCTGCACAACAAAACCAAAGTACTTTGCCCCAACGAAGCAGTGAGGTTGTCAATCTCACCGGCTTCTTGAAACAAAGTTAAACGTATCGAGTGGAAGATGTTTGCAGAAAATAGTAAAACACAGTTGCGTAGGGTGTATGCTATGTAAAGAATAGGACGGGGTCCACAGTTATAAGTGTCTCTCCATAAAGATAAAAGCATGTTGGGTGACAAATTACAGTCGGACAACAAATAGAGGAAGACATAACAATGCATATACATGATATGATAAATATAGTGAGATTTAATCAAGACATTACGACAAAGTATAGGCCGCCATCCAAACACATCTATGCCTAAAATTACAACCGAGTTATCATCCGAACCCATTAGGTATTAAGTTGCTAAGTAGCAGACAAATGCTTTTAGCTTGATTGCTATTCCTACGTATATCTATTTATATTTTTTTCTTTCTTTCAAATACTATGTGTTCCGCAGCAACGCGCGGGGTATCAACTAGTTTAATGGAGGCATGAACCCACTATCGAGCATAAATACTCCCTCTTGGAGTTAAGAATACAGTAGTGAGCCTCTACTAATAACGGAGAGCATGCTGCAAGATCATAAACAACACATAAGCAATAGATTGATAATCACCACGTCCATAGTACTCTCTATCCAATGGATCCCAGAGCAAACACAACATATGGAGTACATATAGATGATCTTGATCATGTTAGGCAGCTCACAAGATCCAACAATGAAGCACAACAAGGAGAGACGACCATCTAGCTACTACTATGGACCTTGGTCAGGGGTGAACTACTCACTCCTTCCTCCGGAGCGACAGCAGCGTGAGTCCTCAGAGGAGATCGTCCCCCTCTCGGCCCGGTCTTGGAGAGGCGATCTCTGGATCCCAGGGATGGGATTCGCGGCGCGTCTGCAGAGACTCGTGTCGTGGCTCACCATTGCGCTTGGATTCGCGACCGGAGACTTTGGTGGATCGGAAAGGTCAACGCGGGGGCTGAGGTGCCCAAGGGGTAGGCCGCGACCCAGGGCTGGGCGCGCCGCCACTGTCCACAGCTCTCGTGGCCCCATAGATTATCTCTTAGGTCAGCACGGAAGCTTCGTGCAAAAATGGGATACAGGCGAAAGTTTAAGTCAATTCAAAATATTTCCTTACTAGTTTCTGAAACCAAAAGCAGCAACTGGCTCTGCAGAAAACAGCTCTTCGGCATCTTGTTAATAGGTTAGTTCAGAAAATGCATAAATATGACATATAATGTATAAAACATGTGGTATCATCAATAAAGTAGCATGGAACATAAGGAAGATTATCGATGCGTTGGAGACGTATCAACATGCGGCATCTTACCTTCCTCTTGGGGTTCCCAACGAACGTGTGAGTTACACGCCATCACAAACCCTAACCAACACCAGAATGCCATAGGTGTTAGGTACCTTACAATGTAATCTAGATTATTGACTCTAGTGCAAGTGGGAGACTCTTGGAGATATGCCCAGAGGCAATAATAAAGTGGTTATTATAATATCTTTGTGTTTATGATAAATGTTTATATACCATGCTATAATTGTATTAGCAGGAAACATTGATACATGTGTGTGTTGTAAAAAAAGAGTCCTAGTAAGCCTCTTGTATAACTAGCTTGTTGATTAATAGATGATCATTGGTTTTAGTGATCATGAACATTGGATGTTATTAATAACAAGTTGTCATTAGTTGAATGATATAATGGACACACCCCAAGTAAGTAACAGATCAAGTCATTAGTTCATTTGCTACTAAGCTTTCAATACATGATTGTCTTAATCCTTTCGACAGGATCCCGTAATCCTTGTGAAAGGTTACTTTGATTACATCAAGACGTCATTGCGTAAATGGGTGACAATAAAAGGTGGGATTAAGTATCTGGAATGTGTAGAGTTGAGGCATATGGATCAACGGTGGTTGTCCATCCGATGACGGATAGATATACTCTGGGCCCTCTCGGTGGAATGTCATCGATTAGCTTACAAGCATATGAATAGTTCATAAGAGATCACATGCCACGGTACGAGTAAGTTTTCCTTCATTGAGGTTGAACAAGGTATACAGTACCGATAATCAAACCTCGGACAAGTAAATATGAGACAAAGATTATTACAACTTTAAACAATTACTAGTCATGTTGAATATGTAGGAGCCATTATGGATCTCCGGATCCCTCAGGGGCGCTGGAAGGTCTCGACCATGTATGGTTCGCGAACCGTAGGGTGACGCGCTTAAGGTTCGATGTCGCAAAAGTATTCGGAATATGAGTTGGAGTCCGAGGTTTTGTTGGAGTCTCGGATGGGATCAGGGACATCACGAAGTGGAATTGTCGGAAGATAATATAAGGGAAGTCATTTTTCCGGGTTCGGGAAAAAGTCCGGTGTTTTTACCGGAGCTTTAGAAGGTTCTAGGGCCACCGGTGGGCCCACCACCCCGGAGAGGCCACGTAGGCGTGGCATAGTGGGTCCTACCCACCATGACATGTGGGCCTAGGCCCACCCATAGAGATAAGATCTATCTCTGGACCAAATTTGAATCCAGAGATAAGATCTATCTCCTAAAATAAATAGTTTTAAATTAGGAGATAATGGGGAAAACTTGGGGGAGGGTTTGCCCCCCACAGCCGGCCAAAGGGTAGGTGGGCCCGGGGGAACCCTAGGCGACCCCCACCTATATATAAAGAGGGGGGTGGCCGGCCAAGGCACCACCATTACCTCCTCCCTGCGCCTCTCCCTCCACCATCTGTCCGGGCTTAGGCGACCCTCTGGTTTCTTCCTCCACCACTGCCACCACGCCGTCGTGCTCTTTGGTGGAGATCTACCACACCTCCGCTGCCCGCTCGAACGGAGAGGAGAGCCATCGACCGTACGCGGCCAGAAGTGCGAAGTGTTCTTAGGATTGCAGCACACCGGGATGATCGTCTACACCAACAGAGATTAATCTCGTAGGCTTTGGAATCTTCGAGGGGTAGGTCTCATCTCCGTCTCGTTGCTTAGATCTAGTAGATTGGATCTTGGGTTTTCCATAGATTAGATCGTTGGTTTTATTAGCTTTGCGGTAGGAAAAAATTTTATTTTCTATGCAACGAACCCAAATTATAAATGCCATGCACTTTTTGTGTGGTGTTTTCCTTTCTATTCTCTAAGGTGTGGACTCTCGACATCGTCCCCTTTCTTTTATGTGCATCATCATAGTCATCATTGCTCATTGATGACCCACAAGTAGGGGTGTATCGTAGTACTTTTGATAAATAGGAGTGTCAACGAGGAGCGGAAGGTGTTGATGAGCAGTTTTGATCAAGGATTCTCCGTAAACACTAGCAAACGGGTTTCCAGGGGTATTTGATATTGCAAATAAAATGCGAGTAAATAAAAGAGGCGGCAATAATAATTGCGACAAGTGGCCCGATCATTTTTTGCTTTGAGGACAGTTGTTCTACTTATATCGACCAAATGTTCCTGAGGACACACGGGAGGTTTTATGTCAAGTGATTTCGCGTCGCATCCGTGAATAATCTCTATTGGTATGGTAAGTGTTGTGTGGGTGAACCTATGCTAATGCACTACCCTTACTAGGATAACACATACTTGTGATTAAACCCCTTGCAAGCATCCGCAACTACAAGAAGGTAATTAAGATAAAATCTAACCACAGCCTTAAACTCTGAGATCCTACGCTCCCTCATGCAATGGTTTCCTAACGGGGGTTCAGGTTTCTGTCGCTCCGACAACCCCGCAATTAGTAGCCAAATACACGATGCCATAAAGGCGAAGTTTCATGTAGTCGACGTTCACATGATACCACTAGAAGAATAACACCACAACTTAAATATCATATCAATACATATTACTCACATAGCTCCACTACTAACATAAGACTTCTCCCATGTCCTCAAGAACTAAACGAACTACTCAAGGGACAACATATGGAACATGATCAGTGGGTATATAATTATGAATAACAATCTGGACATAAACCTTAATCCGATGGTTTCACTCAATAGCATCAAATACAACAAGTAATCAATACCGGGAGAGTTTTCCCTTCGAAATATGCGAGGTACAAACCAAATAGTACAGCGGGACGAGGTGGAGACGCGGTGATGATGGTGCTGATGGTGGAGATGATGAAGATGATGATCATGATGAAGTCTAGCTCAATGGTGGTGGCGATGGCGATGATTTCCCCCTCCGGAAGGGAATTTCCCCCGGCAGATTCCTATCTACCGTAGAGCTTTTCTCTCTCTGGTGTTTTCTGCCTCGTAGCGGCGGCGGAATATTTCTGCGAGTTGCCCCCCGATCTTAGGTTTTATGGAATCTCGCGAAAGGGCGGCATCAGATGTGGGCCAGGCGTATGACACTAGCGCGGCAGAGTGGGGCCCACGCACAGGCATTGTATTGCCAATGGTGGCCCTGGGTCCTCCTTCGCTATGGCAAATCATTCGGGAAATAAGATCTTCGTGAAAGTTTCTGGAATTTTCTGATCTTCCGAAGTATGGTACCCTGATGACCACTTTTCCAGCAGAATTCCAGCTCCGGCAGCAAATCCCGTGAAAATCATCAAACATGCAAAAATAGATAAACTAACATAAGTATCATGTCTAAATATGAAATATATCAATAAATAGCAGTAGATTATAATACAAAATAGTGATGCAAGTTGGACGTATCAACTCCCCCAAGCTTAGACCTCGCTTGTCCCCAAACGAAAGTTGAGCTCAGTAAACCGGACCACGGGTTTATGCAGTGAAGTGTCGATAAAAAAATACGAACAAGAAGCATCACACTCACCAACACATAAGCTATCATAGACAGCAACATTCTCAAATATGATCCACTTGCAATGAATAAGGAATCAACACATAGGAGTATGTAAAGGAAATCATAATTGGCATGTCAAACCTTTTGTTCTTGGTCAGTGAACAATTAACAACTAATAAATTTTCACATACCGTAATGCTCAATTATTGCATCCTCTTTTCATTCATAGATGGCTTTCAACATTGTATTCATTTGGGTAGAAACATTGTGCTGCACAAGTAAGAGTTAAAAAGACAATTGCATACATCAACATTCATAGATGATTGAATCACAACGGTTCACATGCTTGCTTTGAGATAGAAGGAATAGGTACACTGACTCAACAAGAAAGTAAAAGAATGGCCCTTCGCAAAGGGAAGCAGAGATTAAACATGTGCTAGAGCTTTTTTTTTGCAAAACTGAATAAAAGATTGATTTGAGAGGTGGCTGCTTTTGTCAACGAATAGGTACAAGTGTTTTTGTCATCTTCCATACTAAACAAGTTTGAGAGAGGTTCCAAAATATTTGGGCGAAGCCTCTTTTTATTCATGCTATTTATAAAACTGTGACACTCCTCCCATCCATTGCTTACACATACCATGGCTAGCCGAATCCTCGGGTGCCGACCAACAATCACAAACCATGGAGGAGTGCCACTTTCTTATACTTTCCTATTTTCTTCCCCTTTTGGAAGTTGTGGTCAAACTAGCTCTTTTTTTTATATCTATCATTTTTTTATTGACAAGCGAGATGAAGCTCACGAGTCTTGCTGTACTTAGTAAAGTATGGAAGACGACAATAATAAATTTCACATCCTCATGAGCTAAAAACATATACACAAAATGAGATGTAGTTGAAGGTTTTAAAGGCAGCACACTAAAATTTACTTGGAGCGGAGGTGAAATACCACATATAGGTAGATATGGTGGACACAAATGGCATGAGTATTTTGGTTGGGATTTGGATGCATGAGAAGTATTTTCTCTCAATACATGCTTTTGGCTAGCAAGCCTGGGTAGCAAGCATTTGAATATAAGTGAAACAAGCAAATATACATGTATCAAAAAGCAATTCAAATAACTCATCTTGAAAGTAGAAACGATCTTGATTTGAGAATACCAAGCTTTTGAGCCAATCAAGAAATAAAGAATATAAATAATATATATGCATGTACCTTTTTCTTTTTCTCTTCGATCTACAAAATAATGTTGCTACTGACCAATAATAGATTTGCCAAAGCCAATAAGATGTATTCAATACTCCCGAAATGATACCAACACCAATTAGCAAGAATGATCACACCGCTGCAAACTAAAATATAGTGTGCATAAAGTAAATAAGAAGACTTCTCATTAATAATTCATGTAGGCGACTCACACCAAGGGATACAATGAGACAACATAAAAGAGCGATACCTCCAATCCACAAAGTATCCTATATGACAACCACTTTATTCATGATATGACTCGACTAAAAATAAAGATAAAGGTGATAGTGATACCGCGACACTCCCCCAAGCTTGGAACAAGCCAAGGGGATGCCTATACCGAAGACAATCACCTCATGTGCCGGTGGTGGTGGCCCTGTGATGGGAATTGAGTAATATTCCAGCATTCTGCGAAGTCTGGTGTTCTCCTCAAGGAGTCTATCCACCTCCTTCCTCAGAGCTCGATAATTATCACAAAACTCATCAACAACACGGACGACTTCTTCAACTGAAGGGATAGAGCTTAGGTTCAGAATCGGCGGCGTTGGTCCCTGCAAGTTATGAGAAAATACACGTCCAATGTTAGTTGCCCTTGCAGCAATATGTCCCTCCTTCTTGATCTCGGCAACAAGCTCGGCATGGATCTTGTGAATAATGTGCACTTCACGCTCCGCCATCTTCTTGTACTCAAAGACTTCCTGCTCCAGCTTTTCCACCCTAGCTTCAAGATCACCCACTCCTTTAGGTCCACGGACATCTTCTATTTGCACCTTCCCATCCTTGAACAACAACTCCTTGGGATGCGTCATCAACTCGTTCAGGTATGGGTTGATGCCACCCATGAAGGGGTTGTCTCCACTTGATCCGGACGAAGACATGGAGGCACTAAACAACAAATATTCCTGGCAGAAACAGGTCGAAACAAAACGCGACGAGAACTCGAGATAGAGACCTCGGAACTTCCTCGGGAATAAATAGCGAAAAGTTTCGCAATATAAGGGAAACACAGGACGAAAACGGGGCGTAGATGGGACTCTAGGGTGGCAATACACACCCCAGGCGCGGCCAAGGGTCGGCCCGTGCCTGGGCCATGTATGGCCACTCCGTGTGTCACCTCGACTCCGTTTTCATCTCGTAAATTCTTAAATATTCCGAAAACAACAGAAACTTACTTGAAAAAACACAACGCGAAATTTCTCTTACCAGAACTGTTACCTATTCGAAACCGGACTCTGCAGACTGCTGCATTTGATCTTTAATGAATTTCTCCGGAGTCTTTACTTCAATAACATCAACGTCTTCATTAAAAGAATCTCCAGAAATGTTATGTTTTGAGTCTTTGTCCATTCACCACTTGTGTTTTGTCATCCTTCAACGAAGCAATTTTTATTGCGCCGGAACGATACACCTCCACAATGACATATGGACCTTCCCATTTCGAGAGTAATTTCCCTGCAAAAAATCTTAGACGAGATTTGTATAATAAAACCTTTTCACCTACATGGAATTCTCTCTTGAGAATCCTCCTATCATGCCACTGATTCACTTTTTCTTTGAAAAGCCTAGCATTTTCATAAGCCTCGGTTCTCCATTCATCAAGAGAACTCAAATTAAGCAACCGTTTCTCACCGGCTAATTTAAAATCTCTATTCAACTCTTTCACTGCCCAATAAGCTTTGTGTTCTAATTCTAAGGGCAAATGACAAGCTTTCCCATAAACCATCTTGTAAGGAGACATACCCATAGGATTTTTATAAGCGGTCCTATAGGCCCATAAAGCATCATTCAACTTATCAGCCCAATTCTTCCTAGATCTGTTGACAGTCTTTTGCAAAATAGACTTGATCTCTCTATTAGATAAATCTACATGTTCACTAGTTTGGGAGTGATAAGCTGAAGCGATTCTATGGTTAACATCGTACTTAGCAAGAGTTTTTCTAAAACCACCATGAATAAAATGAGAACCGCCATCGGTCATAAGATATCTAGGCACTCTGAATCTGGGAAAAATAATATCTTTAAGCATTTTTAACGAAGTCTCACCGTCGGCGCTACTTGTCGGTATGGCTTCTACCCATTTAGTAACATAATCAACAACAACTAGAATATGAGTGTAACCTTTTGATGGGGGGAAAGGACCCATAAAGTCAAACCCCGAACAATCAAATGGTTCAATAACAAGCAAATAGTTCATAGGCATTTCATTGCATCGAGAAATATTACCAACTCTTTGACATTCATCACAAGATAAAATAAATTTCCTTGCATCTTTAAAAGAGTAGGCCAATAAAAACCTGATTGTAGAACCTTTTGCGCGGTCCTATCTCCAGCGTGATGCCCTCCATAAGCACTACTATGTAATTTCTTCAATATCTCTTGTTGTTCAAATTCCGGAACACACCTTCTCATAATGTCTACTCCTTCTTTATATAAATGTGGGTCATCCCAAAATAAATACCTCAAGTCTTCCTTCTTTGCTGAGCTGAAAATGTAGGAATGGACAAATATTTGAAACAATAAAGTTAGCATAATTAGCATACCAAGGGATTTGTGAAACTACCTTTATTGCAGCCAACTGTTCATTTGGAAAACTATCATTAACAGGAATAGGATCATCAGAAATATTTTCCAACCTAGACAAACTATCTGCAACAAGATTTTCAACTTCTTTTCTATCAACAATATGCAAACTCTTGTAAAAGCAACACCCATCTAATAAGTCACGGCTTCGCGTCTTTCTTTCCCATAAGGTACTTGATAGCCGCGTGATCCGTATGAATAGTAACTTTAGAATCAACAATATAAGGCCTAAATTTATCACAAGCAAAAACAATAGCTAAAAACTCTTTCTCAGTAGTAGCATAATTCTTTTGCGTGGCATCAAGAGTTTTACTAGCATAATGAATAACATTCAAGTTCTTATCTACACGATGTCCAAGAACAACACCTACTGCAAAATCACTAGCATCACACATAATTTCAAAAGGTAATATCCAATTAGGTGGTTGAACAATAGGAGCAGTTGTTAAAGCTTTCTTGAAAGTTTCAAAGGCTTCCTTACAATCATCATCGAAAAAAAAGGGACATCCTTTTGCAGAAGATTAGTAAAGAAGATTAGTAAGAGGCTTTGAAATTTAAGAGAAATCTTTAATAAATCTTCTATAAAAACCAGCATGACCAAGAATACTACGAATACCTTTAACATCCCTGGGATAGGGCATCTTGTCAATTGCCTCCACTTTGTCTCGATCAACTTCAATACCTCTTTCAGAAATTTTATTCCCAAGAACAATTCCTTCATTAACCATAAAGTGGCACTTCTCCCAATTAAGAACAAGATTAGTTTCTTCACATCTGCAAAACTTTATCAAGACTGTGCAAACAATTATCAAAGGAGGTTCCATAGACGTATCCATGAATACCTCCACAATTTCTTCACAAAACCATGAAAAATAGCGGACATGCATCTTTGAAATGTAGCAAGAACTGTGCACAAACCAAAGGCATACGTCTATAGGCATAAGTTCCATAAGGACAAGTAAAAGTGGTTTCTCTTGATCTTTAGCTTTTAACCGCAATTTGAGAAGAAAACAAAAGTGAATCTTTTTAGACAACCTTTCTAGCATTTGATCAATAAAAGGCAAGGATAATGATCCTTCTTGGTAACTTTGTTGATTTTCTAAAAATGTTAATTATAACCCATGACCAATTGGCCAGAATAATAAGCTCATCAATATCATTAGGCACACAGTCATGTCTCCTTTCTTAGGAACACAATGCACATGACTAACCCATCTACTATCGGCAATAGGATAAATAATACCACTTCAAGGAGTTTTAATACCTCATTTCTTACCACTTCCTTCATCTTAGGAATTCAGCAGGCGTTGATGTGGCTTTGCATCGGGGTCCAAATTAATAGCATGCTGACATAGAGTTGGAGAAATTCCCTTCAAGTCATCAGAGTATATCCCATAGGCACACCACGATGCTTCCTTATTCACTAGGTAATCTTTTCTTCATATCTGAAAGTTTTAGAGCTAATAATAACGAGGGTGTATTTTCTTATCATCTATAAACATGTTAAGATCCTCAGGTAGGCACCAAATCCAAAACTGGATCCTCTTTAGGAGGCATAGTGGTACCCAAATCCTCCACACGTAGATCGTGTTTAAGTATCTCCGGTTGACGAAGAAATATATCATCGATCTCATTTCTTTCCGGCATAAAAACATCACTCACATGCTCTTCCATATATTGCTGCAAGGCATTGTTAGGAGCAAGAGCAATAGAAGCAAGCTGTTCAACTTTAAAATCTTCATTAAGTAAATCGACTTCCAAAGGAACTTTAGTAAACTTGAAAAAATTAAACTCATAAGACTCTCCATTAAATTTAGTATGAATTTTCTCTTTCCTACAGTCTATATTAGCACCGCAAGTGTTCAAGAAAGATCTACCAGATATAAGCCTTCCCAAGCACAAGAAAATCAGCGGGATATTTAACCTTACCACATAAGACTTCCACATCTCTCACAATACCAATTGGATAAACAATTTCCCTGTTGGCGAGCTGAATAGCCACATCAATATCTTCCAAATCACACAGTCCAATTTCATGCCTAATCTCCTTGTAAAGATCATAAGGGATAGCACTGGAGCTCGCTCCAATATCACATAATCCATAATAGCAATGATCACCTATTTTGACAGAAAGCATAGGAACACTAGCATTTCGAGGCTTATTAGGATGCGAAATAATATTAGAAGCATCTTCACAAAAAACAATATGTTCATCTTCTACATTTTTAGTAACAAGTTCTTTTACTATTGCTACTGCAGGTTCAACATTAATTTGCTCATCGGGTTCTGAAACTTTCTATTTATTTTTACTAACCACAGTAAACAAAATAGAATGCTCCTTTACCTTAGCAGGGAAAGGCATATTTTCAATATAAGGTTCAGGTAGAACGCCATCAGTGGTACTGACCTCGACAACATTAGAAGGAACACTGCTAACAATGTCTTTATAAGGCGCATGATAATTACTCCAGTCCCCTTTTGGAATATCATAATAAGAAGCAAACACCTTATATAGATTTGCAACAGTTTGGGAATCAACTCCATAAACAACAGTAGCATCATGGAAGTAATCAGTTTTCATAAGAGTTTTAATGCATTCATAATCATAATTAATACCTGACTTTCGTCCTTTATCATTTTCCCATCCTTCAGTATTTTCTTGAATACGGTCGAGATGATCCGATTAAGCTTGTTCCTTTATCTTGGTAAATGATCCAGAACAAGAAGCATCCAATAAATCTTTATCATGTAGAGAAAGCCTCGCATAGAAGTTATTAGTAATAATTTTACTTGGGAGCTCATGAATGGGGCATTGAGCATTAGTGACTTCAATCTCCCCCACACTTGGGCAATACTTTCTCCATCTTGAGGCCAGAAATTATATATTTGATTCCGATCTTTATGTATCTCACTTGGAGGATACAACTTGGAGTAAAAGAGAGGGACAATTTCCTCCCATCCAATAGATCGGCCATTCCGCAGCAGCTTATACCACTCCGCAGCTCTTCCACAAAGTGATAGTGAGAATGATTTCCTCTTCACTTTGTCCATAGTAATACCTGCACACTTGAACAACTCGCATAATTCATGTATAAAAAGCAAATGATCGCCCGGATGGACAGTTCCATCTCCTGAATAGCAGTTATTCATAACACGTTCCACAATTTTCATAGGTATTTTAAAAGGATCAACTTGAGCTTGCGGCGATTTGTCCACTACCATAGCAGCGGTAGGAACAAACAAAAATAAGGAGTCCAAAGAAGAAGACTCCATCACTGCAATAAACCAGCAAGCAGAAAAACAGCACTTACAGTAAAATTACCTTTACCGATTCCGCTCTTCAATAGTGCTTCACTCCCCGGAAACGGCGCCAGAAAATAGTCTTGATGACACACAAGTATAGGGGGTGTATCATAGTACTTTCGATAAATAAGAGTGTCGAACCCAACGAGGAGCAGAAGGTGTTGATGAGCAGTTTCAATGAAGGATTCTCTATAAACACTAGCAAACGGGTTTTCAGGGGTATTTGATATTGCAAATAAATAAAATGCGAGTAAATAAAAGGCGATAGTAATAACTGCAGCAAGTGGCCCAATTCTTTTTAGCACAAAGGACAAGCCGGTTGTTCTACTTATATCGACCAAACGTTCCTGAGGACACACGGGAGGTTTTATGTCAAGTGCTTTCGCGTCGCATCCGTGAATAATCTTTATTGGTATGGTAAGTGTTGTGTGGGTGAACCTATACTAATGCACTACCCTTACTAGGATAATACATACTTGTGATTAAACCCCTTGCAAGCATCCGCAACTACAGAAGGTAATTAAGATAAAATCTAACACAACCTTAAACTCTGAGATCCTCGCTCCCTCATGCAATGGTTTCCTAATGAAGGTTCGGTTTTAGCCTCAACAACCTCAATTAGTAGCCGTCACGATGCATTCCCCCAGGATAAGGTGAATATCATGTAGTCGACGTTCACATGATACCACTAGAAGAATAACACCACAACTTAAATATCATATCAATACATATTACTACTCACATAGCTCCACTACTAACACAAGACTTCTCCCATGTCCTCAAGAACTAAACAAACTACTCACGGGACAACTTATGGAACATGATCAGTGGGTATATAATGATGAATAACAATCTGGACATAAACCTTAATCCTATCTGCCGGAGAGCTTTTCTCTCTCTGGTATTTTCCGCCTCGTAGCGGTGGCGAAATATTTCTGCGAGTTGCCCCCCGATCTTAGGTTTTCGTGGGGCTGATATGTGCGAAAGGGTGGCGTCAGATGTGGGCCAGGGCGTCCATACATGCCCCAGGCGCGGCCAGGGTAGGGCCGCGCACAGGCATTGTATTGCCCAATGGTGGCCCCCCTCAGATCCTCCTTCTGGCTATCTTCGTCATTCAGGAAAATAAGATCTTCGTGAAAGTTTCTGGAATTTTCTGATCTTCCGAAGTATGGTACCCTGATGACCACTTTTCCAGCAGAATTCCAGCTCCGTTAACAAATCCCGTGAAAATCAGCAAACATGCAAAAATAGATAAAATAACATAAGTATCATGTCTAAATATGAAATATATCAATCAATAACAGTAGATTATAATACAAAATAGTGATGCAAATTGGACGTATCAGTCATCTCTGACAGGATCAGCAGACTTTATGGGCTGCGGTGTGTCAAGCACCCAGTCCACCTCAGCACATACGAAGGCGAAGTCCACCTTCTTCCTCCACTCTGTGTAGTTATCCCCTCTTAGGGTCGGGACATCCTTGATACATCTCATCAAGTAGAACCCTCCTAAAAACCACAAAGAAGTGAGAACAGTACAATTACATATTATAATCCAAAACGTTGGTCCGAATTAAGACATGCAACTGTTAATGCAAATAAAACTATATCACCGCTGGGCAAAAATAGAGATAAATGCACATACAATTGCAACAAAACATGGTCATGTCATTAATAAGGTTGGTCCAAAAATAACAGAACCATAATTGTCACAATAATCACTTTTGTTCAACTTTGAATTTTAACTATCACTTTGCATTTAAAAATGCTCCTTTTACTATTTGCAGCGGAAACTGTGAATTTAAACTATTTAACTTTTGAGCTTTTCAGAGGCATATCTTTCAATTTTTAATTTCTGAACAAATATTTCATTGGTCCTATTTATTCAGAAAAAACTAGACATAAATTGGCCAAAAAATGATCCAAAACTGCCTAAAAAATGCCTCTGTAAATAATAAAATAGTAAAATAACTGTTACTGTGCCCACGCGGCCCACGTAGCCCGCACACACCGAGCGGCGCGCAGCAACGCGGCGCCCACGCGGCCAGTAGGCGCTGCCCGCACGCTGTGCGGCCTGCTAACGCGACCTGGCCCGCGTCGCCCATGCGACCTGCCAAACGCAGCCCGCACACGGCCTCCAAGCGGCATGTGGCCTGCCACCCGCGCCCGACGTGGCTCTATCCTGGCCATACGATTCGATCGACGGTCCAACATCTATTTCGGTCGGTATAAAAACCACCGAAACTGGCAGAAACCCTAACCCTAAACATCATTTGCCCCGAGCCTCTCTCTGTAGCCACTCTCTGGCGGCGGCGGCGCGAAGGCTGCCCCTCCCACCCGCGCGCGTGGCCCGGCGGCTCGCCATCACCGGCGTGCCCGCCCTTTACTAGCGCGCCCCGCCCGACGCTCTCTGGCGGCCACGATAGCAGTAGCAGGCAACCACGCCTCGCTCCCCTTGCCGGCAGCAACCCGGCTTCCATGCGAGCGGCGGAGACAGCCATCGGCTGCGCCCCCTGTACCTCTTGGCGGCGGCGCGTGTACCCGAGGGTGGGCGCATTGCCGTCAAGCGACGCAGTGGTGGCGCTTTTCTTTGCTGGCAGCAGCCGGTGTCTTTCGGCGGTGGCGGCGCGCAGCCCCACTGCCCCTGTTCTTCCTTGCCGGCGAGCCCAAGGCCCCGGGCGGTAAGCTTTTCTTTGCCCCGTCTCGCACAGCCGCCGCAACAACAAGTGGAGATGAGGTGGTTCTTCTTCCAGGTGCTTCGTCTTGCCGATGCGCACCTGGATCGAGAGGAACGGCGCGGCCCTGCGGCGATGCATACTTTGCCGGCGAGCCCGAGGGCCTCGGCCGGTTCACTTTACTTTCGGTAGGGCGAGCTAGGGTTTGTATTTGATTTCTTTTCTACCCGAAAAACACGAGATCTACACACTAGCATACCAATGTTAATATGCTAGGATCATCTAGGGTAGATCTAATGCGGGTACAACTATGTCTGTAAAATGATCTGACTATGTACTGAGGGAGATAGAGAGATCGAGAGTGGGCAGATGGTTACCTTCTCCCTTAGAGGATGAACCGTCGGACGTCGACATGGTGGTGAAGACGGTGGCGTGGGTGAGGTCGTGGCGGCGGCGGCGGAGCTTCCAGTCGGCGCAGCGCTAAACCCTAGATCGGATTGGTTTGTCGGTGGGGCGTAAGGCAACGCGGTGGACCTCGTACTGCGAGCCGCTGGCCCCCACCTCTCTTTATATCGCTAGCGACAGGGGCCCACCAACCATAACGGGTTGGACGCCCCCGATCAGGGCGCAGGTCAAAAGGGGCCCGGTGGTCCGTTGGGCCCACTTGGGAGAGATCAATCTAACAACTTGAAGACACAAGAAGCTCGTTTTTTTTTTCTGTGTGCAAAAGACTGCTTGTGCATGCCAAAGGATGATGAAGGTGTACATGACAATGTGATACAAATCCTACACTCCAGTAGCAGACTAGTGCTGATTTGTCTTTACATTACTAGCAAAGAAAGGCGCGGCGGCACGCCGCACCCTCAAGAGCTGTAAGTTGAAGAATAAAAGATCATTCCAAAACTTCGCAAAGTTTGAATGATTATGGCAGAATATTTTAGGGGGCATAGTGTCATTGCGTAGCCTGTAGCCGGGCCATGTTGTACTTGTGTAGTACATATGCATACAGCTACTGAAAGATACATAAATATTAGAACAAATAGAGATAGAATGGACACTATCAGCCACAATCAGTTACTCATTGATAACACCTAAATTTAAATAGTGACACTCTGGATTCCACATATGAAAGGAGCAGGTGCCAAAAAGAACATGTGAATTTGGTTTAAAGTGACAACAACTCCATGTAGAACTGAGAATCTACAACCATAAAATAGCTCAAATGCTGTTGGTAAACTTCTCAAATCATTGTTGTCAACCTTTCTTCTTTATTCTTTCATCTTCGGTACCATCATCATTTCACTTGTTCTAATGAAAACAGAAAATCTCTAAATTTATGTGTTCTAGTTGGAGACATATGTTAGAGTTGTATAGTTTCTTTTCCGTTATTCCCCAGTGTATGAGGGGCTTACCTGCACATTATCACACATGTACATGTACTGGCCTATGGCCCTCTGTGAATAATAGTTGCTCATGGTTTAGCTCTGCACGCTGCAACTCCATGCTCGATCCGCGCCGCCGCCGATGATCTTTCCGGCCGACGCTCCTCCACTCCTTTCTTCCTCCTTTATTCCACAAAATTTAGTCCTTTTTCGGCCGTTTTAGAGCTCCAAATCGAGCTCTTTCGTCGGCCCCGTCGAGCTCCAAATCCTGCTCGCCACCGGCCAGCCTTCATCTCGGCTGAGGCCGTCCTTGGCCGGATCTCCTCGTTTGTGGCCGGATCTGCTGGCCAGGCTCCGCCCCGGCTGCCTCGCCCCGGCTGCGTCCGGCCCACCCCCAATCCGCCCCGCCCCAGCCTGGTCCGGCCTCCTCCAGGCTCCGGCCGCCCTGCACAAGGCCCGCCCAGGCCTGGTCCGGCCTCCTCCGGCCGCTGCGGTCTCCTGCGTGCTGCCGTTGCTTGGAGTTGGAGCTCATACGTGAGCATCTCGTTCCGTACGCGAGGCTGCTGTGTGCTGCCGTGAGTTGTTCCCCAGATTCAGATCTGGGTTGACAAAAAAATGGCGTCTTCTGTGTCTGGCTATGTCAGCATTCCTCGTTGCCCAGTGATCTTTGACGGCACCAACTATGGGGAGTTTGCTGCCTTTATGCGCATCCACATGCGTGGTCTTCGGCTGTGGGTGTTCTTACCGGCGAGGTCTCTTGTCCGCCGCACCCCTGCTCCTGTGCCTCCTACTCCGCCGTCCGTACCACAGGCTCTGGCTGAGGATGCTACTCAGGCTGATCGGGATGCAGCCAAGTCTGTGAGGTTGTTGCTGATGAGGCATATGAGGAGCAGGTACTTGCTTATTCAGAGGCTCTTAGCTCTTACCGTGACAGCTTAGCTACCTTTACTCGGTGGTGTGATGAGGATGCCCGGGCTGCCGCCGTTCTTTCTCAGAGTGTTCAGCCACAGTTTGCTTCTGAGTTTATGGGTCTCGCCACTGTTGCCGAGATGTGGTCTCACCTTCGTCGGCGCTATCAGCCTTGGGGATTCTCTTTATGGTTTGCATCAGGAGCATGATCTTCAGCATGGTGACTCTACTGTTGATGAGTGATACGTCTCCAACGTATCGATAATTTCTTATGTTCCATGCTACTTTATTGATGATACCTACATGTTTTATGCACATTATATGTCATATTTATGCATTTTACGGAACTAACCTATTAACAAGATGCCGAAGAGCGATTCTGTTTTCTGCTGTTTTGGTTTCAGAAATCCTAGTAAGGAAATATTCTCGGAATTGGACGAAATCTTCGCCCAGGGTCCTATTTGCACTTCAGGAAGACCGAAGAGGGGAAGGAAGTGGGGCCACGAGGCGCCGACACCATAGGGCGGCGCGGCCCGGCCCTGCCACGCCGACCTAGGGTGTGGGGCCCTCGTGTGGCCCCCCGCGTTGCCCTTCCGCCTACTTAAAGCCTCCGTCGCGAAAACCGTGCATCGAGAGCCACGATACGGAAAACAGAGACGCCGCCGCCGCGAATCCCATCTCGGGGATTCGGAGATCGCCTCCGCACCCTGCCGGAGAGGGGATTCATCTCCCGGAGGACTCTTCATCGCCATGATCGCCTCCGGAGTGATGAGTGAGTAGTTCACCCCTGGACCATGGGTCCATAGCAGTAGCTAGATGGTCGTCTTCTCCTAATTGTGCTTCATTGTTGGATCTTGTGAGCTGCCTAACATGATCAAGATCATCTATATGTAATACTATATGTTGTGTTTGTCGGGATCCGATGGATAGAGAATACTATGTTATGGTGATTATCAATCTATTGTTTATGTGTTGTTTATGATCTTGCATGCTCTCCGTTATTAGTAGAGGCTCTGGCCAAGTTTTTGCTCTTAACTCCAAGAGGGGGTATTTATGCTCGATAGTGGGTTCATGCCTTCATTGACACTGGGACAGTGAGAGAAAGTTCTAAGGTTGTGATGTCTTGTTGCCACTAGGGATAAAACATTGATTCTATGTCTAAGGATGTAGTTGTCGATTACATTACGCACCATACTTAATGCAATTGTCATTGTTTAGCAACTTAATGAATGGGTTCGGATGATAACCCGAAGGTGGACTTTTTAGGCATAGATGCGGTTGGATGGCGGTCTATGTACTTTGTCGTAATGCCCAATTAAATCTCACTATATTTATCATATCATGTACATGCATTGTTATGCCCTTCTCTATTTGTCAATTGCCATGTAATTTGTTCACTCAACATGCTTTTATCTTATGGGAGAGACACCTCTAGTGAACTGTGGACCCCGGTCCTATTCTTTACATAGCATACAATCTACAATTGTGTTTTACTATTTTCTTGCAAACAATCATCTTCCACTCGATACGCTTAATCCTTTGTTACAGCAAGCCGGTGAGATTGACAACCTCACTTTCGTTGGGGCAAAGTACTTTGGTTTTGTTGTGCAGGTTCCACGTTGGGAATCCCTGTTTGCGCCGCATCACATTTCGCCACCATCAACCTTCAACGTGCTTCTTGGCTCCTCCTGGTTCGATTAAACCTTGGTTTCTTTCGAGGGAAAACTTGCTACTGTGCATCATACCTTCCTCTTGGGAACGTGTGAGTTACACGCCATCAAGCTCTTTTTTCGGCGCCGTTGCCGGAGATCAAGACACGCACTGGGGAGTCTCCACTTCTCAATCTCTTTACTTTGTTTTTGTCTTGCTTTATTTTATTTACTACTTTGTTTGTTGCACCTAAACAAAACACAAAAAATTAGTTGCTAGTTTTACTTTATTTATTGTCTTGCTCTCTATATCAAAAACACAAAAAATTAGTTACTTGCATTTACTTTATCTAGTTTGTTTTAATTACCGTTGCTAAAATGAATACCCCTGAAAATACTAAGTTGTGTGACTTCACAAATGCAAATAATAATGATTTCCTATGCACACCTATTGCTCCACCTGCTACTACAGCAGAATTCTTTGAAATTAAACCTGCTTTACTAAATCTTGTCATGAGAGATCAATTTTCTGGTGTTAGTTCTGATGATGCTGCTGCCCATCTTAATAATTTTGTTGAACTTTGTGAAATGCAAAAGTATAAGGATGTAGATGGTGATATTATTAAATTGAAAGTGTTTCCTTTCTCATTAAGAGGAAGAGCTAAAGATTGGTTGCTATCTTTGCCTAAGAATAGTATTGATTCATGGACTAAATGCAAGGATGCTTTTATTGGTAGATATTATCCTCCTGCTAAAATTATATCTTTGAGAAGTAGAATTTTTAAGCAATTAGATACTGAACATGTTGCTCAAGCATGGGAGAGAATGAAAACTTTGGTAAAGAATTGCCCAACCCATGGACTGACTACTTGGATGATCATCCAAACCTTCTATGCAGGACTAATTTTTCTGAATTTATTGGATTCAGCTGCTGGAGGTACCTTTATGTCCATCACTTTGAGGGCGGTACAAAACTTCTTGATGATATGATGATAAATTACTCAGATGGCACACGGAAAGAGCTCCACAAGGTAAGAAGGTAAATTGAAGAAACCTCTTCCTTGAGTGATAAGATTGATGTGATTATGTCTATGCTTGTGAATGGTAAATCTAATGTTGATCCAAATAATGTTCCTTTAGCTTCATTGGTTGCTCAAGAAGAAAATGTTGATGTGAATTTCATTAAAAATAATAATTTCAACAACAATGCTTATAGGAACAACTATGGTAATAACTATAGGCCATATCCTTCTGCTAATGGTAATGGTTATGGTAATTCTTATGGGAATTCTTACAACAATAATAGGAGTGTACCCTCTGGTCTTGAAGCTATGCTTAAAGAATTTATTAGTACACAAACTGCTTTTAACAAATGTGTTGAGGAAAAGCTTGATAAAATTGATATTATTGCTTCTAGAGTTGATAGACTTGCCTCTGATGTTAATCTATTAAAATTGAAAGTTATGCCTAATGATGATTTTGATAATAAGATTACTACTACAGCAAATGCCATCAAGTTAGAATTAATGAGAATATAAGATTAATGGCTGAATTGCGTGCTAGGTGGGATAGAGAAGAAAATGAAAAACTAGCTAAAGAGAATAATGTAGCTAAAGTTTGGACTATTACCACCACTAGTAATGCTAATTCTTCACATGTTGCTGCACCTCCTACTATCAATGGTAAAATAATTGGTGTTGGCAATGTTTCTACTCCTAGTGCAAACCAAACTGCTGAAATTGCTAAACTGCTGAAACTGCTTGTGATAAAACTGCTGAAGTTTTTTCCAACCTTGGGAACAATGATCCCATTGCTGTAGCTCATAATGATTTAGATTTTGATGATTGCCACATCTCTGAAGTTATAAAGTTCTTACAAAAACTTGCTAAAAGCCCTAATGCTAGTGCTATAAATTTAGCCTTTACAAAACATATTACAAATGCTCTCATAAAAGCTAGAGAAGAGAAACTAAAACTTGAAACTTCTATTCCTAGAAAGTTAGAAGATGGTTGGGAGCCCATCATTAAAATGAAATTCAATGACTTTGAATGTAATGCTTTATGTGATCTTGGTGCAAGTATATTATGCCTAAAAAGATTTATGATATGCTTGATTTGCCACCATTGAAGAATTGTTATTTGGATGTTAATCTTGCCGATAATGTTAAAGAGAACCTTTGGGAGGATTGATAATGTGCGCATTACGGTTAACAATAACCTTGTCCCCGTTGATTTTGTTGTCTTGGATATCGAATGCATTGCATCTTGTCCTATTGTATTGGGAAGACCTTTTCTTCGAACCGTTGGTGCTGTTATTGATATGGGGAAGGTAATATTAAATATCAATTTCCTCTCAAGAAAGGTATGGAACACTTCCCTAGAAAGAGAATGAGGTTGCCTTTTGATTCTATTATTAGAACAAGTTATGATGTTGATGCTTCTCTCGATAATACTTGATTTGCACTTTCTGCGCCTAGCTGAAAGGTTAAAAAAAGCGCTTATGAGAGACAACCCATGTTTTTACTACAGCAATTTTTGTTTTGTTGAGTCTTGGAAGTTGTTTACTACTGTAGCAACCTCTCCTTATCATGTTTTTGTGCCAAGTAAAGTTTCTATGTCAAAGTTGATGTTATATTTGGGATCGCTGCGCAAAACAGCATTGCTGTCTGTCACGAATCTGGGCACAGGCCTCTGAGAAAATTGAAAAATCTGCCAATTTACGCGTGATCCTCAGATATACGCAACTTTCATTAGTTTTGAGTTTTCCATTTGAGCAAGTCTAGTGCCAGCTTTAAATTCGTCTTTACGGACTGTTCTGTTTTGACAGATTCTGCCTTTTATTTCGCATTGCCTCTTTTGCTATGTTGGATTCATTTCTTTGATCCATTAATGTCCAGTAGCTTTATGCAATGTCCAGTGTAAAGAATGATTGTGCCACCTCTGAACATGTGAATTATTAATTGTGCACTAACCCTCTAATGAGTTTGCTTGAAGTTTGGTGTGAAGGGTCAAGAGAGGAGGATGATATACTATGATCAAGAGGAGTGAAAGCTCTAAGCTTGGGGATGCCCCCGTGGTTCACCCCTGCATATTTTAAGAAGACTCAAGCGTCTAAGCTTGGGGATGCCCAAGGCATCCCCTTCTTCATCGACAACATCATCAGGTTCCTCCCCTGGAACTATATTTTTATTCATCACATCTTGTGTTCTTTACTTGGAGCGTCGGTTTGTTTTTGTTTTTGTTTTGTTTGAATAAAATGGATCCTAGCATTCACTTTGTGGGAGAGAGACACGCTCCGCTGTTGCATATGGACAAATATGTCCTTAGGCTTTACTCATAATGTTCAAGGCGAAGTTTCTTCTTCGTTAAATTGTTATATGGTTGGAATTGGAAAATGCTACATGTAGTAATTCTAAAATATCTTGGATAATGTGATACTTGGCAATTGTTGTGCTCATGTTTAAGCTCTTGTATCATATGCTTTGCACCCATTAATGAAGAAATACATAGAGCTTGCTAAAATTTGATTTGCATATTTGGTCTAAGATAATATCTAGTATTGAGTTTTGAACAACAAGGAAGACGGTGTAGAGTCTTATAATGTTTACAATATGTCTTTTATGTGAGTTTTGCTGCACCTGTTCATCCTTGAGTTTGCTTCAAATAACCTTGCTAGCCTAAGCCTTGTATCGAGAGGGAATACTTCTCATGCATCCAAAATCCTTGAGCCAACTACTATGCCATTTGTGTCCACCATACCTACCTACTACATGGTATTTCTCCGCCATTCCAAAGTAAATTGCTTGAGTGCTACCTTTAAAATTCCATCATCCACCTTTGCAATATATAGCTCATGGGACAAAATAGCCTTAAAAACTATCGTAGTATTGAATATGTACTTATGCACTTTATATTTTATTAAGTTGCTTGTTGTGCGATAACCATGCTTCTGGGGAACGCCATCAACTATTGTTGAATATCATGTGAGTTGCTATGCATGTCCGTCTTGTCTGAAGGATCTATCATCTTAGTGGTTGGAGCATGCAAAATTGTTAGAGAAGAACATTGGGCCGCTAACTAAAGCCATGAATCATGGTTGAAGTTTCAGTTTTGGACATATATCCTCAATCTCATATGAGAATAATAATCATTGCTACGTGCTTATGCATTTAAGAGAGTCCATTATCTGTTGTCCATGTTGTCCCGTATGGATGTCTAAGTTGAGAATAATCAAAAAATCCAAAATGCGAGCTTTCTCCTTAGACTTTGTACAGGCGGCATGGAGGTACCCCTTTGTGACACTTGGTTGAAACATGGCATGCAAAGATCCGGTAGTCCAAGCTAAGTAGGACGAGTGCGGGCACTATTAGTATACTATGCATGAGGCTTGCAACTTGTAAGATATAATTTACATAACTCATATGCTTTATTACTACCGTTGACAAAATTGTTTCATGTTTTCAAAATAAAAGCTCTAGCACAAATACGACAATCGATGCTTTCCTCTTTGAAGGACCATTCTTTTACTTTTATTGTTGAGTCAGTTTACCTATCTCCTTCCACCTAAGAAGCAAACACTTGTGTGAACTGTGCATTGATTCCTACATACTTGCATATTGCACTTGTTATATTACTTTATGTTGACAATATCCATGAGATATACATGTTATAAGTTGAAAGCAACCGCTGAAACTTCATCTTCCTTTGTGTTGCTTCAACACCTTTACTTTGATTTATTGCTTTATGAGTTAACTCTTATGCAAGACTTATTGATGCTTGTCTTGAAGTACTATTCATGAAAAGTCTTTGTCATATGATTCACTTGTTTACTCATGTCATTACTTTTGTTTTGATCGCTGCATTCATTACATATGTTTACAAATAGTATGATCAAGATTATGATGGCATGTCACTTAGAAATTATCTTTGTTATCGTTTCACCTGCTCGGGACGAGCAGAACAAGGGGATGCTGATACGTCTCCAACGTATCGATAATTTCTTATGTTCCATGCTACTTTATTGATGATACCTACATGTTTTATGCACATTATATGTCATATTTATGCATTTTATGGAACTAACCTATTAACAAGATGCTGAAGGCCAGTTGTTTTTCTGCTTTTTGGTTTCAGAAATCCTAGTAAGGAAATATTCTCGAATTGGACGAAATCTTCGCCAGGTCCTATTTTTGCACGAGCTTCCGAAGACCGAAGAGGAAAGTGGAGCCACGAGCGACACACCAGGCGGCGCGGCCAGACCTCCGCGCCGACCTAGGGTGTGGGGCCTCGTGTGGCCCCCGCGTTGCCCTTCCGCCTGCTTAAAGCCTCCGTCGCGAAACCCCAGTCCGAGAGCCACGATACGGAAAACCTTCCAGAGACGCGCCGCGCGAATCCCATCTCGGGGATTCGGAGATCGCCTCACCTGCGGAGAGGGGATTCATCTCCGGAGGACTCTTCATCGCCATGATCGCCTCGGAGTGATGAGTGAGTAGTTCACCCTGGACCATGGGTCCATAGCAGTAGCTAGATGGTCGTCTTCTCTAATTGTGCTTCATTGTTGGATCTTGTGAGCTGCCTAACATGATCAAGATCATCTATATGTAATACTATATGTTGTGTTTGTCGGGATCCGATGGATAGAGAATACTATGTTATGGTGATTATCAATCTATTGTTTATGTGTTGTTTATGATCTTGCATGCTCTCCGTTATTAGTAGAGGCTCTGGCCAAGTTTTTGCTCTTAACTCCAAGAGGGGGTATTTATGCTCGATAGTGGGTTCATGCCTTCATTGACACTGGGATGTGAAGTTCTAAGGTTGTGATGTCTGTGCCACTAGGGATAAAACATTGATTCTATGTCTAAGGATGTAGTTGTCGATTACATTACGCACCATACTTAATGCAATTGTCTGTTGCTTAGCAACTTAATACTGAATGGGGTTCGGATGATAACCGAAGGTGGACTTTTTAGGCATAGATGCAGTTGGATGGCGGTCTATGTACTTTGTCGTAATGCCCAATTAAATCTCACTATATTTATCATATCATGTACATGCATTGTTATGCCCTTCTCTATTTGTCAATTGACTGTAATTGTTCACTCAACATGCTTTTATCTTATGGGAGAGACACCTCTAGTGAACTGTGGACCCGGTCCTATTCTTTACATAGCATACAATCTGCAATTGTGTTTTACTATTTTCTTGCAAACAATCATCTTCCACTCGTACGCTTAATCCTTTGTTACAGCAAGCGGTGAGATTGACAACCTCACTGTTTCGTTGGGGCAAAGTACTTTGGTTTTGTTGTGCAGGTTCCACGTTGGCGCCGATCCTGTTGTTGCGCCGCATCACATTTCGCCACCATCAACCTTCAACGTGCTTCTTGGCTCCTCCTGGTTCGATTAAACCTTGGTTTCTTTCTGAGGGAAAACTTGCTACTGTGCGCATCATACCTTCCTCTTGGGGTTCCCAACGAACGTGTGAGTTACACGCCATCAATGAGTTCTACACCCAGAGTGCGGCGATCTGGCGCCAGCTTGACTCCCTTCGCAGTGCTGTCTGTGGTACATGCCAGTGTTGCTGGACAGTACGTTCAGATATGGACTTTCAGAGGATCCATGAGTTCCTGTCTTCGTCCAGAGTTTGAGCCTCGTCGTGCTCAGTTGTTTGCTCGAGGCCGTGTTCCTATCTCGAGAAGTCTTGACCGAGCTTCGTGCGAGGAGACTCGTCTGCGTGGTGCTGGCTGCTTGGGACACCTTCTGTTCTTGCTGTTCGAGGTCCCCCTGCCCTGCCCATGCCGGGCTGAGCGCAAGCATCGCCACCTGCTTGAGACGGCACGTGCGATGATGATCGCCGCCTCTCTTCCTCCTCACTTCTGGGCTGAGGCTGTGTCTATTTCCACCTATCTCATCAACCTTCAGCCCTCCACAGCCTTGCAGGGTGGCATTCCTCTTGAGCGTCTCACTGGTCGCACTCCTGATTACTCGACCCTTCGTCTTTTTGGTTGCGTTTGCTATGTTCTTCTTGCTCCTCGTGAACGCACCAAACTGAGTGCTCAATCGGTTGAGTGTGTCTTCCTTGGCTATAGCCCTGAGCACAAAGGATATAAGTGTTGGGATCCTATTGGCCGTCGGATGCGCATATCTCGGGATGTCACTTTTGATGAGTCCCGTCCCTTCTACCCGCGTCCCTCCTCCTCTTCCTTCTCGGTGGATGATATCTCTTTTCTCATGTTTCCCGACTCACCTCCCCCTGTGCCTCTGGTCCCTCCTCTGCCGAGTCTCTCACCACCTTCTCCTCCTTCACCCGCCAGACCCTCCTCTCCTCCCTCACCACCGTCCCCACCCTCCACAGCTTCCCCTCCCATGTCACCTTCTCGCCTACGGTCGTCCCTCCCTACCCTTTTCACTACTCCCGTCGTCCCCGTGAGGATGATGCTGCTTCTCCTGACATGCCCTCTACCTCTGATGCGATGCCCTCTCCGTCCGAGCCGACTCACCATCTTCGTGCTCGTCCTCGTCATCCTCCTGATCACTATTCTCCCACTCACTACGGTCTTTCTGCTGTCCTTGAGCCGACCTCTTATCGGGATGCCCTTGCTCATCCCGAATGGCAGCTAGCGATGGCTGAGGAGATTGCTGCTCTTGAGCGTACTGGCACTTGGGATGTTGTCACTCCTCCTTCCTCTGTTCGGCCCATCACCTGCAAGTGGGTCTACAAGATCAAGACTCGCTCTGATGGTTCTCTTGAGCGCTACAAGGCTCGACTTGTCGCTCGCGGTTTTCAGCAGGAGCATGGCCGTGACTATGACGAGACCTTTGCTCCCGTGGCTCACATGACCACTGTTCGTACTCTTCTGGCCGTTGCTTCTGTTCGCCACTGGTCTGTCTCTCAGCTTGATGTGCAGAATGCTTTTCTTAACGGTGAGTTAAGTGAGGAGGTATACATGCCCACCTCCTGGCTACTCTGTTCCCGATGGCATGGTATGTCGTCTCCGGCGCTCTCTCTATGGCCTTAAGCAAGCCCTCGCGCCTGGTTTCAGCGTTTCCTCTGTCGTCATCGCTGCTGGTTTCGTCCCTAGCGCACATGACCCTGCGCTTTTTGTCCACACATCCTCTCGTGGTCGGACTCTGCTTCTTCTATATGTTGATGACATGATCATCACAGGCGATGACCCTGAGTACATTGCCTTTTCAAGGCTCGTCTTCGCGACCAGTTTCTCATGACCGATCTTGGTCCTCTCCGCTACTTTCTTGGCCTTGAGGTTTCCTCTACCTCCGATGGCTTCTATATCTCCCAGGAGAAGTATATTCAGGACCTTCTCACTCGTGCCGCTCTTGGTGATGAGCGCATTGTCGAGACTCCTATGGAGCTCAATGTCCACCTTCGTTCCACTGATGGTGATCCTCTTCCGGACCCGACTCGCTATCGTCACTTGGTTGGGAGTCTTGTCTACCTTGCTGTCACGTCCTGACATCTCCTACCAGTCCACATTCTGAGTCAGTTCATGGCTGCTCCCACTAGTGTCCACTATAGTCATCTTCTTCGTGTCCTTCGCTATCTTCGTGGCACTATCTCCCGTCGGCTTTTCTTTCCTCGCTCCAGCTCCTTACAGCTCCGGACCTACTCAGATGCTACCTGGGCTAGCGATCCGGAGGATCGCAAGTCTCTTTCGCCTACTGTGTTTTTCTTGGTGGCTCTCTCATTGCTTGGAAGACCAAGAAGCAGGTTGCAGTCTCTCGTTCGAGTGTTGAGGCTGAGTTGCGGCGATGGCTCTCTTGACGGCTGAGGTGACTTGGTTACGCTGGTTACTTGCGGACTTTGGTGTTTCGCTGACGCTCCGACTCCGCTCTTATCGGACAAGACTGGTGCCATCAGCATTGCGCGTGATCCGGAACACGGTGTTCACCATCTATGTGCGTCATGCTGTGCGCATCAGGATTATGGCCTTCGAGCTTCAGCTTGCTGACTTCTTCACCAAGGCCCAGACTCGAGCACAACATGGTTTCTTTCTCTCCAAACTCAGTGTTGTTGATCCACCATGATTTTGAGGGGGGTGTTAGAGTTGTATAGTTCCCTTTTCGTTATTCCCAGTGTATGAGGAGCTTACCTGCACATTGTCACACATGTACATGTACTGGCCTATGGCCCTCTGTGAATAATAGTTGCTCATTCACAACAACATATAAGGGATCTGGAGTAATGTATGATGACATTAACAATAACCTAGGGGGAATTACTTTGTAGGCTGCGAGAAAATAAAATTTTGGCTTTTCAAGAATCATGTCGAGATAAATTATGAAAAAAAATACATGAAGGGCAGGTTAAGCATTATTGTCACGTCCCAAACTATCCTTGACGTTGTAGTACTTCCTTCATGCAGTGATTTTGATCTTCCAGACTGTTGGCTAGGTTCTCCTGCTCCACTTGATTCTCCACCGAGCTGGCTGCTCCCCCGCTCCACAGTCCGGCCGGTGCCACAGCGCCGCCCCTCAACTTTCCTGGCAAGCCATAAGCAACATGTGAAGAGCAACAATCCATAGTACATAGATAGAAATATCAACTGGTAGGGACATAAAGGCCTAGGCAAGATTGTAAATATAAATGGTGTGAGTATTGTGTTGCAACAGAGCTATACGAACGCAACCCTGTAGCTGTGTTTCTTTCTAGTCCCTTGAAGCAAACATAGAACTAAGTAATATTATATGACCTATCTTTAGTTTGAAATATCAATTAATTTTAATTATGGTTACTCTCATATAGCGAAGTCAGCTATATTTAGTTATTTGGATGTAAATCTACGGTAAATTAGTATTTAGATAAGTTTTATTAGTTTTTCCTAGGTTTCTTGTAGTCCACACAAAGTTGAACGCTGGGCATAGAGCAACTGCCGTTGCAAATGTTTCTGTGGCACTCTAATTGTCTCACTACATATTCGGTAGGTGGGGAAAAAATCTAGTCAGCGCATGATGTGAAAATGAGTGAATTATTGTAGAATAGATATCCTGTCTCATTATAATTTAGTTATTACCTCGGATTCATCAAGTAGTATATGTTTTACTTTGTGGCCATTGACATGCTGTATAGTATTATGCAGTTCAAATAGAATATTTCCCTAGCTGGAGTCTTCAAGAGTGCTAAAAAATGTCTGATCTAAACTTGTTCTTCAGATATAGTATAACTGTATTCAAATCGAACAACAACATGTCTTGGAGAAATTTGTATGAATAAGGTCAGCCAGTCTAAGACTTTTGGCCTGTTGGCCCAGTTTCAAAATCACTGGAAAGAAAGGGTAAAAATGATGTGTTCTAACGAAATAAAATGCAGCTCACCAACCTGTGGTGACAGAGAGGCAAAGTAAATGTACATAGTTTCCATGCAGTGCAGTATGAATATGTAAATGCTTATGTTCTTCTGAATACCCACGAGATAGTTTCATTCTTCATGGTTTGCTAGCTTGCTTGCAAAAATATTTCTTCTAATATTATGCATAATCTTAGTTGGCAATTCATAACTATAAAGCTCCTGGGAAAAATACCTTGGCTCTGCTGCTGTATTTAGGCACCGACACTTATTGGGGCTTTTAAATGCGTAGAGGTTTCTTCCAACATTCTTTGCATCATAGGGCTAGGTACTTACAAGTTGTCACAGAAGATAATAAGTCTGAGATTAAATCATCCAACACATAGAACAAATTGCCAAGTCATATGCAACTATGTGGATATTACAACAGGTTACAATGATATCAAAATTCACTTCGGACAAAACAACCACAATGATAATATCAGTTGCGTTGCCTCACAGCAGCAAAGCCCTACCATTTCGCTGTTCATGACTCCTATTGCTGAATAAAATTACCAGGCACTTCGAAAGATTAGCTCGCCTCACAGCCACATGGGACTGTCTCAAAGGAAAAATAGTTTTCGGCTTGCCAAGGTAAGAAAAGGAAATAAGGCTGATGATAAACTATCCACCACCAAATAGCCAATTTTCACACATAATATATCCATCCAATGAGGTCGATCTGATGACAACTAATTTGATGGTAGTGTGTGCACTTATCTTTTGATCATATTAAGAAATTACACCTAAAATGTGAGATGCAAGTTTTTTGTTAACAAATATAAAATATCTACCAGTAAACTTCTCTGAAATTAACCTCTACTATGCTCTAATACATGTTCAACACTTCTAAATGACAATGCATATTTTCAGTAAAAAGTATGTAACAAAGTAGTAACATACCTTCATGATTGATCTCTGAAAGGAATTATACCTCTAATAGATGCTGAACATAGACAAATGAAAGTGCATATTGTCAGTAAAAAGTATGTAACATACCAGTGACACACCAGGGATGCTAAAACAAACATGATCAGAGTCTTCAGAGGAGATTTACATATAATCAGGGGCTTTCATATTCAAAGCATTTTTTCTTTGGAACTTTAGCATTCTGATTTGTGTCACACTTTCTGAACCTATCTAACGTTGTGGCCATCTAAATTTGCAACAAGAAAAATCCTCACTCAGATAAAATAACCATGTCTTATCAAAAATCAAAGCAGGGGAACTATATACCGATTTGGAACTCAATGTCTTGGATGGACACTCATAAATCATCCAAATATCAAAGGTATACTCTGTAGGAAACTGAGAATATCAAATTGCACACCTAAGGTTAAATGGAACAATAAAAACTGAATTATGTGCTACAGGGTTGTCACATTTTGATATCCTCTTACTTGTTGTCCAACAGGGGACATCCACAACGACACATGCTGCTTTGCACCACGGAGAACTCGACAAACTCCAGCTCCAGACGTTTGTGTGGAATGGTATCGTGGCTCCAGTCCATCTCTTCATGATTGTCCTTCCCTAGAGTTCAAAAAGCTGAAGTAGCTAATAATCAAGCTCCCATGGAAGCATTTCATGTAAGCAAGCGGTGCAGAATTAGATAAACGTAAATGTGTTTTTCCTAATAATGAGAAACAGTGCAAACATAAAAACCAAATTTTCCATTGTTTTGAGACATATGCTTGAAATTACTATTTGCTAACTTTCTCGCTTGTGAATCATGACACACCTGAAATTCCACTCTCAAATCTATAGGTGGTCATTCCCATATGTTATTATTCACATACATATTCCACTCCTACATGGAAGCATCTGAGACAACTTGGTAAAAAAAATCCATTCCATCCATACATTCATCTTCTCAACCTGCTACTACCTGCACATTAATCTAAATCTTTTTTGGCATTATTATTTTCGTCCTGAAAGAATGGATACAACGAAATGAAAAGTGGACTTCAACGCGTAGCCGATGTTTACTTGAACCAATATAGTATTAAAATTAGCGGAAAGCACCATGTGCACATGAGCACATGTGTTTCTTGGACTTTTGGATTTTTGAAAATGTTCAAAACCTCGCTCTTTTATGTTTTCAAAAATTATGGCATTAAATATGTAGATAGATTTAGACACGAGGAGTGTAGTCAAAAAAGTCCCATTAAAAATACTTTGTATTTTAGAAAATACAAAAAAGACAAATTTCTAACTATAAATAGTAGTACAATAGTACGTATACTTTGTCAGTATACTGTCAGAAATTTGTCTTTTTTGCATCTCCCAAAATATAAGGTATTTTTTGACGAGACTTTTTTGATTCCAATCCTCGTGTACACATCTATCTATATATTTAATGTCATAATTCTTGAAAGCAGAGAAATATGAGAATCTGAATTTTTCAAAAATCCAAAAGTGTAGGGAGCACTGACTCCCATGTGCACAAAATCCTTGTCCTCAATATTCTTACAATCATTAATGGCCAACACTGTATTCAACGCTCCCCTGTCTCTTTCGTCAGCTGCAACAGCCTCCCTATCCCTGCCTCTCCCAATCCGCGAAGCACCGGTGGTGGGGCCGTGGAGGGCTTACCGGTGACGGGCGGTCAGAGTCGACTTGTCGCGGCGGTGCTCAGGCACGCAGGTAGCTGGAGCCGCACACAGTGAGCAGCAGCCAGCAGCGATTCACCTCTCTCGGCTAACTCAAAGTCCACTGCCCCTACAAAGCTGCAACTCCGCATCCTTTCCTGCTGGAGACCAATAATCTCTTTTTAATTGCAGATTGAGAAATTAAAGGATGAAGTCAGCTTGTTCACATGGATATCTTTTTGAACAACGGATTGTTCCACCATCAAGAAAAACGAACTAATTTGGGATGATTTCTTTCTATGCCCTGGGTAGAGTTGTTATTTAACTGCTGAATTTATTGAGTGAAGATTCTCCTGGGCGTGAAGATCGCTGAGAAACAGCGCCTCTCCGTAGCACCTGGTGTCTCCTTAAATCGCGTGTGGGAAATTTTTTTGACGAAGGGACCGACCCAAGTTTATCTGATATGCGCATGCGACTGAAGAAGTGATAAGTACCTGGCCGGCTGGACGCTGGGTTGTGCGCTTTGCCATCGCCTGGTTTCCGTCAACCGTCGTCGTCGCGCCTGCAGCCTGCTCTGCGTCCGCAGCTCCGCTGGCCACTGCTCCCCTTCCCGCCGGGCCGGGCCACCGGTAGCCCGCGCCTGCGGCCTGCTCCGCCTCCGCTAAGGCGCTGGCCGCTGCTCTGCTTGCCGCCGGCAACCGCTAGTCGCTAGGGCTCCGCGCCGCCTGCGTGCGTTTGTCGAGGGGCAGTGCTGTTGCTCTCGACGGCGAGCAGAGCACCATGTGAAGATGGGCGAAAATCCACATTGGAGGCCGGTGGAGGTGTGGGGTATCGAGCAGGATGAGCTCCGGTGAGGAGAGGCCGGTGGAGGTCCCGTAGGGAGGAGCTTGGCTGATGGGGAAGATAATGGATAAAGAGAGAGGCAACTCCTATAGTGTGACGGGCGGTGTGTACAAGGCCCGGGAACGGATTCACCGCCGTATGGCTGACCGGCGATTACTAGCGATTCCTGCTTCATGCAGGCGAGTTGCAGCCTGCAATCCGAACTGAGGACGGGTTTTTGGAGTTAGCTCACCCTCGCGAGATCGCGACCCTTTGTCCCGCCCATTGTAGCACGTGTGCCCAGGAAATCGAGATAACAATCTCCAGAGACGCCACGTAACATACACAGACTTTGGTCAAAGCGGTGCAAACCATCAAGTCACCAAGGCCCACCACAACGCCAGATTTATCACAGATTCACAGCTACAACCACACTGGAGCATGACACCACCAAAACAGCAGGAAGAAAAACGTACAGAATTGCACAAGTGGCAACACCAAGAAAAAACAAAATCTGTCCCAAACAGCTAGACGGCACCGAAATTGCACACAGGGATTTATGAAAACATTCAAAGTGGGTACGTGTCACCACCATGTTAATTTAAAGTAGGCCTCAAAATTCTTACAAAAAAGATGTTTGTTCCCAAATAGTATAGTAGTTATATTTATTCGCTTTACTGTTAAATAGAAATTACTACCCTAATGTACACGCTGTGTATGTACATCTGTGTATGGAGCGATCATCATCATCTCATGTTGGTTGTATATATCTACCGTAAGGGATCTCATGTTGGTTGTATATATCTACCGTAAGGATGAAAAGGTGTCTGATTTATTTCAAGTTGGATGTATGGATAGAGGTAGTACTATGTTACCTGTGTAAGTATTATATTAGCTAGAGTCCGAATCACGTTCGTTGGTGAAAGTCTGGCTAAGAAGGAAAAAAGGAGATATCCGGTCGGACGTACGTTTCAGTTCTAGCTGTATTCCTTTCTAGTTCGGAATAAACTAACATCCATATATATATATACGCACGTAGGAAACTACTCGTGGCGTCGACTACGTACACAAGTCATCACGGGAACCAGAGCTGCATCGATCTATGCCGTGGTCCGAAATTCCCCAAGACGTGCTGGATCTCGTCATCGACCGGCTCGTCTCCACCACTGGTCGGAGCCTGTCCTCCAGGGCGTGGTTTCGATTACCACGGCGCCTCCGCTTTTCCACGGCGTTGTCTCGACCACTACAGCTCCTCCGCTCCTCCGCTGCCTTCAAGGCAGTGCGCCGTGCCTGGCGCTCGGCCTCTGGCTCCAGCAGCTTCAAGGCGGTGCGCCGTGCCCGGCACTCGGTCGCTGCTGATCGTGCTCGCTTCCGCACCGTGTGTCGCTCCTGGCATCTGGCTATGCGCGAGCACGTTCTGACTCCACGGCAGTTGCCCTGGATTGTCATGTCCGACGGCTCCTTCTTAACACCTTCGGACACTGATTGCACCTCGCCCCCACGCATCCCCTCCTTGCCCAGGAATGCGAGATGCATTGCCTCCGTTGACAGTTGGCTCCTCCTCGACTGCACGGACGACGCTGGGAAGATGCATAGCTACTCCTTGCACAATCCCTTCGCTAACACCACGGTGCTGCTCCCTGAGCTCGACGCTGTGATCGGCGACATTTCTGAGCTTTGCAAGATCCAAAAAGTGTGTATGCGGACGACCCCTTACGACATCATAGCTCTCAGGACCAATGATTTGAATTATCCTGTCATCTTAATCCAGCCAGGGAAGGGTGCGTGGTTGCCTAAGCCACAAACTGTCCCCTTCATCTACATCATCGACATTGCATTTCTTGGAGACAAATTATATGGAATCACTAAAGCCGAGGATCTTGTCTCTTTTGGTATAGATTTCGACAGCAAAGGCATACCCATCATTACAGCTATCCAGCGCCTCATTAGGCACCCACCAGGCGATTATCGGTTCGACGTGTGGAGCGATGCTGGTGACAGTTTGGACTCCACGGACAGAGATAAGGTCAATGGGGATGAGATCGCCAATGGCAATGATGAACATGATGTGGTACTTAGCTGGTACTTAGTTGAGTCGCGTGGGAAACTATTAATGGTGAGACGACAATTCCAAATGTCTCCTGATTCCGATTTGATCTTCACTCCCAAGGTAGAGGTTTATGAGGCGGGCGTTAACAAAGGCGCGCATTGCTGGGTGCCTTTGTCAGGTGGGCTAGGCAGCCATGCGCTTTTCATCAGCAAGTTCTTCTGCAAGTCTATTTCTACTTGTGATGAGGTGGACCAAGATGCTCTCCATTTTATCGACACAGGGGAGAAATATGACATGGAATCCCAAACGATGAGCGAGACCTGGAGGGACATTGATTACCATGAGTCGATGTGGATCTTTTCTTCCGAGCTAGTTGTTTAATAGTCTTTGTAACGGCTTAGAAAAATATATATCATATGTAACAATATACGATTTGCCGGATAAGTCTATTTTCTCCATATTAGTTGGTGCCCCTTGCGAGATGGTGCATTAAGATAGTAGACAATCTCAGAACAAGACGCCAGAATATGTATAGCTGCGAATATCAATCAATCGATGGGCTAATTCCTTTTTTGTTATGAAAGACACTATGCAAAGTTGAATCGTGAAAAAAAAAGTTATGCAAAGTTGAATCGTGAAAAAAAATGTTATGCAATGTTGAACCGTAAAAACGAAACGAGGTTGCGCAAAGTTGTAACCTAGACTACCAAAAGTGGCCATGTCAAAAAGAAAAGAAAATAATGTAGCATAAAAATAAATATAAGAGTTTTTTAGAGAGAGAAAAAGAAATACTATAATTTTTTTTAATTGAAATAGAAGAGTTGAGAACGATGCATGCATAAACTTCATTGTATCCATTACGCAAAATCATCCCTTCCATTATACAGAATACCATCCTCGAAAAAAAATTATACAGAATACAAAAGCCCAGCCAAATTAAGCAGGGAGTACGACCATATATTCTGCAGTTGCACACTCTGAAATACAGGAAAAGACGAGCTCATGCGTGGCAACAACAAACAGGGCATACACAAGTGTGCAACATGCTGCTAATACAACAATTAAGCTATACTCCAGCGAAACTTTCTATAGAAAAAAAGACATTTGGCATTAAGATACTCTAGTAGACAATCTCAGAACAAGACACCAGATTATGTATAGCTGCGAACATCAATCGATAGGCTAATTCATGTTTTGTTGTGAAAGACAGTATGCAAAATTGAATCGTGAAAAAAAATGTTATGCAAAATTGAACCGTAAAACTAAACAAGGTTGCGCAAAGTTGTAATCTAGACTACCAAAAGTGGCCATGTCAAAAAGAAAAGAATATAATGTAGCATAAAAAATAAATAGAAGAGTTCTTTCTTGAGAGAGAAAAAGATATACAGTGTACTAGAAAAGTTTTTTTTACGAATTGAAATAGATGAGTTGAGAACGATGCATGCATAAACTTCATTGTCTCCATTACGCAAAATCATCCTTTCCATTATACAAAATACAAAAACCCAGCCAAAGCAGTTACACGTAACACACTCTGAAATACAGGAGAAGACGAGCTCATGCGTGGCAACAAAAAGACAGGGCATACGCAAGTGGGCAACCTGCTGCTAATACCACAAGCTAGACTTCAGCGCGAAACTCTTTATATAGTCCTAAAGAAAAAGAGCTCTTTTACGGTGATTGGCATAGAACTTTGACTCCGTCTAATCGAATCTAGGTTCTGTCTAATCTATTTTTTCGTTAATTAAATTAATTTCAAAAAAGTGCTTTGAGTTGCACTTTTCTACAAAAAATTCCAACTGGACCTAGTTGCACTTTTTTTTAAACTGCAGTTGCACTTTTCTGATGAGGTGACTAAGATTTAAGAAAATCTCAGTCAACTGAGACATATGCACACCCTTTCTATAATGCTTCAACAACTCAAAACATCTGTTGAAGAGGTTAAAAGTGATCTATGGCATCATCAGTTATTCAGTTCATCAATCAAAATCAAAAGGAGTCAGAGATCGTCGACCATCGTCGTCTCCCTCTCCTCCTTGCCTTCTCCTAGTTGACGAGCGCCGCCGCCGTCATCAAGCTCGATCTTCCTTGTCTCCCAGGGGATCGGGGCCTTCTTCTCCCTCCGTGGCGAGCGCCACCCCCTCCTCATCAGTGCATCCCGGCCGCAACCACTGCTAGGTTGAACGCCGTCCCCATCCTCATGAGCGAGATCCCGGCCGCCGCCTAACCCGAGATCCAATACGCCGGAACACCGCCGCTCTGCTTAACAGCGGGATCAGAGTCGGCGGCCACCGCCCTCCTCCTCGCCCGCGGGATCAGACGCCACAGCCTCAAGGTCAGTCTTGTTGAGCTCTATTGGCGCCACGCCCGCGGGATCCGTCGTAGTCTTCTAATTTCTCCTTTTTTAATACAACACTCGATGAGGTATACAACCAAAAGAAGATATCCATAAATATGTTTGTGTGATCCATCGTTGCTTGTTACTGGATTTCTAAAAGAAAGGTTAATGGGACAGTATGTGCGACTAGGTTCTAGTCAATTCAGTATTTGTGAATTTGTATCTCATAGTGGCTAATCGAGGTGTACACCTTTCAAAAGAGAATACCAAGTCCTGCTGAACTTTTGTGTGTTCAGCACTGCATGAGCTCACTGTCAATAGGTGCCGCATGGCCATGCAAAAGTGAAGAGCTTATGCTATATTATCACAATTCAATATGATCTGGTAGTCAATATATAGTTGGGACCTAAGCATGAATCATTGATCTACAATCCTATATTACGCTTCTGGTGTTGGTTGAAACTACTTCTATAATTATCTAGAACCTAAAGCTTTTTAAGTATTTTATGTTTAACAATATTTAGTTGCTTACCTTCAAGTGTCTATTCTCACTGATAGATGCCAATATGATCAGTTCAACTATCTGCCATTTTTATTAAGAGACGACAATTTTCAACACTGAAATATTGCTGTTCACTTTCAGCTTTGAACTCTGAAACCGGTTGTTTTTAAGATTTGAACTGTTTCAGGGTTCAAGGTTGGAAGGTGAACTTCTGCAGTAGTTCAGTTTTGGTAAGTGTACTCTCAGTTTTAACTCTGTTGACTTGCCATTTTCAATAGTAGTTATTTTATCTTGCTTCAATGTTAGCCCAGATTTTCAACAATAGGTATGTGTGATAACTGATACATGTGGTGCTAGCTAGCTTACACTTGTAAGGAAAATTGAGCATCTCGATCTACTTCATATTAACTCAAACTCAATATCTTGACATGCCATCTTCTTCTGTGATTTCTGCACCTGTTTCATCACATGCATCATTTGTGCTAGAGTAGCTGAGAAGCATTCGTGAAGAATCTATGGCCACTTGGCCAGACAATGAGTAAATTATATGTATTATCCCAGGTTTAGAGGCTATAAAATGAGAGAAGACCACAGTGTGCATTGCATTCATGCATAGAAAATCCGGGAAATTTTCACGCTTCAAATAAAACCTACCACAGTAACTGAAGTTTCACTTGACTTGCTAGAATGGAAGTAGATCATCAAGTCAAGCGCTATAAACTTCACTGTGATCTTTGCTAAAACCCTGTTTTGGGTAGAGATGATTTGATCTATGGGCTAGATCAAATGGAATTAGCTTTACAATAACAACACCTTAAGTAAGGGTCAACTACAAGATTTTATAAAAGATCTCAACATGACATTCCTTACAACAACAAATGAATATTGATTTAATTATAAATCAAAGAACACAATTAAACAAGAAACTATTGTTAACTTATCTTTTCCATGTCCTTCCTACTTAATCAATGTTTATATCATGATGCACATGGTATATCTTTTCAACTACAAGACTTGAATCCATGTAAAGGGTATTCATATTATTCTTTATCAACCCTTGACTATTCCATCTTGACCATTCAAACCTATTCCTATTAAACCCCAGAGACAGGAGAGAACCATTCATATGTTTATACTATCTTTTGAGTAGAACCTAGCTTAATATTCAAATCCTATCTAAGTGAGGTAAGTCATTGATACCAATTAATGCTATAAGGAGTATAAGTCAAGTACTAAACCTTACTTGACCTAGCTAACACTTGATGGTAAGTAAGAACCTATTTTACAAGTGATCCAAGAGAGGCAAGTGTTGTGATCATTACACCTTGGTAATGCTCATAAACCCTAGAGGAACCTACCTAATCTAGAGAGCTCAAGCTACATGTGTATATTCAAGTATATTGACTTATACTTGACCTTGGAGAGGAGAACCATGTCTCACTAATGAATCATTACAAGGTCACCACCTAGCTTGATCATTGCAACTTGGGTAATGATCATAAATCCTAAGAATCTAAGTGAGTGTGTTGAGAGGAAGAATAAAGAAGTGAATAGTGAGGAATACGTGGATCATGCCCAATGCATGATCTTACTTTGTAGATTAAGATGATAAGAAAAACTTGTGAGATAATCAGAGATCATCCATCACATAAAATGATAGATTCCTAGCAACTAAACCTATACCCTTTATCATATCTTGAATGGAGGAGTAATGGCATAAACTTAACCTTTGTTTATCCAAACATTTGGGACAACCTTAGCATTGTCTTGATACAAGAATTCTAACTAAGAAAGGAGGAGTAACCCTAGCCAATAAAACATGATCAAAGCTTATGCTTATATCCCAATTCTTGATTGTGTATCACTTGGGTGATCACAATTAAAACCCTATACCACATTTGAGTTCCAATACATTTATCACTTAGGATTTATTTTAAGTAATCCAAGTTAGAAGTTGCTAAGCAAGATTATAAATTATAGAGTTATTTCAACCATCTTCTTAAACCCTTAGAAGTAACTATACACATAAAATCATGAACCAATCCCATTCTCATTACCATTTATTTTAAACTCTAACCATAATTAAAAATATATATGAACAACCAATGTGGTTAAGCACACTAGCTAAACCTAATAATATGTTCACCATGCACATGTTATAAATTTTCAAATCATTTAAACGGAATTGGTTCCTAAATTAAAAAGGAATTGAGATAAATATCTAAACCATTTCCATTTTAATTAAACCTCACAAAGTGTCACTCTAACTAAAAATTCAATATTTGTTTAAACAACAAAACCATGCAATAAGCATGATTACCAAGTTATCTTGATACTCAAATATTTCAGAACCTGCAAAACAAAACAAAATTCAAATTTGAATTCAAATAGCAAAATTAAAATCAGTAAAGAAAAATAGAAAAGAGAAAATAGAGAAAGAGAGGGAAGCTTACCTGGTGGACCGCAGCAGCCCACGTCGAGGCCCAACCCACCAACAAAGCCACCCAGTCCGGCCTCTTATCGTTTCGTTGCTGGAATAAAACAAGAGGAGGGCGTCGTCTTCCTCTTCCTCTCCAACGTCGACAACGCACAGGGACGACCCAGCCACCTCACCGTTGGCGATAGGGATGAAGCTGGACGCCGCAGACGAACTCAGAGCTCCGCCTAACCTTCTTCGCGTCCGAGCCTATCCGAATACACGGAGATTCATGCCAAAACCCTAGCACCGCCTCCACAGCATCCCGGCCGTGGCCAGAAATTGCCGTCGACCAAAGCTCTGCTTGATCTATAAAGCCACCAGGAAGATCTCCAGAACCCTAGCTACCCGAAGCACCTCACCGTTTTCTCTCAGAATCTCTCTATCTTCCGTAAGTCATCACCTCATGTTGCCGGTGATCCACACCACGCCGTCGATTGGGAGCACCCTGGAGCTCAGTAAGGAGTCGAGGAGAAGCGCCACAACACGTAGGACCTCCAGCAGGAAGCTAGCATCCAGGGGAGGCCGCGGTGACGAGAATTTTAAGCTTCCCTTCCGCAGCAATTCGTCGGGAACGACGAAATGGAGCTCTCCTCCGCTCTGAATCAGCACCGGCGACCATCTCAGTGTTGGGATTCGTAGCATAGAAAACAAAAAATTTCCTACCGCAAGAACAAATAACAAGCCAAGATGCAATCTAGAAGATGGTAGCAGCGAGAAGATCATGAGACTAACCCTCGAAGATTTTCAAAGCCTAACGAGATTAGATCTCGTGGTGGATGTAGTAGATCACTTGCCGCTTGCAAAAGCGTAGAAGATCTTGACGGTGCCACGTCAGGCACCTCCATACTCGGTCACATGTTCGGTGTTGATGACGACGCCCTTCCCCGTTCCAGCGGGCAGCGGATGTAGTAGATCCTCTCGGAATCCCGCACAATGGCGTGGTGACGGTGGTGGTGGAGATCTCCGGCAGGGCTTCGCCAGCGCTGGAAGATGGAGGAGGAGAGGCTAGGGTTTGGGCGCAGGGTGGTGCTGCAACTTGGCGAGCTAGGGCTGCGACTTGAGGTGCCCTTGGGTGCCCCTTGGGCCCTTTAAATAGGTGGCCAAGCCCCTTGGGTCGTCCATAAACCTGCCCCCAAGTTTGACTGAGTTCCGATAGGTTTCCAGTTCCGAAAACCTAGTCCTACTCGGACTCTTTTGCCAATTCCGAAATTGCATTAAGGAAAGACTCCTTTTCCTTAAGGCAACATGGTTGCACCTATTATGGAACCCTCCGGACTTCCTTAGACATCCCGGGTCGTCCGGACACTTCCGGAACCTTCCATAATATTCCGGACTATTCGGTCCTTCCAAAACCTTCTAGAAGCTCCGGTCAAAACACCGGACTTTTTCCGAACCCTGGAAAATGACTTCCCATATATGAATCTTATTCTCCGGACCATTCCGAACCTCCTCGTGATGTCTTGGATCCCATCTAAGACTCCGAACAAAATTCGAACTCCATTCCATATTCCATATCTACTTAAACGACATCAAACCTTAAGTGTGTCACCCTACGGTTCGTGAACTATGTAGACATGGTTGAGACTCCCCTCCGACCAATAACCAATAGTGGGATCTGGAGATCCATAATGGCTCCCACATATTCAACGATGACTTCGTGATCGAAAGAACCACTCACATACGATACCGATTCCCTTTGTCACGCGATATTTTACTTATCCGAAGTTTGATCGTCGGTATCTTCATACCTAGTTCAACCTTGTTACCGATAAGTACTCTTTACTCGTACCGTGATATGATATCCCTTGTGAACCAGTCACATGCTTGCAAGCTAATTATATATCATTCCACCGAGAGGGAATAGAGTATATCTATCCTTCATCGGGATGGACAAATCCCACTCTTGATCCATATGCCTCAACTCGTACTTTCCGAATACTTAATCCCATCTTTATAACCACCCATTTACGCAGTGGCGTTTGATGTAATCAAAGTACCCTTCCGGCATAAGTGATTTACATGATCTCATGGTCGAAGGACTAGGTAACTATGTATTGAAAGCTTATAGCAAGTTTGAACTTAATGACTTAATCTTATGCTACGCTTATATGGGTGTATGTCCATTATATCATTCACCCAATGACATAACCTTGTTATTAACAACATCCAATGTTCATGATCACGAAACCATGATCATCTATTAATCAACAAGCTAGGTATACAAGAGGCTTACTAGGGACTCTGGTTGTTTACACAACACACATGTATCAATCTTTCGGTTAATACAATTATAGCATGGTATGCAAACATTTATCATAAACACAAAGATATATTATAATAACCATTTTATTATTGCCCTCTTGGGCATATCTCCAACAGTCTCCCACTTGCACTAGAGTCAATAATCTAGTTTACATTTGTAAAGATATAACACCTTGGCCTTGGTGCTTATCATGTTTTGCTCACGGGAGAGGTTTCAGTCAACGGATTTGACATGCTCAGAAACGTATGTATTTTGCAATTCATTTGCGTCTTCACGCATCACTCATTTTCCAAATGAGTCGGCATTAAATATGTTTGGTCTTCTGGTGGAACCTTAATTCCGCGGTCTGAAATATGTCACTAATATTGTCACACACAATATAGCTTCAAAGTTCTGACACTGTCAGAACTACACCAAGTTCTCAAAGAACTTTTTGACTTAACATCCTTAGTCATTGTCAAAACAATGACATACTCTGCCTTCGTTTGTAGAATCCGTCACAATATTTAGAACTCTTCTAAATCTAGCATTGTGGTACCTTTTAAACAACACTTAGCCTAATTGAGATTTGAAATTCATTTTTATAAGTGACCAAACTAATATCGGTGCAACACCTTACAGCGATTTATTTGTCATTACCCCATATAAAAACTATATATATCCTTGGTTCTTCTAAAGTACCCAAGGATATTCTTACTGTCGTCCAATGATCATCATATGAATCATTCTGGTACATGCTCACAACACTTTAGAGCACAGGATATCCAATTGTTTACATATTAATCATGATCTAAAATCACTCATGTGTTTTTTTTTACTCATTGAGTGTCATATACACTCAAGTCTTGTTAAACCTTCACACGAAAAGAACACCTTCTTAATATTTCTATATTCAATTACTTCAATATCCATTCTATGTACTTTGACTTAAATTTATTATGTGTTTCAATCTATCTTCATAGATCTTGACACTAAATATGTTTCAGTCCATATCCTTTCATTGAAGTTAATTCTCAATGAAACCTTTTATTCACATCAAGTATATAATTACATCATTTATAATCAACGATATGTCATCTACATAAAGTATTATAAATATGTCTCAGCGCTCCCACTTAATTTCTTGCAAATGCAAGTATCTTCATTGTTTTTGATGAAATAAAAAACTCTTTGACTATTTCATCCGGTGAAGATTCCAACTCCGCGATACCCACTTCATCCAATTGAAGTTCGTATACCTATCTAGTATTCCACGGACTAGCAAAACTCTTGGTTGTATCTTGTATACACCTTTAATACACACTTCTGCTAAGTAATATATTTTGCCATCCTACTAGCATATCTCATAAAAGAAATATGTAGCGATTACTAGAATAATCCACATAGACTATAAGTATTGCTACGAAAGATCTAATCTTATCGTAGTCAACTCTTTGAACTTTGTCGTAAACTACTTTTCGACAAGTCGAGCTTCTTCAAAGATATTTCATCCAAGTCCATCAATTTCATAGATTCATTTACTTTCAAAAAGTATTCACCTATCTTGGATTTCATGGCGGATAGCCATTTTAACGGAGTCAGAGCCCATCATAACTTCTTTGTATGTATTTGGTTTATCATTGTTCAAAATCAATCCTTTGTCCACAAATCATTTATTTGATCACAAAGTAAACCAAACCTACAAGGTTCAATAGGTACTTCGATCTCCATGGCTAAAACACTTTGTAGTCATGAGAGCCATGATCGTCGTGGCCGCTTCTGGAACCATTTCCGATGTTGCGCTACTCTGATCATTATGCTCAGGTTCATAAACCTTATCAAGTTCTATTGTCCTCCCACTCAAATACTTTGCTAGAAACAATTTCTTGGAAATAAGAAACATTGACAAACACTTTTGTCTTTATCTCCATAGTGGGAAGAACTCTATCAAATCTCTGGGATAACCAACAAAGACATTCATCCGATTTTGGTTGTAAACTTATTTACTTATGCTATGCATACAAAAATTTAAGAAAGGACTATTAGGGTTTATACCCATGCCATAACTCGTATGGTGTCATTTCAACGGATCATGATGATGCTCTATTCAGTGTAAAAGCAGTAGTCTCTAAAGCATAATCCACAAAAAATATAATGGCGTTATTTTATCTCGTCTTCAACCCAACAAGGTTTGGATACTCCATCATCATTATGATACTCCAAGAAACGTGAGTTGTAGAACAATTTCATAACTCTCTTAGATGTTCGCTAAAACTCGTAATTCAAATATTTCCACCATGATCCAATCATAGATATTTGACTTTTCTATTACGATAATTTCCACTTCATGCTGAAATTTATTTGAACCCATTCAAATGTTTCAGACTTCTTCCTTATCGAATATATCCACATATATATACTCAATTCATTGTTGGAAGTTTTCATGAAGTAGAAGAATCTCCCGCACACAACTATGCCCAGTGAACCACATACATCATCATGTATGTTTCCACTAAGTTAGTTGCCCGTTCAACTCTTAGCCTATGAACGGTATTTCAGTCATTCTCTTTAGAAAAGATTTGCAAATGCCAAACGATTCAAAAAATTAAATGACCCCAAAAATCCATCTGCATGGAGTTTCTTCATGGGTTCCTTTCTAACATGACCTAAATAGCGGTTCCACAAAAAAATGGAATTCAAATCATTTGCCTTATGGCATTTTAGCGTCAGTGTTATGTATGTGTGTTTCACCATTAAGATTTATAATAACTTATCCATCGTACATGGAGTAATGTCATAATTTGAACAACTCATTTTTTTTTCATTTGACCAGAGAAAAATAACAATTATTAAGTTCTTTATTATAAATTCTAAAGGCTAGGTAGAATGCCAACGACAAACATAATAACACTTTATTATGTTCCAGACGTGCATTATTACCATATTCCTTATCAGTCACTTAGGCCATCGTATTCTTGTATTGCGTTGTATTGAATGACATCTCATACCAACCAATCTGGTACAAATACCCAAGAATTTCATTATGTGACCAAAAAAGGAATACATCCATAACATGTATATCATCTATATACACCTGAGCTAGACTTTCTAGTCTTTTCTTTCTTTCTGCCAAAATATCTTTTGTAGTTTCTCTTTTAGCTTTCCTCATTCTCAGAGAAATCACTTCACCTTCAATAACTTCTAGGTCCATTGGTCAAATACCAATAACCTTGAGGTTCTTACTTTGAAGTTAATCATCACATGACAAGTGTTCAGAATTTCACTATTAGTAACCTTTTAATGTGATGAAAAATTTCACTCATAATTTTATCCATCAAATCATGATGACTTTCCGAGACCATGTCTGTACATGCTAGGCTTGTAAAGTTTAACCTTAGTATTCGCATGTGCAAATCTGGCTTGCACCCGTTGTATGCACAAGTAGAATCTATAACACCCGATCATCACGAGATGCTTCGAAACGAGCAACAGTGCATACTAAGTACGATCATTTCATGGATATGCGAATATCGTTAGTGCCCCAATAGTTGGAGGATTGAGACGCCCGACATCTTCAACCTTCGTACATTCCCATAAAACTTATGAGTTTATGTAGTCTCACCAAATTATATTCTATCACCTTGCAACAAGATCTTAGATATCACATATATCTCATACCTTACTTAGTTTTGAAAACAAAATTTTCAGCTCCTTACTTTTCAAACAGATTTGAACTTCAAGTTTTACGGAGACAAGATGATTCTAGGTACCAATTGAAACCATTGTTCTTTGAATCAGCAATGTGAGGTTTACTAAAAGTTTGCAATAGGACTTAATTATTTCTTGATTCTTTAACAATACGGTACCAGTATGTAAAGTTACTTGTCAGACTTAACATTATTTCTATCTCAATTACAAGACTAGTGCATGGTAGAAAACGGATGCCAATTCTACAAATTTAATTCAAAATACTATTCAGACTATGTTCATGATAATTAGTTCAAGTTTTAATCTAATTACTAATGAACTCCCACTTAATACAACATCCTCATAGTTGTTAAGTGGCACACGATCCACATCCACTACACCAAAACCGATCATCACGTGAGATGATGTAGCTTCAATGGTGAACATCAACATGTTGATCATATCATTCATATGACTCGTGTTCAACCTTTCGGCTTCCGTTGTCTCGAGGCCATGTCTGTACATGCTAGGCTCGTCAAGCAAACTCAAGTATTTCCGCGTGTGCAACATGGCTTACGCCCGTTGTATGTGAACGTAGAATCTATCACATCCGATCATCACGAGATGCTTCAAAACGACGAACTGTAGCAACGGTGCATACGAGGGGAGAACACTTTATTATCTTGATATTAATGTGAGGGATCATCTTATAATGCTACCGTCGCGATCTAAGAAAAATAAGATGCATAAAGGATTAACATCACATGCAATTCATAATGTGATATGATATTGCCCTTTAGTCTTTGCGCCTTTGATCTTCATCTCCAAAGCACGGACATGATCTCCATCATCAACGGGCATGATCTCCATCATCGTCGGCGTAGCGTCAAGGTCCATGGCGCCGTCTTCATGGTTGCTCACCGTGTGTAGCAACTATTACAACTACTTTGAAATAATACCACAACATGAAATATAAAGACAACCATAAGGCTTCTGCCGGTTGCCACAATACAATAATGATCATCTCATACATATTTATCATCACATCATGGCCATATCACATCACCAAACCCTGCAAAAACAAGTTAGACGTCTCTAATTTGGTTTGCATATTTTACGTGGTTTAGGGTTTTCGAGTAAGATCCAATCTACCTACGAACATGAACCACAACGGTGATACTAGTATTGTCAATAGAAAGAGTAAATTGGATCTTCACTATAGTGGGAGAGACAAGTTGCATGTCGAGCGTGGAGCAAATCTCATGAACGCGGTCATGTAAAGTTAGCCCGAGCCGCTTCATCCCACTATGCCGCAAGATGCAAAGTACACGAACTAAAGACAACAAAAGTATCAACGCCCACAAAACCATTGTATTCTACTCGTGCAACCAATCTATGCATAAACCTGGCTCTGATACGTACCACTGTTGGGATTCGTAGCATAGAAAACAAAAAATTTCCTACCGCAAGAACGAATAACAAGCCAAGATACAATCTAGAAGATGGTAGCAACTAGAAGATCATGAGACTAACCCTCGAATATTTCCAAAGCCTAACGAGATTAGATCTCGTGGTGGATGTAGTCGATCACTTGCCGCTTGCAAAAGCGCGTAGAAGATCTTGACGGTGCTATAGTCGGGCAGCACCTCCGTACTCGGTCACACATTCGATGTTGATGACGACGTCCTTCTCCCCATTCCAGCGGGCAGCGGATGTAGTAGATCCACCTCGGAATCCCGCCAGCACAACAGCGTAGTGACGGTGGTGGTGGAGGAGGCAGGCTTTGCCATAAGCGTGGGAGAAGATGGAGGAGGAGAGAGGCTAGTGGGGCAGGGTGGTGCTGCGACTGGGAGCTAGGGCTGCGACTTGAGGTGCCCTTGGTGCCCCTTGTCCCTTTAAATAGGTGGCCAAGCCCTTGGGTCGTCCATAAACTTGCCCCCAAGTTTGACTGAGTTCCGTAGGTTTCGGTTCGAAAACCTAGTCCTACTCGGACTCTTTTGCCAATTCCGAAAAGGAAAGACTCCTTTTCCCTTAAGGCAACGTGGTTGCACCTATTATGGAACCCTCCGGACTTCCTTAGACATCCCGGGTCGTCCCGGACACTTCGGAACCTTCCATAATATTCGGACTATTTCGGTCCTTCCAAAATCTTCTAGAAGCTCCGGTCAAAACACGGACTTTTTCCGAACCCCGGAAAATGACTTACCATATATGAATCTTATTCTCCGGACCATTCTGAACCTCCTCGTGATGTCTTGGATCCCATCCGAGACTCCGAACAAAATCGAACTCCATTCCATATTCCATATCTACTTAAAACGACATCAAACCTTAAGTGTGTCACCCTACGGTTCGTGAACTATGTAGACATGGTTGAGACTCCTCTCCGACCAATAACCAATAGCGGGATCTGGAGGTCCATAATGGCTCCCACATATTCAACGATGACTTCGTGATCAAAAGAACCACTCACATACGATACTGATTCCCTTTGTCACGCGATATTTTACTTATCCGAAGTTTGATCGTCGGTATCTCCATACCTAGTTCAACCTCGTTACCGATAAGTACTCTTTACTCGTACCATGATATGATATCCCTTGTGAACCAGTCACATGCTTGCAAGCTAATTAGATATCATTCCACCGAGAGGGCCCAGAGTATATCTATCCTTCATCGGGATGGACAAATCCCACTTTTGATCCATATGCCTCAACTCATACTTTCCGAATACTTAATCCCATCTTTATAACCATCCATTTACGCAGTGGCGTTTGATGTAATCAAAGTACCCTTCCGGCATAAGTGATTTACATGATCTCATGGTCGAAGGACTAGGTAACTATGTATTGAAAGCTTATAGCAAGTTTGAACTTAATGACTTGATCTTATGCTACGCTTATATGGGTGTATGTCCATTATATCATTCACCCAATGACATAACCTTGTTATTAACAACATCCAATATTCATGATCATGAAACCATGATCATCTATTAATCAACAAGCTAGTTATACAAGAGGCTTACTAGGGACTCTGGTTGTTTACACAACACACATGTATCAATGTTTCGGTTAATACAATTATAGCATGGTATGTAAAAATTTATCATAAACACAAAGATATATTATAATAACCATTTTATTATTGCCTCTTGGGCATATCTCCAACACTCAGAAGACTCAGGGTATGATTACGCGTCTGTAGCACCCTTTACCTTCTCAAATCATCAACCGTAGCGCTAGGTAGCTGTTTGGCCGGAGTCGCTCCGCCGCAGGCATGATTGCCGGCGAAGCTCCAGTGAACTATTCGCGAAACCAACACCACCGTTGGACTCAGCGTGTCGAGGAGATTCAAAAACCAGAAGTAGTCCGTCTCGGGAGGTCGTAAAACGGCGACGCCGTCGTGCGCTGACCGTCGGCGGTCATTGACTGGCGAGGTCGACGTGGCCGTAGGACCCCTTGTGGCCTTTGACCAGTCTTCGCCCCGTGGCAACTGAGGTGGACACAGGTCCCACCTGTCTGTGGCTAAGGCTAGCTACAGACCGATACGTTTAGTTTTTAGTTTAAATTTAAAAACCAGTAAATAGCTGAAAATTTGCAGAAATAAATAAAATTCATTTTAGCTCAGAAAATATGAATTATATATCAAAATTCTCACAAAAATAAACCATACTCAATAAAAATATAAAATAAAATGTTTGTAAAATAAAAATCCACTTATTTTTACCTTTATTCAATATGTCTTTTCATTTGTTTTAAAATGCAAGTTGAATTCAATAGTTAGTGAAGTTTCAAAATTAAATATTAGCTATTCAGTAAGTAAATAAAATGTTAAGATTAATTTTCTTAATCATCTTTTCATCAACTAAAGTATTAGTGGTATTTCATAAACCTAATTTGCAAATCACCATTTAATATTCCTTTAAATAATAATAAAGCAAGAAAATACTAAAAGCCAATATTATTTTGGTAGCTTAAAGATTGTTTACTTAAACATTTTAGTTCACAAGTTATTATTATAAAACCTAACAATAATTATAAAACCCTAGTTTCTAATTAAACCCTAAATAGTATTTATCTTAATTAGAAAATCTTTTAAAATTAATAAAATGCTAATATCATTATTTATTTTGTTTCAAAGTAATTAGTAACCACACCTCTATTGTCAATTATTAGTTCAAGAGTTGTATCATAATTTAGAAATCCTAATTCTACTATAAGTAAGAACCTTGAGTCCATTATTTTATGTGATCATGCTAAATTAGATTTAATTCTAAAACCCTAGGGGTTTAGCACATGTGATCATGTGAATTTCACTTTACATGTAGAACCTTGATAAGTAACCAATGAATGCATGCTCATGATTCCCTAAACTAAAACCAATTCACATAATATCATCATTTCATGTCTTTATTTTTGATTACTACTTGTATGATCCTTAGTGCCACCTAGGGGAAAACCATAACTTGTTACTCTTATTTAAACACCATTGATCACCATTCCTATATACCACACCATTGAAATCAGCCTCAACCATCATATCCTAAAAGAACCATAGTGATGAACCCTAATACCAATCTTGTGTAGTAATAAACATCACATGCTCCTATTCAACTAAACCTTATTTATGAATTAATAAACCAACTAGCTTAGAAACCATTAGTGATTACTTAGTGAAGCAAATGAGAAGTTATAGTAAACCCTAACTCATAGCACCACTTTGTTAACCATCCTTTGATAGGATACCTATAATCAACCATAGTAACAAACCTGCTAATACTTGCTGCATATAGACCAATCCAACTTAAGAACCCAACTAGTTCTTATTAGAGAACTAAATAAATCCATTAGTAAACCCTAGAAGCCATAGCTCCAATTTATAGTAGTTCTTGTTCTTAACATGTTCTTCAAAAGTTATTGTTTTGAAGTACAAATATCAATCAAACCATAGAAGCCCATAGTTCTTATTTGAAATACTTACTATTTCTTAATCAACATGTTCTTCAAAAGTTATTCTTTTGAAGTATAATATAAGTAATCATCAACCATGTCATGTAGAACTTAAAACTGACAACTACTCTTGACTTGTTATGCAACCACCACTCCTTTGTGTATATGATTGTTATGATGCATTATATCACTTGTTTATGCTATAATAACACCAACCCTAATAAGAACCTTGTTTGAGAATCATTCTAAAAGTGCAACAAATCCTAAAGAAATCTTTACAACTCATCAATCCTAAATCATCGAGGTTAGGTTACGCTCGGGGCGATTGCATCTCATAGTATGCATCATAGCATCTTTGCTAGTTCTTTAAACATTGTCCTTACCGGACGATGATGGTATTTCAGAATTTGGAGTTAAATCGTATCGAAGCTTTTGCGTGGATAATATTGCAGTCAAGAAAGGCAAGTTCATCGCTTGCTCATGTCATTTGATTATTTTTATCAAACTGTATGCAAAGTACTATACTTATCACTCATGCATTGAAAAGCAAAATATTATTTTTCAATTATGAATATGACTATGTGGTGGGCAATGAAACCATGGTATGTGTTGATTGGTGGAGGTTCCATTGCAAGGCTACTACTCATCTAGGACTAAGTACCAATGCCGTCCAATGATTCTATCGCCGTACATATCGCGTTAACCATAAGATCTATAATGGCTCTGGGGAAGTCAGCTGTATCTTTTCCCTCCTGCACATCAATGTACTTGATAGAGCATGGCTGGGTGTTGGGATAACACTGCAGTAGGTTGGGAAATCCTTTAAAATCCACATCCGTGTGGATAAGAGGCTCTACCGTCTATGAAGGATTGTCCGACGTACATCGGGGGTAAAACCGTATGATCGGGAGATGTCTACCGGGGATGTACGGGTGGACAAAAGGGTGGTTTGCAGGATCGTGGAGAAGGCAGTGATTGGCTTGGACCTTACACCTAGCCCCACACCAAGGAAGTGTGGACGGGAAAGCACACCCGGTTGGTACCAAGGATAAGTTCTCTTATGGGAAAAGTAACGCACCTCTGCAGAGGATATCAAATTGTGGTTGTCACTCCCTATTCCGGGAAGGGAACTACGAACGCGGCAGGAAAGGAACTCCACGAAGTTCTGTTCAACCTGTGAAGACCGACGGGCATAGTTTTCAGAATAAAATAAACCTTTTGAAAAAATGCTTACGAAAACTTGCATTCGCCTATGACTTTCTGGTCTATGGCTGTAGCTAGTGCATGATACACCTATTTCCTAATATAAACTTGTTGAGTACGCTCGTACTCATCCCTCTTTAAATCCCCTGCTTAGTTATGGAAGCACCGGAGGAGAAACTACTGTGGAACTCGAAGACAAAGGAGTCAACTCTAACAAGAGGAAGAATCTAGTCAATGAAGTCAAAGGAGTCAACTTTTGCATCAGCTAGAATGGAAACTTAGACTAGTAATAGAAGGGAACCTTTCCCTAATCCTAGCACCTAAGTAGCTAGAGTTCTATAGCAAGCCAAGTAGCTCTTAAGCTTGAGTTAGCAATAAGATAGACTATGAGTCGTTCTTCTGATGTTTTATTTGAAGTTTTACCTCACTGTAAAGTAGGAGGCTGTGTTGATCTTCTGTAAATAGTTTGTGTATCCTTCTATAGACATACCTTGGACTCGCATATGTTTCTGTTGTACCACTCCGAGGGATGTAATATATGAGTGGAACGGTGTTTCACTTGTGTTATGTCAACGACTTGTGTACTACACCATGCAGTGATACGCTCACCGCATTATAGTCCTCTCCCCTACAAATAGTTGTCTCAGTTGCCAACACTATTGTTCTGACAATGCAAATCTTCCCTTGTAGATACCACTACAAAATTGGACATATGCTCCATAATGGAAAAGTTATATGGGGCAAGCCTAAATCTTTCACAGGCTCACACCACCTCCTTACCCTGGACAAAGGTGACTGCAGCGGGTTATTATTTTCGGTGGCATGGGAAAGGTTAGGCCAATACTGTCTCAGTTTACTGCTTACACTACACATTCTAATTCATCACATAATCATGTGTCATGCACATTTTATCTTTGTCAAGACACTTGGTCCCCGAGATGTTCTTGAACTATTCATTGGAAATGTCTTGTAGGTAAGAAGAATTAAGGAACAAGTAAGAGGTGGAGACCTTGCTGCTGAACTTGTTAATTCCAGTCTCTTCCCACTGCACCTAATGCTGCAGTAGGTGCAGCCCACGTATTACAAACAGGAGAGCAACAACAGCATGCTCTTCCAAGTTTCTTCAGTCAAATTTAGTAAACAGGGGAGCAGCAACGAGCTCCACTGGTGGCTGGGGAGAAGCAGCATGCGTGCAAGCGGCGGCAGTGGGAGGAGACTGCGTTGATTCCATCGATCCACGACTTCCTGGCAAGCGTGGCTAGTTCATCTACTTGTCATGTTGCTACAAAAGCTTTAATGTAGTAATGTTCAAGTTTAATCCATCCTTCATCTCCTAAATCAGAAGACACAGTTTCCCTATTGTGACGAAATGTATCTAGTAATTTCCGTGCCTCTGTAATAGTATCTTGAGACGGATGAAGCCAATCAGGGGGGTACGTGAGCACCCCCTATCTGCTCAACACGTGTCTAACGCCATCCATTATCCGTTAACACTTTGGCTGCCACGAGCGCCACTCCCGCTAGCCTCGAGCGCAATTTGTCAGGTTAGTCATGTCCCATCAATAATGCAAAGCAGCAGAGTAGAGAAAAAAATACAGTACGAGTATTGAATCTTGGAAAGCGCCGCACGGCTCGCTCATTGTGCACCTTCTCTATTAAGAGCCACACGCTATTTTCTGGCATGTGCCTTATCCGGTTATCCCCATCGCTCTCAACCACCATGGAAAGCACCACGCCGTGAGGTTCGAGAAGGTCGCCGCCGGCACCCGTCGGGGCAGGAGACGGCCGCTGTTGGGTACGCGTCGTGGCAAGAGGCGGCCACCGCCGGGCACGCGTCGAGGGAGGAGGTGGGCGCCATCAGGCACGCATCGTGGCAAGAGGCGGCCGCCGCCAGGCATGCGTCGAGAGAGGAGGCGGGCGCCGTCGGGCCCCCTCCCCTCCCTCTCCGGCATCTCCGCGCTCCGCCACGCCTACCTCAACGGCAACGACTTCACCGCGACCTCCGGCTCGACGACAACTACCTCGTCGGCCCGGCCCCCGCGCTGCACGCCCGCGGCGCCAACGTCAGTTTCTCCCAAAACGGCTTCTGCGGCGCAGCATGCCCGCACCCGTGGTCACCGCGCTGCTCTCCTTCCTCGCCGACGTCGGCTTCCCGCAGCGGCTCGCCGAGTCCTGGGCCTGGAACGACCCCTGCAAGGACTGGCTCGGCGTCTCCTGCTACCAGGGGAAGGTCACCCTGCTCAACCTCACCAGGTACGGCCTCAACGGCAGCGTTAGCGCCAGCCTCGGGACCCTCTCTGCGCTCTCCGATGTCAGGCTCAACGACGACAACCTCACCGGCCTTTGAATCCGGTCCGGTCCAGCTCAATTGCGTTATGTTTGGAGAGATGCCATCACTACTGGAGCAAAATTATTTGGTTTCTTTCTACCGTCATGTGTGATTCTTTTCATCTTTCGGAATTGGTGCGTTTCTATACTGATAGTACTTTTTTTGATGGATCATTTGATACTTGATACTTGAAACACGGTAGTCCATGGAGTTTTAGTTCTACCAGTTATGTACTTGTAATTCGTAGATTAATCAAGTGTTTCTGGTTCCTGTGATTCAACGGCAAGAACAACTTTGCTAACTGTAATCTTTGTGGCATATTTTTAATCGGAGTCGGATTTCTGTGACTCGATTTGTAGGAACATTTTAATCATATAAGTTCATATATAAACATTAATGGATAAAGGGGATTTAATTCTATGCAAAAAAGAGATCACTAAGAGAGTATGGATGGGGATTTTTTTGGGTTCGTTGGGAAAGGAGAGAGAGCACAGAGAGATGATAAGAGAGACTTTTTAGACTTTTTTTTGCCTTGCGGTGGCCGACAGAAGCTGTCCTTGTGGACCACAACGAAAAAGTGGATTTCACGCTGTTTGGGTCGCCGTGAGCATCTTCGCTCTGGAGCGGTAATATTAAAGCAAATCGGACGATAGTGGGTGGGTGCGTAGCTACCCACCTGAACACCAAATTCACTCTCATCTTGAAAAGATCCTTTAAAGGCTATATCTATTTCATTTTGATTTGCATCACTTAATCCTAAATAAAAAAACATACCAATTAGGTAAACTTTATCCAAGTGCCTGTCTTTTTGGAAAGCGGGTTACTAAATAATTTTAATTTCATATTATCATATGAGAAAGCTTTTGATTATCTTAAAGGACTCACATATATCATTAAAGTAATCAACGTGTGCATAAAGATCATCCATATCATCTTCCCCTGCAAATATTTTTCTAGGGTGCAATATCTCGTGTAAATAAAGGTTAACCTCATACTCATCAGTTTGTGGCTTCGGATATGGGAAAAAATGAGCAATATTGTATCGGTTTCCGAAGTCCTTCAAAGAGCGAGTTCGGGTTGATGTCTAAACACAACCATGATGCTTGCCTCAACCTGCAAACAACTAAGTATAAGTAGTGAAATAAAATAACTTGAAATTAATAAACAAAAGTGCTAAGCTCCCCAGCAACGGTGCCAGAAACCAGCTTGATGTCTGCAAGGTTACACATCGCGTGTAGTTATTTTTCAAAAGCAAGAGTATCAAATCCACTTTGGAGCTGATTGGTAATGGTTTTATTGCCTCTTATTACCTCCACTTAAAGGTACTTACACATTATATTTAAATCCAAGCAAAGTTAAATAAAAAGTGGTTGATGTTGAGAAATTGTGAACAGAGTAATCGTAAAACTAAAGTGAACAAGACGGTGCACTTGATGGTAAAATAATTAAAACTCAGTAGAAATCAAACGTTCTCGGGGAGTTACGGATCTTATATGTATATAGTCTAGGTGTGTGTGTAGCAAGGACCCTTAAATGGATGCTCCGAGAAGCAGTATTTCACATCCCTCATAATCACTACCTTTTTCCATGGCATGACACACATGTCTAGTAATTAAGGGTCTCCCCATGGTTATTGTCATATGCAATAATGGTCATGCTGCATAATTTGATTCGACGACCAGTAAACTATATTTCATTTCATACTTTGCTAGGGTTTCTACATCTTCCCAAGAACAAATGGATCTACTCACACATGGAGACAAATAACATCATGAATATATGAATGGAAAACGAGGGATTGAATAAATACAAATATGAATCCAACTAAAGGTTAAGGATTACAACGAGATGATCAATGGGGATGACAATGTTGATGATAATGAAGATCGGTGCCTTAATTAGTCTCCAGTGATCCAAGTAGCACCGGTGATGGAAGCGAGTTCCCCCTCTGGATCCCTCCTAGAGGTCAGGTTTCGTGTTATTCTGGTGTCTATGTGTCTCCCTTCTAAGATTTGTCTTCATGAGGTGAATACATTTGATGAGGCGGCGTCAAAGCCATGTGGTACAGTTAGATGGTACAGGTGGGCCTGACCATACCACTGGTCGTTGAAGCCATTGTGAACGTTTCTTCGCAAAAAAAAAATTTGCGAAATATAGTACAAACATAGACGCTCATCTTGCCTTGAACCATACAGTTATGGAAAGCTCCTATACCCCTGAAGACTAAATCTTTATTTTGGTAGCTGCTATGAGATTGCATGTCTTCGGTGCTAGGAGTGGCTAAGCGACATGGGCCAGGGGATGGCTTGTGTTTACTATGTGGGATCCCAAAAATTGGGAATCCACATAATATTCACCTATCCCACGACCCGGTTTCCGGAGCTTTGTACGAAAATCCTTGGGCCCTGAGTAGCATGCCTAAGACCTTAGTGTGTTCCTAGAGACCTCAGCGAACCAGACCAGCAAGAGGAGGCTCCTCTTATGGTTTATGTTTGACAGACCCTTTGTACTATACATAATAAGGTGGTTATTGAGAAAGTCGTCTTATGGCGTGCTTCTGACCCTACATTCAAATTCTTGGCTTTTTTTAATAGAAGTGGCACCTATTGTGTAAACAACGGGACAATGTTTGGTTGGTAGGTTTGCTCCAGGACTTGTTGGAGGCAGTGTGTCATCTCTCTACTTCGTCTAGCCGATGAGCTCCTTGTTCTCATGGGAGGCTTCGCCTTTTCGGTTTTTTTTTTCTTCAGTTTGGGTGTGTTTGGGCTTTTGCCCCATCAGACCTATCTTTATTTTTATGACTTAAGTCAAATTTTATATGGATGTGGTTGTTTTATTTGTAAAGCGGGACAAACCAGTTTTAAGGTGGACTGTCTAAGAGGTTAGGGTGTAAGGAGTGAGCTCTCGGTTGCTACGCCAACCCAGGCCCGCGTGACCAATGTGTAGTATCATTATAACCCATGTTTACTGTTTTCTGTTATAATTATAATGATGTAACAAACAAATCTCTTTTGCTTTAAGTTTCAATCGTTGCTTTTATTTGCATTACAACCCAAAACTGCCATCTCACCAAGTTTTTCTATCTTAATTGGACAGGTTACCTGATGTGCAAATCGATTTGACGCCTAGTTACCATAGAAGGCTTTCTTCGGATTTTGGAGTAATTCAGTGCTTTTTGGACAGACTGTAGTTGTCTGTCACCGTGTCCTTGGTGAAATGATAATACAGAGAACTGAGATGACGATTTCCTGCCTGCACGATCTTACCTTGTTTGTTTTAGGGTAATGTTTTGTCATCGATTGACATGTTTCTTAGTGGCAGTAGAGAAGTTGATGTTAATGCACTAAATGAGCCCCCGATGACTTCTGCAGACTACACCTATATGGAAACATTTGGTACTATATGCAGTTAAATGATGTAGGCGTTGTTTTCTTCAATCACGAGGGACCTGTAGGTGAATGATAGGATTGTACGCACGGAGCTATGATAACTTCCAACTTTTGTTCGTAGTCCGGTTCGCCAATTAGGACCTCATATTACCTCCGTCTAAAAATATGTGTTTCACTTTATCTAGATACGGATTTATCTAGATACGTTGTAGTTAAAGATAAATCTGTATCTACACAAAGTTGAGATATCTATTTTTAAACGGAGGGAGTACTTGTTTTACTTTTGAAAATTGAAAGCGAAATGTTTCCCAAGGTAAGCTATTAAAACAAACAAAAACGTACGGTAAAGTGCATCAAAGAAGAAACGTGTGCCCGGGCGTGTGTTCAGACATTTTTCGCCAGATCAGCATTGCAATCTGGCCCAGGAAGCACTTGAGTGGGTGTTGCGGCTTGGTGGACGGCGCAAGGGGTGCCGCTTGCGTGGTGCTTTCATCCACACCCGGTGGGAGGGATGCTCGCTGGTGACTCTGTCCCCGCTGGTAGGCTCCTGGTCTGTTTCGAGGTGACGACCTAGGCCATCTTGGAAGCCAGGGCAGCGGCCCTGGGCAGGTGGACAGCGTCGACCTTGCCGCCGGGTGACGACTATCGGTAGTGTTCCTGCTTTCCGTGGTTACTTGTGTGGCACAGAGGTAGGAAGAGGTGGTTGTGGTGTTTGGCTGCTCCAGTGGATTGCGCTGGTTCGAGAAGACTTTGTCCCTCGGTTGCGGCAGCGACACCTCTATAGTGGTCGCGAGAGAGTTGCTCGGCGGCAGGTTTCGAGAGCACGGGAAACCCTTGGTTGTTCTTCAACCACGACAACGATGGTGCTTCCTCACCATTACCTTCTTGATGATGTCGTCTTTCAGGCCCTTGCCAGGCAGCGGCAACGCTTCAGCGACGTTCTCCTCCTTGGAGGCGTTGCCTTGGGAACATAGAGGCTTGGGTGGGCTATGATGTGTTCGTGGCATTGGATACACTGTGAAGGGTTCTAAGTTTGGTGTTGGTGTGTCTCGGTCTGGGTCTGCATACATTTGGTGCGCCACTACAATTAGCATGGTTGCTGACGACGGGACGACGCCCTCGCCTGGGTGAGGGGGGAGGGGTTCCCCTTGCGTTAGCAACGTGGTTCGGGTGGAAAATGAGATGGCTTTGATCGCAGACGTCGTCCCACTAACTCGCCGGACTCAACGTCCCCTTCCCATTGTGCTTCTTTTCAATAGCAATCTTCCGCTTGATCAAGATGTTTTCTCTGTGGCGTTGTGTCTTGGTTGCTCGGTATGTTTGCAGTTGTAGCATCGGTGCGTAAATCGTTGGTCAGGCAGTTTAGGGGTGCGGGTTAACTCCTGCAAATGCCCAAACCTACACTTGTAGCATGGGTTGCTCAAGGACCTCTATATGCCACCATTCTGCTCGTGACTCCCGGCCTCTATAGCTCTTTTGCGTTTTGCTAGTTTCTTTAAAGCTTGTTCAAACGTTTGTAAAATCAGTACCTTGTATTCTAGCTGGTTGAAGGCTTTATTAATTTAAAATCGAGCTTTTCGAGCCTTTTATTAAAAAAACAATCCTGGACCCGCTAGCGGTGAATCGTCTGATGGCAACATAGTGGCGACATGTGAGTACCGACTAGGAATGAAACTGAGACTCGGTGTCAAATAGGGGAGAACAGGTTTTCTTCTGCTATGGTTGCAGAACCAATGAATGAGGAATGTATGAGAGGCCAGGCTGCAGGTGGGAGCGGGCTCTCGGCGCCCCCTAACCCAAACTCGTTAGTTCGGTAGTGTTGAAATCTTTGGCCATCACGTTTGTACAATTTTTTCTCTTTCTATTTGAGTAATTGTGGGTTCCATGTGTGCCAGCTTGACTTGATTTGAGTAACTGTGAGTAATATGATTAGTTTTTCAGATTTGGCTTGATTTGAGGAACTTTCAGACTTGTTTTTCAAAAATATCGAAAACGGGAGTGAAACCTCACCCCGTCCTGTACGTGCATCAATCGATGCACGCAGCTGGAAAATAATGCACACAGCCGTGAAATAATTCAAATATTTTTTCACTCCATCTGACCCTATGTGTGCTCTTTTCCAGTTTTCCTATATATCTACTCATTTCTTTGTAGGCACGGGAATGTACGCGTACTATGGACAAAGTCCTGTTCCACCATCTGACCCTTCCATCACATGCTCCAAAAACGATGCCCCATGAGGGAGAACGGATCCTAGCGTTGTCATTGATCGACTCGAAAGATCTAGTGAGGTTTCCCCCAGAGCATCCTAAGCAAAGAGACGAGAGCTACGATGATGATGCCTTCATGAAGGTAACGAGGCAAATACGCCGCCATTGTCTGCCTTGACATAAGTTGGCTAAGTTTTCACTGACAGTTGTGCCCCTTTCATCGTTGTCGGCAATCAACGGACTGGAACGGGCCGGACCCAGCCAAAACAAGCAAGATCGCGACCCCTGCATCGACGATGTCCAGGACCTCCTTGATCCCATCGACACCAGAACCATGGCCGGCCGCCGCCTCCAATGATGGTGAAGGCTACCGGCTGCTATCTAAGACCCAAATCCATGCCACCAAGCCGAGCCACAACCCCCCCCTAGATGAAATCGCGTCGCGGTGGGGGCCAAGCAGCGCGAGGGAAAGTCCTGCCACCACCTTCGATCATGCGGATTCTTGCAGCATGAGGCGGGCGATGCGGAGGGTCGAGGCCGGTGGAGGATTTTAGGTTTACCCCGCTGCCACCTCAAAGGGTACGGCGATGGGCCGTGCTCTGTTTGACATGCGAGGGATTTAGCTTTTATTTGTTTCTTGTTCATAGCGATGGACAGTTTTCAATAACTGGCAACTGGTTTAGGGCAATGGAAGGTTTTCATGACCTGAGAACTAGGTTTGGCAGGTCAATGTTGGTATCAAATGTGGGTTTTAGGTGTTGCGAGAATCATTGGCAGAATATACCTCAGTTCTTGGAGGAGGAAAGGTGCCACTAAGGCTCACTAGAATATCACATCATATTTTTCAATTTAATCTCAGTAAAATATGTATTACCATTTGCACCAAAGTTTAGGCCCGAATTCAACTTCATATCTAAGAAGAAAGAGGACGAATATAATCCCTGAAAGTGATAATGAGCTGAATTAACAACTCCAAGCTATCAAAAAAATTCGTTTTTATCTCTTGGTACATGGATTAAAATTTTGGAATTGAATTATTTACAAACTAATATATTCATGTTTTTCTCTTGTGAAATAATAGATTCATGTTATATCTAAGTTATCAAATTTTCTCGGTATTTTCAGAACACTTCATGACAAAGTTGGATCCACCGGGTGCACCACAAGCTATAGGGACTACTTCATAGGCATCACCATATGGGAAGCACAAAAGGAATTCATATAAATCGCGGACGGAAAAACAAACCTTGATGGACTGGAGTAATCTCTACGCCTACCGCCCGGACAGAGAGAAATCTGCAGAAGTTTGAAAGAGGAATTAGGAACAGCATGAAGGACCGTGCAAAGCACTGCCGCGCACCCTGATCTGCAAAGCACGGCCGGGGTCGTGGTTCTGCTTGGCGGCCATGGCCACCGTCTAGCTGGGTTCCTTCATGAGATTTTCCATCGATCTGGAATTCTGGATGGAGTGAGGCAGAAGATAGGAGAACGGGGAAAGATAGAGAGAATCGAGCCATAAATAACTACCCCTTGTATAAGTGCGACGTGGCTCCAGCGGAAAGCACCCACTGCACACGGGCCCGGCTCTCTCGTGGGCCCATGCGGTCAGTGATCACGGGGGTACGCACGCTGGTTTTGCTCGGAAGTCAGACTCGTTCCGACCAAGGAGCGATCTGAGATCTGACGCATTACCGGAACCGAAAGCAGAAACAAGAGCCTGACGTCACCGAGTAAAACTGTACGTAGGCTAAATCATGTACCATCAGGCCTCGATGTCAGAGAGCCAATTGTACAGGTAGAGTATTTACCTGACGCCTCCACCTACCGCTACTGGCCGACGAGGTTCACCTTGTCTTGTCAACGGTAATTTCACTTTTTTTTTCTAGTTTTTCTGTTTCCAAAATTCGTTGTTGTCATATATCAGTAGTTTTACACAAGTATTATTGTATTGAAAATGATTTTGAGTTTGTATGATTATTCCACGTTTGATGAGGAATTTGATATTGCTATGATTATTGCATTGCGCAAGAACAATAACATGAACACGAACAAACGACCGAACCAGAGCGAGGGCGTCGGGCTGCTGCTACTGCCGCCTCCATCACCATCTACTGCTCGGATTGCATCCTCTACATCGAAAACTTCATCAAGCCTTTGGTCTTCATGCCCATATGTGAATAATTCCCGCTATAAATGTGGGGTGTAAGGAGTTTGGATGAGATCTTTTATGTAATGATGAATAGTCGTTAATTTTATAGAGACTTGTTTGAGAAGGATCTTGGCGATATGATAATGCAATTTTTCTATGCTTAAGGCTTGTTACTAGGTCAAGTAACATGATATTGGTACTGAACTTTTATTGCTCCATCATATATATGAGTTTGATATTGATCAACAAGTTGTAAAACCTGCGATCCCAAAAAAGTTGAACAACATGGAGACAACAAGGGAATCATGTTTTAATTTGAGGAGTTCATGTATTCATGAAGTGTTAATGCGTTGATCCGGATGCCTTGAAAATGCCATCCTTAATTAACTTACGTTTTTTAAGTGGGCCTAGTGAAATGAGAGCGTAGGACAATAGATGTTGTGCAAATTTTCCTATAGCACGTACAATTATATATGGAAAATGTGCCTACATTCGATAGTTCTAGAACAAGTTGCACCTATTTTATGTTAGTGCACATATTATTATAGGAATTATCTCATCTGTGCATGTCCCACAATTCACCCCATGTCTGCGTTTTAAATAAGATGGAAGAGGAGTTGAGCAGCGGCACTGATTTAAAAATAAACCACTGCTCCAAAAAAAGTTGCCCTAACAGCCTTTTTATAAGCGGTTCATCCACAAAAAAATATAGCAAGCTTGGTATAATTGGACCTCCACTTGGTATATATGCGAAGTCTGAAGCCGCTTCATATAATCCGTGGGCGTGGCAAGGGCCAACTGCCGAGTAACACTACACCTACGGGCAATAATTTACGGGATTGGACTTACGGGCTCACGTGGAATCACTCGGTAGGTTCATGGGCCTGAAATCAGGGAAGGATAAAACAAAAGAACCAACCGGCTGTTACCACATCATTCCCGTAAGCACATCTCGTAAGTCTAGCTTTTTCGGCCAACTGCGCCATGACATGGACACATCCTTGGGCGCGCTCGACCGCACGACACCACTCTGCCTCCTCCCCATCGCCGGTCACCTGGAGCCACCTCCTCCGCATGCCCCGACTCCCCTCTCATACTTTCCCCTCAGTTGCTCGTTGCTCCGCCGTGGAATGGAGCCTCGCGAGCCTCGCCTCCCCGATATATCTGTCGCGCCGCCCGAGATTGGTTTCGGTTGATTTCGACCGGATTAACCTCCATTGGAGTCGATTCTGACGGATTGCGGCCGGATTGACCCATTCGCGGACACCAATCGTCTCCCACCTCCCTCACAGCCAGCTCCCGCGCGGGGTGCTCCTGGGGGCCATGGCGGTCGCCATGCCGGCGAGCGAGGTGCTCGGACAATGGCGCTCCGGCCAACGGTTGCCCTGTCGTCTCCCGCACGCCAGGGGACTCACGCTCTCGCCCGCCATGCTCGCAGAGATTCTCGCCCGCCATGCTCGGTCAGTCATGGCGAAAATGCTTCGGTCTCTAGTTTTAGGATTGCTATTATACAAAGGCTATAAAAGCACAAACTTGTGTGTATTGCTATACCCTCTCTCTTCTCTTTCTATAGCTAATTTTTAGCAATTCAATATGCAAAAGGCTGTTGGAGATGCTCTTAGCATGCATTCCCCTGTTATGTACTTGTGTGCTATAGTTTATAGATAATTGCACTTCCATGATCTCCATGTTCGACCCAGATATGAAGTATCGGCAATGTTCAATTTCATGTCGGGTGGAATAATGCATACAATGCGTGAAAAGAATCAACAGGTGGCCTGTGGCATGCCACGCTTCCTAAACTAGTTTACTAATTACTACATAGGTCCATTTTTTGTGGGGTTGCAGATGAAATCATCTATCAATGAAATTTAACAGGTTGTAGCTCACGTCCATATGTACATGTGGGAATTTGTTCACAGTTGCTTGCAATCTAGAAATATGAATTATCTGTAAAAAAATCCGCACACCCAGAGCCAAGCGACCACACTCACTCACATGGCTATTCCTATGCTCTTCCATTTTTGGAAACTCTATTTCTTCGGTTCTTGCATGTCTTCCTTTGACCGGGAGTAATGGTGGTGTACAAGACCATTGGATTTGTGCCAAGTTGCAACCATCCAAAGCCTGCATCACTGCTTTAGAGAAAACTCTTTCAACAAATATTTTATATCGGGACGTCTCAACAATTTGTGATGAAGCATGAACAATATTCTTTTAGCTTTTTTCACAAAAAAATCATCTCAGTCTTTAAGAAAAATATTTAATATCTAGAGGCTTCTTATTTTCTAATGAATAATTTCCCTAGTACCCCTATATTCTATGAAAAATATATTGATCTTCTCGATTGCTCACAAATATTCTATATACTGTAAGCATGCTTTCAGTTGAAAATTATGTTCTGCATGTTGTATATTGGCCAGACTCCGTGCTATACTTCGTAAGTGTATGGAGATGGTCCACATACACTGGGCCGAGCGGCATGGTTGGTGAGCAACTTAGAAGACACACGAGGGTTATGCAAAGTTGTAACCTAGACAACCAAGTGGCACAAAAAAGAAAATAAAATAGCTGGATGGTGCATGCATTAGCCATCTCATTGTTTCCATTTTGCAGAAAATACAGGAATCCAGCCTATAGTAGAGATTGCTATATATTCTACGGTTACACGCTTCGAAAGACAGAAAAAAGGTGAGCACAGCACATGCATTGTAACAACAAACAGGGCAGGTTTAGCTACGCACGTCCACCGGGGCAAGTAGGCAACATGTTCATACGTATCAGAAGACTATCCTTTGGAGCTCCATAGAGGTCTTTGATCTTAATGAAAATTCCTTGACACTTTTGACAGCAAGAGATGGAGTAAGGCCTCTAAGTTGAGTTGCAGACTGACACTTTTGACTACTCATGGAAAGGGATGTCCACACGATCGAGCGAGCTCCCCGGCGTTATATATATGTGCTCGTTGCTGAGACTGAGAGCCTCCATCTACAGCTTACTGATCAACAGCAAAGATCTGGCTACTATTAGATCGTTCGTCCATGGAGAAATCATTGTCTTCTTCAAAGCTTCTCCTACTACTATTCCTCCAGCTCCTTCTGCTCTCTCAGCTTCTAGAAGCACGGATATTAGGTCGGTACTGCATATGCAATTGGCAACGCACGCATAGTTGATTCATCTTCATCGGAAAACATACGTATATGATTCATGAATGCGTTTTCTGGGGTTTTGTGCTCAGTTTTGCAGCTTCTTACAAAGTTTTCCTATTACTTTTGCAGGTGATCGCTACGACTGCAAGCACCTGGTGGCGTCTGATGTTGATGGGGACGATGCAGTGCTGTCCTCGATACACCTGAACCTGGCCGACGATACACTGGACAGGCCTTCCAAGTATACGCCGCCGTCGCCCAAGCCGCGCCCGTCGCCGCACCCGGTGCTGGGCTGCCGGCCTCCGCACCCACGCGACGGCAGAGATAGTGTGCTTGTGCTTCAGAAGAGGTCCCCGCCGTCGTCGTCTCCCACGGGACCTGCACCACTGCGTGATTATGGTCGCCAACAAGCTGAAGCTGCAGGACACCCACCGAGCCGGCCGTGGAAGATGATGGATGTGTTTCGTGCGTTTCTCGATGCGTATGGCAGGCAGATCTGAAAGTTTACAGCTTGATTTTTTCACTTTCCTTTGCTCTTAGGATCAAAACTATCGTTGTCTATTTGTTTTGGGCCACCTTACAAAACTTAAGAAAATACTAGTACTGAAAACTTATGGATGTATTATGCTACAACCACAAGTGAGAATATGCAATTTGCATTCGTTAACCTAAATTTGTGTCTTGCACTGGCACTGGAACAACAGCAACTTATGGGTTCATATCACAAGTGCTATTTCTTTTAACTTCGTGCTGACAGTGAATGATTTTTTTGTATGCTGGCGCACACTACAAATCAGTGGGTAGGTTTTGGATTTCCTATGTACATTCGGTTAAACTCTTGTTGGTAAATCACTACGGGAAACGCCGATGTGCCGACCGCACAGGACACGGTCCTGGCAATCCACCAGTGGCGTCGGCACAGCTTAGCCGTCGGCACAGTTACTTCGTGTGCCAAGAGTGACCATCCGCATAGAGGGTCCGCCCAGCAAAACCGTGGTGGCCCAGCTTACAGCTCGTGGTGGATGGCGCAGCGAGCAGGTTGCAAACTTGTTGTGCTAGGCTTCTCACCCGAGGTGGCCGGACCATCTTTGTTCAGACGACCCTTTGTGACATTCCGGTTCACACCATGATGTCGCTGGACATCCCGGCTAAGACTCTGCAACCCTGTTGAAAATCTGCAGGGGTTTCATATTGAAAGCTAGGCTTGATGTGAAGGGTGGTCATTGCCTGGTTGCGTGGGACCAGGTTGCATCTCTCAAAGATGTGGGAGGTTTGGGACTTCCTAACCCGCACCTCCTGAATATTGCCTTAGAGCATGTCTAACAGGCCCCTTATTTCTCTGCCCCGTATAACGCGAGTTTTTCGCCCCGTATCCCAAAAGTGCGTCTTGCTGAACCATTCCGTCTAGCAGACCCCGTATTTCGTGTATTTTAAAAATTAAAACCCCGGGAAAATGAAACCATAGTTCATCTTCATTGATCATACACTGGATCATACATATACATAGCGATCTACTGCGATCCTAGCTACTCGAGGATGATGTATGGCACGAAAGGCCCCATGGCGGTAGCCTCCTCCTCTGCCCTGGCGGCAGCCTCCTCCTCCGCCCTGGCGGCAGCCTCCTCGCCTGAATTCAGCCACGGCGGCGATGGCCGCCGCTGTCTGCCTCCGCCCGCCCTTCTCGGCGGCCTCCACCTCGGATTCGGCCAACGCCCGCAAGTATGCCCGCCTCCCTCCTTCCTCCTCGCCGCCCTCGCTTCCTCCCTCGCCTCCGCCTCCCTCGCCTTGGTGTGCGCGCCACCCATGCCGCCGCCGCGCGCTCACGCTCCCACTCGCGCACCACGCGTCGAGTCGGCGCCGCTCATCGGCTTGAGCGGCGGATCTTGTCGTACCACCGCCCACCGGCGGCGAAATCCCGAGCGAGTCCGGCATGTAATACGCGCCGCCGTACTTGCGCCGCACGGCGCGCGCGGAGCGCTTGCATTTCAGCGCCACGCGTCCTCCACGTTGTCCGGCGGCGGGATCGCCGATCCGCTCGCCGGCGCGCAGCGGCGGCGCGGGGCGGGGGCTGGGGTCGAATGCGGCGTGGGGGAGGGAGGAATTGCTCGCGGAGCAGCGGAGCGCGGCGGCACGGCGGAGCTAGGGTAGCGAGTGAGGGTTAACCCCTCACTCGCACTGCGCCCAAATATAGTGGCGGAGGGCCGATTTCTGGCCCCGTATTCCGCCGGGGGCGCCCGAATACGGGGCTGCTAGACGGCCCAAACCGCGCCTGCCCCGTATGTCGCCGGAATTTTACGGGGTGGGCGGGTTATAAGGGGCCTGTTAGACCTGCTCTTACGTTTCTGGTGGGTGTGGCTTTAGAGAGTGGACATGATCAAGGCGTGGGCGGGGTTCAACCTACAGATTCCGCATCATTCTAGCGCCCTCTTAGAGTCGGCTACAGCAGTGATCATGGGTGATGACGAGCGCGCACTCTTCTAGAAAGATACGTGGCTCAACGGCAGGGGGGGTCAGATACTATGCACCGAACCTATTGGCCTTGTTGGTGAGCCGCAAGGTTTGTTCATGCACAATTTAGGATGGACCTGCTGGTGAGTGGTTGAGGGACTATGGCCTAGACCTAGGACACGCCGCGGTCGCCGATTCCTCCCATGTGTGGCATGTGTTGGCCAATGTGCAGTTGGCGCCAGAGCGCGAGGATGAGTTCGTATGGCGTTGGTTCGTGGGCGGGTCCTACTCGGCGAGCTCGGTCTACAGGGTCTTCTTCACCAGTATGGTTGGAGCACCACCGTCCTCTCGGATTTGGTGGTCACGGGCTCCTTACTCTTGCAAGTTCTTTGTGTGGCCCGTCTCTATGAACTGGTGTTGGACGAACAACGGGCGTGGCCTTCCTTTCCCATCTTCCCACCCTCTTTGCAACTAGGAGCCAGAGACGATACAACACCTACTTCTAGGTTGCGTGGTGGCTCGCGAGGTCTCGGCCTGGGTTCTGGCTCGCTAGGGTAAGCCAGATTGGATACCTGAGGCAGATTCTGACTTGGTTAGTTGGAGGACCTCGAGACAAGGTCAGGGTTTTGCACAATGGGACCTTTGGACTGCGATCATTCTTGCGAAATTTAGTGAGGATTGACTTTCGCGAAACCAATCGCGCACTATATTATGGCACGTTTTCTTTATTTTATTTCGTGATGTTGCTGTTTGTATGTATCCTCTTAAATACTATCTCTAAATATCTATGGGGACTTGGTAGAATGTTTAAGAAAGTATGAATCAAAATTACCTAGGAGAGATTTGTGCTAGGACCATACCTGGCCATGGGAAGCCCGGCCTGGCCCGAATTTTCCGAGCTTGGGCCAGCCCGAGCATGTCTGTGGGCCAGGCCTGGGCCAAAGATTTAAGCCTGATGGTTGGGTCAGGCCGGGCCTAGGCCTCAAAAATGTATGAAATAGGGAAGCGGCCCGGCCCGAGGCCCGATAGGCTTTTATAGTGATGGGCTGGGCTTGGGCCTGAAAGTTAGGCCCGATGGTCGGGCCAGGCCGGTACTAGGCCTATATTTTTTGCGCCAGGCTTTGTTAGGCCCAGCCCGGCCCGAAGAATGTCCAGGTATAGCTAGCACTAATAAGTAGGGAACATCTTTTTTTCGATAAAGGGAATATATTAATATCAAGAAGATACCAATTACACCCAGCCTCTGCAACAAGGCACCACCCTAATGGCACTACGGATGCACACAACCAAAAAAAGGAAAAGAAAACTAAGAAACAAAAGTCCCGCTACGTATCTCGGGCCTAACAACAGCAGACATCCACCGCCAAAACAACACCTGAAGACTCAAAAAACGCCTCCAAGAAGGGAACAGTGCTCAAACATCATCGTCGCCCGATCAAAGATCTTAGGTTTTCACCTGAAGATAGTCCCCGCTCTCAAAACAATGCCTCCACCAAGGCCATTGCCGGCACAACCAGCAAGGCGACCTTGGGTTTTCACAGAAAGGTAGGACTCTCGCTTCACCTGTGTTGTCGCCCCACTCATACCGCTGTGAAGCCCGGAACACCAAGCCTCTCTCAACAGCGCGGAGACCTCCCTTATCTAGTCCTCCCCTCCGCCTTCATGAAATTCTCTTCTTCCGACTTTCATCATGGATCCATAGTCACTTGATGTCAACACGGAAAAGAGCTTCGCGCTCCTCTCCAGAACCAATTGGTCGGAATAGCATGGGTGCGCACGACCGAATACCTCCGATCCAGCAAACTCCGCAAAGCACTGTTACATTCGCCGGCGGAGCCTTCCGAAACAACCCTCCGGCCAGATCACGAGTCCAGGCCTCCGGTAGGTCCTCCTCTTCACACAAGAGAGGCCCTAGGACCGCCGCCTTTATACAGGTCGGACCCCCATGTCGGCGACCATCCCGGGCTGGCCAATCCAGCCCTCCACCGGCGACACCATCGCCGGCTTCCATGCTCCTCCATCTCGCCGCCGGATCGTGGTGATAGATCAAAAGATCCACCACCACCAACCGCACCGACCCTCTCCGGCGAGAGAGCCACCTCCTCCGTCGAACCCAAGGCTGCTGCCCCGGCGCCCTCGTGACGGAAGAAGCCCGAGATCGCCTCCACGGCCGACTAGAGGCGGGGAGGGCATGGCGCAGACCGAGTGCTGGCCGCCGCCCCCGGTGCTGGCTGGCGGATGGAAGCCTACGGGAGGGGAGGGGGGACCGCAGCGCAAGAGCCGCCGCCGCCCCATCACCATTCGCGCCGGCCACCGCAGCGAGGAAGGGAGAGCCCGTCTGTCGTCCCCCACGCAGGCGAGGAAAGGCCCCCGCCGCCGCCACGCCCCGTGGGTCTTTGCCCCGGCGGCGCTACCGGTGGCGGCGGCGGTTAGGGTTGGGAAGGGGTCGGGAGAGGAGGGGTTGAGGAGGGGTCGGGAGAGGAGGGGTTGAGCCAAAAAAAAGACGTGTAGATGTGTTGACCAATCGGCCATCAAGTAGGGAACATCTAACTCCGTTGCAAGGGACGAGCAAGCTCGCTTCATCGAGGAGCTAAAACTAGGCTAAGCACACATCTGGGGCTAGCACATAAAACTAGGCTAGAGCTTGGAACAACATTTTGTATTGAGAAAAACTCCAATTTAGTATATGAAGTTGACCTGGACGTGTGCTTTGGTTATGAACTTGCAAATCGTGAATTGTGGGTTAAGAAGTTGCCCCACGCGAGCATTTTGATCATTATGTCACGGGGACTGTTAGTTTGCTGACGTGACCAATTGTATTTTTGCATATTACCCCCTAAAAAGTGAAACTGAGGAGTAGAAAATCAGAAAAAATAAAATTTTAGAAGCCAATTTGCCAAAAAAAAAACTAATTGACCACATCAGCAAACTAACGATCGCCGTGACAAAGACCAAAACACTCACGGGCAACTTTGTGATCCAGAATTCATGATTTGCAAGTTTACACACATCGGAGGCAACTTCATAGACAAAATTGGTGTTTTTCTCTTTTGTATTCCACTAAAGAGATCATGCACCCATATCCACTTAAGGGGCTAACTTAAGTCAACATCATCACTAACGAACATCAACGAGAAAAACTGGTGAGGTGTCTCAAAGAGGAGAAAGAACCAGAAAACCCATGATGGCTGAAAGCCCAAGCAAAAAAAGCTTCATCAGGCATGGTGAGGTGTCTCAAAGAGGAGAAAGAACCAGAAACCCATGATGGCTGAAAGCCCAAGCAAAAAAGCTTCATCAGGCACGAAGAAGGGCATTACCAGAGGGCAGTGTGCGCACCCTTCTTGAGCTGCATAGCAAGAAAAAGAGTGGAGCTTGGACGTGCATGTTTGTATAGGCGGAGTGCATGTGGATATATGCAGGCCAAAACAGACGCATGTCTGGATGTCTGGATCTCACTCCCTGACTATCACAACAGACGCATTCGACCCACCAACTATAGTAGCAAGGCCGAAACCAAAAAGATGAAAGAGTACACAATAACGTTACTGGATTACAATGAAAGGTTTGATAAATCAACCACAAGAACCTAGAGTGTGGCCAAGAGTTTCAGGGCTAGAAGCGACGAATGCAACAGTTTCACCGTTATCAATAGAAACCACAAATAACATTTGGATCATATACAGCCAAAGATTCATCAAACAGTTTCGGGTTTTGACGGTTCCTGAATTAAGAAATTGCCGATGCACCCATCCGCTCCATCAATACAGTCACACATCAAGCTTTCCAACTAATCGCCGTCGTCAAGGACGCTGCGACGTCTCTGAATCTGTTAACCATATTATAGTTAGCATGAAAGACAGTAATTAAAGAAGGGGATCAAAGTGAGTGCAAGCTTGCTGGATTGTTCTTAGAGGTCATGATATCTGCTAAACCATATACTAGAGTTAGCATGAAAGACACTCAAAAAAGAAGCGATCAAAATGACTGCAACTTTGTCGGATTGTTCTTAATAGAGTCAGATTTTGAAATAGTTTTGTCCACAGATGAAATGAGGTAGTATGAGGTGGTATTATCTTTACGCAGAGATTAAATTTGTCAAAAAAAAAATATAAAAGACGCAAACTCTCTAATCCGCGAGACATAAACCTTCCATAGTAAGAAATTCCTTTTCCAAATCCTCGCCTTGGCTGGACTTGCCGGAGCGAAGCCGGTCGGAGATATGACGTCCACGTGCATGCGCCGCCGCACCTGGCCCGGGGGCGGGAAGAAGGTGTTCATCCTTGCCGTCGGCGCGGCGAACATTTTTCTACTCTTGTTCGCCTGCCGCCACCGCCTCTTATACTAAATTTTTTTACATCATCATTACTCAGTTGATGTTAAAGCTATATTTTTTATTGATATATATACTCCCTATATACCAAAATGTAGTGCCTGTAAGATTTTTTTGAAATCAAACCATGTCAACTTTGACCAAGTTTATACAAAAAATATCAACACCTAGAATATGAAATCAATACCGTTATATTCAACGTGAAGTATAGTTCAATATGGTATACATACATATAGATAATTCCCTCAATTATCATGGTCAAAGTTAGTGAGGATTGACTTTCGCAAAACCAACACGCACTATATTACGACAAGGAGGGAGTATATATATAACTCAACATTTTATTGTGAATACTATTTTAAGGAGCGTAATTATCAATATAAACATGATTATGTGTATTAAGGTATGCACTTGTCAAAATAGTGTTCGAATATTTTACATTGCACGCATATTTTTAATGATAAAATACATCTTCTTTTATGGCACGTTTTCTTTATTTATTTCGTGATGTTGATGTTTTTATGTATCCTCTTAAATAGTATCTCTAAATATCTATGGGGACTTGGTAGAATGTTTAAGAAAGTATGAATCAAATCAATTACCTAGCAGAGATTTGGACTATGACTAGTAGGCATGGAACATCTAACTCCGTGGCAAAGGACGAGCAAGCTCGCTTCATCGAGGAGCTCAAACTAGGCTAAGCACACATCTGGGGCTAGCACATGAAACTAGGCCAGAGCTTGGAACAACATTTTGTATTCCACTAAAGAGATCGTGCACCCATCCACTTAAGGGGCTAACTTAAGTCAACATCATCACTAACGAATATCAACGAGAAAAACTTTTGAGGTGACTCAAAGAGGAGAAAGAACCAGAAAACCCAGGATGGCTGAAAGCCAAAGCAAGAAGCATCATCAGGCACGAAGGGCATTACCAGAGGGCAGTGTGCGCACCCTTCTTGAGCTGCATATAGCAAGAAAAAAGGTGGACCTTGGAGGTGCATGTTTGTATAGGCAGAGTGCATGTGGATATAAGCACGCCAAAACAAGCGTCATGTAGATAGATGCAAACTAACTGGATGTCTGGATCTCACTCCCTGACTATAACAACAGACGCATTCAACCCACCAACTATAGTAGGAAGGCTGAAACCAAAAAGATGAAAGAGTACACAATAACGTTACTGCATTACAATGAAAGGTTTGATAAATCAACCACAAGAACCTAGAGTGTGGCCAAGAGTTTCAGGGCTAGAAGCGACCAATGCAACAGTTTCACCGTTATCAAACAGAAACCACAAATAACATTCGGATCATATACATCCAAAGATTCATCAAACAGTTTCGGGTTTTGACGGTTCCTGAATTAAGAAATTGCCGCTGCACCCATCCGCCTCCATCAATACAGTCGTACATCAAGCTTTCCAACTAATCATCGTCGTCAAGGACGCTACGCCGTCTCTGAATCTGTTAACCATACTGGAGTTAGCATGAAATACAGTAATTAAAGACGGGGATCAAAGTGAGTGCAAGCTTGTTGGATTGTTCTAAGAAGTCATGATATCTGCTAAACCATATACTAGAGTTAGCATGACAGACACTCAATAAAGAAGGGATCAAATTGACTGCATCTCTGTTGGATTGTTCTTAGTCGTACATCTCTGTTTCACTGTAAGAATTACAGATGGGGAGAGCTTTCTATATCAGAATAGAGCAGATTTTAATGAACCTGATCCAACCCGTTATAGGAAGCAAAGTAGATTTCCTCAATGAAGTGACAGTTTTTATGCAAGTATGTTGTGTTAAGAATCAACAAAGCCACTGCATTCACATACCGTCACTTTGGTTTGTTTACTTGTGTGGGTATTGATTTGCTCCAGAAGTGAGATAAGCCTTTCTTCAGACACCTACAGAACAGAAAACGCAACAATGTTAAAAGCAAGTTCAGCCTAATCTATTGGCACAAAACATGGAACGTGTTACATATTTATTACCTTTTCAGATATTCCACCAGTTTGTGCAGCTCTCAACACAACATCCTCCACCCCTCTTGCTTTATCAGGCTTGACCAGAGCAATGCGGGAGACTGCCAATTTTACAGAATTCAGATGTATTAAATTGTAGTTCCCCTTAAATTATGACACTCTAATGAATAAATTTGTGCTTATTTTCCAGCCTAGCATCATCTCCGAACATTTACTCCCTAAGGAAACTACTTACAGAACTAGACACACTTTTCTGAAACACATAAAGGTATCCATATTGTTTATAGGTAGATTATTATGAGATCTGGCTTGTTAAGAAAACTTACGCCTCTCTCTAGCTTCAGAAGACAGTATCTGAGCAAGCATCATCTGCCGCCGTTCCTCGGCTTCCCTGGTTGAGAGTGAGATACAAAGTCAGCTCAGTGTTTCCTAGATCTTCACATGACATAACTTAAGGGAAATGATAACAGAATCATGGGAAGATTGTGGACTAAATGACCATACTGTTTTGCCTCTTCCTGAGCCTTTTGTTGCCCTGCATTTTGTGGATTTGCCTAATTACAAAGTTAAACATAGATTTTAGTCAGTCAATCAAGTAAAGGCTCAACTTCCACAATGCACTTCAGTAACTTACCCCACCACGCTGTCCCATTAGCTCTTGCATTCGCCTCTGCCTGATGGCTTCCAGCTCTGGGTCATGGTCAGCCTAGCAAGAAGAATCTTGATTTCAGCAGACGCTACTCTAGTAGACCAATACAACAATACCAATACGGATAGAGTTAATGGAATATTTTAAGAACGTGAATAACACAACAAACCCTACATTTTCTGCAGTCTTACAGACAAATTGTCGTGTTCTACACAATACCCAAAACATTTCCCTTCCTATTGTACTAACAGCACTATTTCGAAGATGTGCAACTGATATGTTACATATACCATAAGCTATTGGTCTGTAGGTAAACTAGATCAATGCACCTAACCAGTTTAGGTTTTAAGCTAGCATGACATCTAACTATTATAACAGCCTATACTTCGTCTGAAAGGAGTATTTCGAAGAGCTAATTTCTACAAAGAAATACGCGTGTATCATCAGATGGAGTACCACTAATGCAACTCCTGAAGTTATGTTAACCCAAAATAGCACTGTCAGACTCAAGATGCTGCTCCAACAATTTGTTAGATTAGCCGATTGGCTTCCATGAATGCAAAATCAATTCTAACTGGTACTCCAGTTCCGCCACTTGCCAGCTTTCTGGCCTTCAGTCGCTTGATATATAAATACATGCCAACTAGGAAATCAGGTCGGCCCTCTAAGATAACTCAAAACAACGCCAAAATTTGCAAGCCAACAAACTCTTCCATGTTTCTCACTCAGCTTCTAATCACAGAGCAGAAAAATCACAAGAACCCCAAAATATCCATCTCACTATCCTTACTGCAAACACCGAGCATATCTACAGTTCTACACACGTTTTCTGCACTACTGCTAACCAAAACCAGTACCAACCGAATCCGCGGTAGAGATCAAGTACGGGACACGAGATCAACACCAGCAGTAACCACATACCAACGCAGTCTGACTCCGGCGAGCGCCACGCGGAGCAGATTGTTTTTGCTCCACTAGAAGAAACTCAAAACCCTAAGATCTAAGCGCGGGCGCGTGCAGGTCGAGATCGCCCCACAGCCAACTAAGTAACGGGATCGAGGACGCCGGATCTTACCATGGTGCCGCCCCTGAGCTCGCCGCAGACCGCGGGAGGCTCGTCCTCAGTGGAGCGCAATGGACTCCGCGGCGAGCGAGGAGGAAAGGGGAGATGGAATCGAGCCGAGCCGTCGCCGCTCTGCTTTTTCTCTCCGTGGATATAACGCAACCCTGGCTGTCCACTCCGTCGCCCCACATCAGCCGTCCGATCTGAATAATCTCATCTGGACCGTCCGATCGGAACATTGGGGAATTTGGCTCTCCGCTCCAGGATATATTCCCGGAGGCGCCTCTCGCTTTCGAACTCGTATTCGCCTTTTTCCATTTTCCACCGAGCCCAAGCCCACCTCACGGCACACGCGGCGCGACCGAGACAGCGGCAGGGTTTCGCTCGAGATGGAGAACGGCGGCGACGAGACCTTCGCCTCCCCGACCGCCGCCGCCGCGGACTTCGACCTCGACTTCAGCCAGCCGGCGCCGCTCACCAACGGGGCCGGCACCACCAAGGCCGCCGCCGCCTACGACGTGGCCGAGATGGACGCGCTCCGCGAGGCCAAGCGCGGCCTCGAGGAGAAGCTCGCCGCCGCGCGCCACGAGAACGGCTTCCTCTCCGCGGAGGCCGCGCGCCTCGAGATGCAGGTGGCCAAGGCCCGGGACGACATCGCCGCGGCCGAGCGCGCCGCCGCCGACGCCGAGGGCCAGGCCGCCGCCCTCCGCGCCGACGTCAAGCGCCTCCAGGCCCTCCTCGCCTCCGCCGACCGCGCCGCCGACGGCCCCGGCCTCGGCGGGGTGCTGGCCACCGCGCACCAGGAGAAGCTCGCCCTCGAGGAGGAGATCAAGGCGCTCAAGGCCTCCGCCGCCGCTGCAGACAAGGAGGAGGAAGAGGAAGACGAGACCGCCGCTCCCTCGACCAAGGACGGGCTGCTGGCGTCTCACGGCACCGTGGCCGCCGCCGCAGCTGCTGGGGCCGCAGCCACGGCTGCCATCGCGGTCCTTCTCCTCCACCTCAAGAGGTAATCTGCTGCTGTGACGCGCCGCAAGTTTTGCTCCGCTACTGTGGCCTAATACGAGACTGGACAATCCTCTTCTGCCGTGGCGCTGTTGTTACCAGACTGGTAGTGGTATGGGTGGATTTACGTTTCTGCTGGTTAGTAGCTTAATATGAGACTGGATAATCTAGTGAGTTGGGGACTTATCGCAAGCCCTGTTCGTCTGTGCACTTTGCGTTGCCAGGGTAATAATATGTCAAGACTACGTGATCCACCTCTGCCTGTCTCTGGCTATTATTATGCTGCTGCGTCTAATTTCTGTTCTTATCACTTGACTAGTGGTTATTGTTCTATTCCTTGCATTCTGCAATCATTGTGCTGTCTGTTAACTTCTTATGCGAAACTGCTGTGATTGGAAATTTGGCGGATTGCATGCTGAGTGTGAGAAACCGTCTTATTCATTCTGGGGTTAATCCCTGGCATGTGTTTTCTCGTATTTCTGACCAGACAGCTGTGAGCATACAGCTTCTCATGCAATAGTTGACCATGTAATTACAGATGTTCAAGCAAATGTGGTTTGTGACATTTGTCGCTGATCTTTTCATTTGGCAGATGATAAGGGTTCTTACTTTTGTCAGTTAATTATCACAGATATTTTAAGTGGAATCCTGAGTTAGATACTGTCTGTTTGCATGCTTTGGTTTGATAATTTCCTTGGTGAAATGCTTACTTGTGCTGGTGATGTACTGATTTATTGTTGCTTATCGAGATGCCTGGTGATCTAGGAGTAATAGCTGCTATCGACCGTTATATCTTGGTGGCTGAAGCCACTTCCATTCTCATGGAAGTTTTCTTGTTAGGCATTGGTCGTTCTAGCTACTAGCTGGTGACCTTTAGTTGCATCTTTGTTGCTATTAGCCAGTGACTTTTAGTTGCATCTCTGTTACTATTAGCTAGTGACTTTTAGTTGCATCTTAGTTAAGAGAGCGAAAGCTTTTAACGGTGTTTGACTTGTATCCCTGCTGCATCTAGTTTCTGTTCTTATCAGTTGACTAGCTGTTATTACTCTGTATCATTCATTGTCGAATTGTTGTGCTATCAGCAGCTTTATGTGAAATTTAGTGGAATTCATGCTGAGTGTGAGAAACAGTCTATTTGTTGCTGGTGGTTATCTCTAGCATGTGTTTTATCCCATCTCCGACCTGAGAATTTTGACCATACAGCTGCTTGTGCACTAGTTAAGAGAGTAATTACTGCTGCTCATGCCACTGGGATTTGTGACATTTGTTGCTGATCTTTTCAACTGGCAGGAGATAGGGATTTTACTTTGGTTGGGTATTTATTTTTGATATTTTAGTTATAATCATGAGCTAGATATTGATTGTTTGCATGCTTTGAGTTTGATAATTTTAGGCACAAAATGCTTACTGCATGCTGGAGATGCGTTGTTGCTTGTAGAGATGTTTGTGAATCTAGGAGTAATAACTAACTGCTGGATTATATTGCTAGTAAGATCAGACCAGTAGCTTTTCTATGTTTCAAATGAACATGTATAGATGATTTTACCGTAAGTACTCGTATGATTGACCTATAGTTGTTTGTCTGTTTCCTTTATACCAGAATTTATGTTGTGTTTTCAATTATTTTGTTCAGTGCTGCACTGATGCTAGATAAGGTTATTTTACAAGCACCAAGACTAGCTATTGACAGTTATATCTTGGTGGATGAAATACTTCCCTCCTCATGCAAGTTGTCTTGTACTGTTGTAGCCATTGGTCATTCTGGATAGTGGTTAATTGCATCTTAGTTAAGAAATGCATAAGCTATGCAGATATGAGCCTGGTTAGAGCCCTGTGATCTGCTTTATTTATCAAAACTTATTAGGCAGCTGAATCTACAATGCATGTTCTAGTGATATTTTCCTGTTGTTTTACTTTAGATTTTTACATGGACATACACGGGTATCCATGTAGTGATATGTATGTATCTATATGTTGTTTGGAGGCTACTTACATCACGAGTGGTAGTTAGCTTAACAGCGTAACTAAAAAAAATCAACAGACTGTGAGTTGTCATTGACTGGAGAACCTATGGGTACCTGCTAGTACATGCAGGCTGGGGAGGTTTTGCTGTTCGATGATAGTAAGCTTTGTTGTCTTTGTTGAAATACTTAATTTTGCAGCATTACCTAAGTTCCGCAATGGAACATTTCCTTACTGCTTGAAAGTTGGCATTCTTGTGCAGTTGATGTGTAGACTGTACATTTTAGGCCTATAGTGAGCAGTGGCCTGACTCTTGTATTGTAGGAGTAGCTGTTATGTGTCTTCTTGCATATGTAATGCTAATGCATGGGTCGGTCTTCGTTGCCTAGATTGGTCATCTGTATGCATCTCTACTGCCAAAGTACTGTAGCCATGTTTTTTTCTAACAGTGTTGCTAGATTGCTGGCTACTGAGGATTCATGCATTGCAATTCTTAAATTAGCTAGATACTGTTTGTTTGCATCTCTCCTGAGGTAGATACTGTTTGTTTCCTAAAAAAAAGATACTGTTTGTTTGCATGCTTTGGGTTTGATAATTTCCATGGTGGAATGCTTACTTGTGATGGTGATGTATTGTTGCTTATCAAGATGCCTGGTGATCTAGGAGTAATAGCTGCTATCAACTGTTATGTCTTGGTGGCTGAAGCCACTTCCATTCTCATGGAAACTTTCTTGTTAGGCATTGGTTGTTCTAGCTACTAGCTGGTGGCCTTTAATTGCATCTTTATTGCTATTAGCCAGTGACTTTTAGTTGTATCTCTGTTGCTATTAGCTAGTGACTTTTAGTTGCATCTTAGTTAAGAGAGCGGAAGCTTATAGTGGTGTTCCACTTGTAGCCCTGCTGCATCTAGTTTCTGTTCTTATCAGTTGACTAGCTGTCATTGTTCTGTATCTTTCATTGTCGGATCATTGTGCTGTCAGAAGCTTTATGTAAAATTGCTGTGATTGGAAATAGTGGAATTCATGCTGAGTGTGAGAAACCGTCTATTCGTTGCTGGCCTAATCTCTAGCATGTGTTTTATCCCATCTCTGACCTGACAGTTGTGACCATACAGCTGCTCGTGCACTAGTTGGGAATAATTACTGCTGCTCATGCCACTGGGATTTGTGACATTTGTTGCTGATCTTTTCAACTGGCAGGAGATAGGGATTTTACTTTGGTTGGGTATTTATTTTTGATATTTTAGTTATAATCCTGAGCTAGATATTGATTGTTTGCATGCTTTGGGTTTGATAATTTAGGCGCAAAATGCTTACTGCATGCTGGAGATGCGTTGTTGCTTGTAGAGATGTTTGTTAATCTAGGAGTAATAACTAACTGCTGGATTATATTGCTAGTAAGATTAGACCAGTAGATTTTCTATGTTTCAAATGAACATGTATATATGATTTTGCTGTAAGTACTCATAGGACTGACCTATAGTGTTCGTCTGTTCCCTTTATACCAGAATTTATGTTGTGTTTGCAATTATTTTGTTCAGTGCAGCACTGATGCTAGATAATGTTATTTTACAAGTACCAAGACTAGCTATTGACAGTTATATCTTGGTGGATGAAACACTTCCCTTTCATGCAAGTTTTCTTGTACTGTTGTTAGCCATTGGTCATTCTGGATAGTGATTAATTGCATCTTAGTTAAGAAATGCATAAGCTATGCAAATATGAGCCTGGTTTGAGCCCTGTGATCTGCTTTATATCAAAACTTATTAGGCAGCTGAATCTACAATGCATGTTCTAGTGATATTTGCCTGTTGTTTTACTTCAGATTTTTACATGGACATACATGGGTAGCGATGTAGTGATATGTATGTATCTATATGTTGTTTGGAGGCTACTTGCATCACTAGTGATAGTTCGCTTAAAAGAGTAAGTCACTAAAAATTCAACAGACTGAGTTATCATTGACTGGAGAAGCTATTCCTATTAGTTCCTGACAATTATAGACCTGTCGGTACCTGACCAACTGGTAGATGCAGGTTGCGAGGTTTTGCCGGTCGATGATAGTAGGCTTTTGTTGTCTTTGAAATACTTAATTTGGCAGCCTTAACTACGTTCCGCAATGGAACATTTCCTTGCTGCTTGAAAGTTCGAATACTTGTGCAGTTGTCACTTGATATGTAGACTGTACATTTTAGGCCTATAGCGAGCAGTGGCCTGACTCTTGTATTGTAGGAGTAGCTGTTATAAGTCTTACTGCATGTGTAATGCTAATGCACGGGTCGATCTTTGTTGCCTAAATTGATCATCTGTATGCACCTCTACTTCCAAAGTACTTGGCCATGTTTTTTTTTTCTAACAGTGTTGATTGATTGCTGGCTACTAAGGATCGATGCATTGCAATTCTTGGATTAGCGATTTGTAGGCGTTAGTTGCTTCATTTTTTTGTTGGGACAACTTGTAATGTTTTAGTCGGCTTCTAGTACATCGATCCTGGGAAGTGATGATCCTTTGCCATTACGATCACGATTTTCTTGTTCGCCGATGATTGTGTTCGCTTCTGCTACTACGTCTCATGTTTAGACGACGCCTGTTTTAATAGTTTTGCAATCAGTTCGATGCTATGCGTGCCATGAATTAGATTAGCTACCCGAAGGCTGTTGAAATTGACAGCACCCGACCAATCCTAATACTGATGTTTCAGGGCGATGTGTAATGTTGGAGACGCATGCGCCCAGCTTGTACTGCGATTATCCAGAGTGATTCTCAAGATTTCTCTGGGCGATCCTGTTTTCTCTTGCTTCTGAATCAGACAATAGCTTTCTGGTGATTTATCTGCCCTCCTTTCTGGTGATTTATCAGCCCTCTTGGCGCAGCGCTATCACGGCGCATGCGTTCTTACTATTACACTGGACACTCGGCACACTGAGTATCTTAGCTCCTCTTCTTCTCTCTAATCTCTCTTGAAACAACACATTAAGGCCTTGTTTGGTACTAGTGTTGTAGTGAGTATTAGTGGGGATAATACTCTAAAGTGTTGGGGCATCTCTGCTGTCACCCAATCTCCACAAAACTCCATCTTCAATCCAATGGGATTAAACTCGCTCATATTCTAGCACCAAAAATGTATCGGGAATAAGTGGGGATTTGAAGTTTGGAGCAGATTAATCCTTACTAAAACTCTAGTACCAAACAAGCCTTAAGGGAGGAATGGATTTTGATGTCGGCTACCTCACGGAAGCCAACTTTTCTCTTCTCTGTTTTCTTGTTAAATGAAACATGTTATCCAACCCCTTAACGCCATCAATGTAAAAATACTTAGGTAGGTGCTTAGAAAATAAACTAGATTTTATATAGTATACACATCAGGTAGATGTCTAACTAAGATTACCCACAGTGAGAGTATCATGTGTAGTATCATGCATCACATGCATGCAAAAAGCTGATGTGGTGGTGCAATTAAAGATGGGAGAGATGATAGTAATATCATAGATCAACAATGCTACACGCACGGAAAGTTACGGAATCCACTTACGGAATGACGTGTAGCAAATCAAAACAATTGTAGCCCCCAGAATCACGGGAGGAGATAAAATTTGCACCAACCAACACCTTCCACCTAATTCCGTAAGTTCCTTTCCGTAGAAACAGCCCGTAGGTTCAGCATTTCCGATCATAGATAGATACCGTATCATAGCACCTAGTACTAAAAAATTTAATGCCAAATAAATCTTATACATATATTTGCATTGAGATTCTACAAATTAATTAATATAAAAAATTTATGATACTAGCATATGATACCATGCATTGTAAACAAAATAACATATAGTAGTATCATACACATACTTCTATATGAATATATGATACTATGCATTGTGACTAGTTTAAGCACCTAGTTAAGCACCGTGCATTGTACTCCCTCCGTACGTCTTTACAAGACGTTTAAGTATTTTTTAGATTCACTTATTTTTGGTTGTATCTAGTCTAATTTTAATGTGTATGTTCACTCATTTTGTTTTATAAATAGGCCCCCACACACACGCACCCACTAACCCATGCACCCACGCCACAATGGCCACTAAGCCACTAACAGCTAGCTGACCCGATTCCGATGGCTAGCTAGCAACTCCATGCTTTAACAAACTCAGGCCTGTAGCTAACTAACTCAGATAACCTGCCTGTCGAGTGTCGACTCACTCGATCAGTTCACGTCCACTTTGCCAGACTACAACATGCTACACGAACACCTTAACTACGTGCAAAACTAACCTAAAATGCAGATACAAATATCAAGATTAATGCTAACACTACTATCACCAACAAGAACAATACGAAACGAAACAAATATTCAAGTCAGATGAGATGATTCAACATTCATCTCTGTTCAGGAGCTCCGAATGAATTAATCAAACATGTAGCACTAGATTGACGAATGGATGACCTGATCAGTGCAGTAGCATCGATACGAAGGAAAATATACACAGAAACCTTGCAGCAAAGACGTATAGACAGCCGCCAGAGCAAGAAAGAAACCATGGTGGCACGTCCTTCAGCCGAAGAGCAGGTCGGCGTGCGGACGCAGCCTACTGCGCACACGATAGATGGTCTCGCGGGTGATTCCGGTGGCCGTGGCCACGTCCTTGACGGGCTTCCTGGCGGCGCCGGCGCGCTCGAGAGCCAGGCAGACGACGGCGGCCGCCACGGACTCCACGTTGTGCCGCAGATCGAGGGCGCCCTCGTCCAGCCGCCGCGCCGCCTCGAGCGCCGCCGCCTCCTCCGCTTCCCCCAGCCCGACCAGCGGGCAGAAGCGGCGCACGTAGCTGGAGGCGCACACCGTCCCGATGACCGTCGCCTGCCCGGCCTCCTCCTCTCCGAGCCGCATCCTGATGTGCGCGACCAGCCGGATGATCTCCTTCCTCGCCGCCGCGCCGCCGTCGGCCGCCGCTGCCAGGGCAAGCTCCCTCAGCGACCGCGCCGAGCCCAACTTGCGGCACGCTATGGAGAGGCAGGCCGCGTAGACCAGGGGGTCCTCCTTGCTCCGGTCCTTGGTCCAGCCCCTGCAATGATGCCACGCCCTGGCCTCCTCCATCTTCCTGAACACCTCCTTGGCACGATCCCCGACGGCAGCCGCCAGCCCGAGCCGATCCGCCATGCCGGAGATGGCTGCCTCGAAACCCTCGGCCCGGACCGGGTCCGCCATGACGGAGATAGTCGCCTCGAAACCCTCGGCCCCAACCGGGTCCGCCATGCTGGAGATGGCCGCGTCGAACCCGTCGGCTGGGGTCCCGTCTCCGCCAGTTCCCTGCCCGGGCCTGAGCCCGACGTCGACGCGCGGAAACTGGGCGGGAGGATCCGTGCGCTGCTTCTTGCGGGCGGCGAGCTCGATCGCGACGAAGGGCGCGCCCAGGATGCGCGCGCACTCGGTGCACGTGAGGTGGTCGACGCAGACGCAACCGACCACCGACGCCGCCGTGACGCGCCTGCCGTCCGGGCAATACAAGCTGTACAGCGAGTCCCGTTCGGCGGCGCGCGCCATACTGGTTTCCATTGGGACGACGACAGTGGCGGTTGCCCGCTGCCTTGGCATATTGGGGTGTCCGTGAAGCTTCGTTGCATGTTGTGTGTCGTCCGATCTCGATCTCACGACCTCACGAGGCCAGGACACGATTGCACCGGCTGCTTTGTTGCCAACAACTGTCCTTTCAAAAATTTGGGCACACAAGTGGATGAGACTCTTCCAGACACAATTAAATAGGATTAGTTTCTCAAGGAAACCACAAGTATAAACCGACCTACATGTTTTTGAAAAAGTCAAAATAAGCAGTTTAAAGTTTCAGAAAAATCTGAAAATATATCTAGATGTCAACAATGTTGTGTTCTATCTATCACCGTGTAAAATTTAAAATCGAAATACCATATATTGTGCGATGCACAAAAATTAAAAAAATCTGACATCTATAGCAATGAACAGTGGAAGTATTTCGAGTTGGAATTTTGCACGCACGTAGATCACAACATTGCTTACATCATGCTTTTAAGATTTTTTTGAAACCATAAAATATATTTTTCAAATTTTTGAAAAAAAACAAGCTATGTGTAGCTCGAGCTACAAAAATCCACACGCTAGTTTCTCCACTCTAAGAAAACTGAATTAGGTTCTTCATTCGGATAACAACAAGGATCTATGACCAACTTTATCAATATGTTTACTAAGTTCTTCGAGTTCTTATTAGTGTTGTGAAAAAAAATTATATTTTTTCATGATTATTTGGTCTATGTTTATATTTTTTTTAGAACGGAGGACTATCTTTATAGGTTGTATCATGATACCATTTAGAAGTTTGTATCACTAGATATGTTCCCGCATGAACCATTCACGAGTGTACAAGTAAAGAGAGTGGCTAGTTCCATTTTAGAAAATAATTAGCTTATTTCTTGGCCAGTTTCAACCCAAGTGCAACTGAAAATAAACTCAATTACAACCCACCATGCAACTTCCAACCACACAAATTTTGACGCAAATCCTATTGACCGAGCTCTAACTAAATTTTCATCTATTTATTTCTCGGGTGTAACACATGTGCAACTCAAAAAAGCTGAGCCACAACCTACATATAATTTTCCATCTAGGATAAATCACGATGCAAATCTAATGGCTGGGGACTTGATGGAGCTCTAACCTAATTCTCATCTAAATGAGAATCAGCAACCCCGATAAGTGAATAGGGTTGATTTCTTATCTCCAAGAGAACTGAATTGGTTTCTTTATTAGAATAACGAAAATGATGATGATTCAAGATACATACACCAACAACAGGAATCTATGATGAAACTCAAAAGTTTTGTTAACATCTTTCGGAGTAACATTTTTGGAACTGTTTTTTTTTTTTGTATACTGACGTGTCTCCGCGTGTATTCAATAATGAAACCAAATGGTACCGAACCTAGGTAAACTGAAGCAGCTTTACATATTTTGACAAGTAGCATGAGCATGAGACCCCACATCTTGTCTCCTGATGATAATGTTCTCATGCATCTACTAAAATTTGTTTGCGGTATCGCAATCACTTTTAGATGAAGCTTGATTTCGTATCATTGCAATCAGTTAGATGAAGACTGCTCGCTAAGAGTCTGCTAATCCGGATGCATGCTTTTGTTTTGTTTAGAGGGTGTTTAGGGTAAGCGATTGTTCCCGGTCCTTAGCTGGTGGGGTGATTTCATTGTTTTTCCGGGCACAGAGAGGTTGTTGACACAATTTTCGTCTATGATCGAGTATGTTGGTGTTGTATGGTGATTTCGAGTTTTGTGATTTATATGCTTTATCCAGTCTTTGTTGGTTATTTTAATAAATAAAGTAATAAAGATAGTATGCATCTGTTTGATACTTTGATGTGGAGTCTGCGGAGAATTGCACCCTCCATTTCCAATAAAAAAAACTGAGTACAGGCCATGAATTGGATCAGGTACGAAATTATGGCCCCCCGAACAGCTCTCAGCTTGCTACAGTTCTTGGCCTCTCCTCCCTCGTGGCCGGGCAGATCCGAAGCCACTCCGCCGGAATAGCCGGCCGGAGGTGGTGGAGGTGAAGCGTCGGAGTAGATTAGGATTAGTCTAGGTCTTCTCCTCCTCCCTTTTAGTAGTTTACCCTTGTGGATTTGGCGTGATGCCCGTGTTGAGGTGCTGGCGGTGGAGGCTGGGCTTCTCCCTGCTGCTGGCGGCGGTGCTGCAGCTGCTCGTGGTGCTCCGGCGGTCGGAGCCAAAGACGAGCGGCGGCAGGTCGGCGCCATCCTCTCCAATAAAAGCCTTCTTCGAGTCACCAGATCTGGGCGAGTTCGTCTTGGTTCCCCCTCTCTCTGGCTACCGCGGCGGTGGAGATTGGGAGGGGATCTCCGACGACACCGCTTTTGGCAGATCTGCTGGCTCCTTCTCTGGAGCTGATCTTCGTCGAGCGAAACACACGGTGACCAAGCATGTCACCGTGATCCTTGGCCAACATGGTGGCCCGACTTCATCTACCTCCATGGCGGAGGCCCTGTCGGTCGGCTGCTGGAGCTCGACGCCGCGAGGGAGACAAGTGGTTCGTCCCCGTCTCTCTGGTGGTCGCTAGGGGCTTGACCTTGGCGTCGGTAAAGAGCGTTCGAGCATCATGCGCTCGGAACTCGGTGGAGACGCCTGGAGTTCGTCGGCGGTGCGTGGCGGAGACTACCTTGGACCTGATTGCTTTTTGTATCTTATTGTCAGGGTGGTTTTTGTAAAATGGAAGGCCCCTTCTTCAAATTTTAGGTTTCTCAGGGCAAGAGATGTAAAGAGGTTTTTTCTGTAAAATGTACCTGCCACTTGTTTCAATATAAGAGCTCCACCGGGGTCATCTGACCCCACTTATGTGCAAAACAAAAGGTACGGAATTATGGTGAAATTATAGGCACATGAACACATCCTTTTTGATTATTTCAACTTCGTTAATGTTGCACGTGCATGCGGCCAGCTCGTGAATGGATTGTGCAGAGATTCTCGGGATATCTTTGCGCAATCTTGTTCCTTTCTGAAACAGGCAAATTTAGCTGGTTATTTTTTTCCTCGTGGTTGAACCAACTGTTCCTGCCTGGTACTGCTAGTGCCTTTCGGTGCTTCGTTGCCTCACATCATTTCCTTTCTAATACACGGCACACTTTCATAAGCATCAAATTGGCAGAAATAAACAGTCAAACACCGAGAACAATCAAAAGTTTCATATCAAGGAGTTCACTATAATTTACCAGAAATCGTCTCTGTTCACTAATAATTTACCAGAATTCTTCTCTGTTCACTAATAATTTACCAATCAAACAACTACTGTACTACGTAATTACTGGACAGTCTGGACTGACGAATGAACATTACAGTCCGCATAAATACGAAGGAATCAGATCACGAAGTCGTATAGATAGTCGCCAAGAATCCTGTAGTTTCGGACACGACGGGATCGATACCAAATTGGCAGGAGGGGAGATCGAGCAAGAAAGAGGCCATGGTGGCACGTCCATCAGCCGAAGAGCAGCTCGGCGTGCGGGAGCAGCTTCCTGCACACAATGTTGACGGTGGCCGTGGAGACGCCGGTTGCCAGCGACACGACCGAGGGCACGTCAGGCCCGTCGGCGTCGGTGCGCTCGAGGGCCATGCAGACGACGGCGGCCGCGACGGACTCGCCGATGTGCGGCACCTCCAGTTCGCTTTCCTCCAGCCGCCGCGCCGCCTCCTTGGCCGCGGCGGCCTCGCGGTCCCCCAGGCGGAGCAGCTCGCAGAAGTGGCACATGTAGTCGGACGCGCGCACCACGCCGACGCCCGTCGCCAGCCCGGCCTCCTCCTCCCCGAGACGCCTCCTGATGAGCGCCGTCATCCTGACGATCTCCTCCTTCCTCGCGGCCGCTGCGGCGGCCAGCTCCCTCAGAGACCGCGGCGAGCCCTCGCTGCGGCACGCGATGGAGAGGCAGGCGGCCAGCGCGCCCTTGCTCCGTTGCTCGGTCCAGTACGTGCACGTACGCGGCCAGGCCCTGGCCGCCTTCATCTTCCTGAACACCTCTTTGGCGCGCTCCCCGATGGCGGCCGGGAGCCCGAGCCGAGCCGCTATGCCGGAGAGTGCCGCTTCGAACCCCTCTGCCTGGTGCGGTCCCGCCGTGCCGGAGATGGCCGCGCTGAACCCCTCGGACGGGGCCCCGTCTCCGCATGTGCCCTGACCGGGCCTGGACCTGACATCGACGCGCGGCAACTGGACGGGAGGATCCCTGCGCTGCTTCTTGCGGGCGGCGACCTCGATCGCGGCGAAGGGGGCGCCCACGATGCGCGCGCACTCGGTGCACGTAAGGTGGTCGAGGCAGACGCAGCCGACCACCGCCGCCGCCGTGACGCGGCCGGCGTCCGGGAAGTGCAAGCTGTACAGCGCGTCCCGTTCGGCGGCGCGCGCCGCTGCAAGCGTACTGGTTTCCATTGGGTACCAGCGAGCGGCGCAAATGGTGGGACAGCGGCGGTTGCCATGGAGTTGCGTCGCACGTTGCTGGCCGTCCGATGTGGATCAAACGGCCACAGAAGGCCACGACACGTTGCGCCGGGCTGCTTTGTTGCCAACCGCTGTCGTTTCACAAATTTGGGGTATACGAGTGCACGACGACTCTTCTACGGAGTACTACGTAGTAAATAGGGTTAGATTCTTCACTCTTACTGTATTTTCCTTTTTTTGAGATGGAATTTGATTCATTCCATTAAATAAACGGCCCAGCCAAATCGCTGGTAACTTGAACCTCGACAAAGGTAGTTGCATGGCCCGGCCATACGGCTTGGGGTTCCATGAGACCATGACCATCTTTGAACCAAAGCTCGCAAGTGAGTCCGCTACTTTATTACATGCCCTAGGGCAATATGAGAAGGAAAAAGAATCAAACTTCAAACGAGCAAAGCCTTTAATTTCCTTAAACAGTTAAACAGAACACCGTTGGGCGCCAGGTCATGATCATTTCCGGTATGTTGAACATGTGTAGATTCTTAAAGCCCAATTCCCCTTCCTTCTTCGCCATTGTCAATTTCTCCCAACTCAACCAATGCATTTTGTTTTCATTTTCTTGTTGAGCCCACCAGTATCGACAAACCATTAATTGAAGATATCTCATATCAACATATTCATTATTTTTGTGTACCCTAAAATACAAATTATTTTCAGCTGAAAGTTTATACATTTGTGGGATAGCTACATCATAATTTATTTTTAGATTTTTCTAAAACTTAAAATTGTGATTTTTAACTAATTTTTTAAGGGATCACTGGTACCCATGTACACCAAATCTATGTCCTATTTTTTAGGCCTATAGTGACTAGTGAGATGTCGGAATCTTGGGTACTGTTTGCTTATACTAGTAAGCATGAATATATCTGGTGCTATCAACCTCTAAATGATATCATAATACCAACTATAAAGCGCACTGAAGCGAGTCCGCTACCAGGTCAGGCTTCTCACCAAGTTCTGAAAACCCACCTCCCGGGCCGCTCGCGCGAGCGGCTCCGGAGGCCCCCAACCGAAACCCTAGAAGACCGCCGTCGATCTGCTCTCCCCGGCCGCTGCCGCAGCTGACGCGGGCGGTGGCGGCCACGCCCAGCCGTCAAAGGCGGGGGGCAGGGAGTGGCGCGCCCTGACGGGTTCCTCTCGCGTGGGGGGAGACGTCTCCGGGGCGGCGCGGGTGGTGTGGGTGCGTGGAGCTGGAGGAGTTCGCCGGAGCACGGCGGGGAGGCGCTGAGGAGTGGCGGAGGAAGGCGGAGGAGGCAGCAGGCTCGTGGTGGCTCGTCGGCGCAGGTTGAGGCGACGGCGCGGGCCGAAAGCGCTGGCGGCGGCGGCTCTGAGTGCGTCCAGGGAGGAGTTCCCTGGTGCTATGGCTGCCTCGTCGTGCGTTGCGGACGCGCGGCCGAGCCCCAGTTGTGCTGGCGACGGAGTGGGCGGTGGAGGCGCGGGGGCCCGATCTGGGTCCTCTCTGGGCCCGATCTGGGTCCTTCTGGGCCCGATCTGGGTTTCAGGGGCCAGGTGCTCGCGAGGTCGTCAGGCTGGAGTGGCGTGATGGATCATGTGGGCGTCCTGGTGCGTGCAAAGGGTGGTCTGGAGGCTGCTTCCGTCCGTCAAGGCTGAAGGTAGGAGATGTGCCCTCTCGTCCGTGCTTGGGGTTGGTGGACAGCGAGGTTGTGGCTTCGTCGGTGAGGTGCTGCGGCGGTGGCGGTGTGGGCACAAGATGAACTGACCCAATCCAGCGGGTAGTGTGGGAAGTGTGCAGCTCTACGGACGAAAGTCTAGCCCGCCTTGTCGGTGCCAACGGTGACGGTGCCCGTGGGCGTCGTTCCCCTCCTTGGAGGCGTCGTTGAAGTGAGTTGGCACTTCCCCGCTCCCGCTTTGGCTTGGTGGTGTCTCCGGGCGAAAGTCGTTCCTCCGTTGGGAGCGTTGCGTTTGAAGACACGACATGTCACATCTTGTTGCGCTCCTCCGGTTCTTGTTGCTTTCCTAGGTGGATAGTCCAAGGCGCTATGTACGACGTCGCCAGAGAGTCCCAAGACGACGCCTTTCTCGGGACTGACCAAGTCCCGCCATCTTCTCCTTTGATGGTGCGTCGACTAGGAGAGTTCAGTTGGAGTAGTTGCTCTTCGGAGGTACCGGCGTGGAGCGAGACGTGGCTTGGGTGTTCTTAGGATAGGCTCCTTTGCGTCGGAGTTGTAATTTCGGTGGTGGCTGTCTTCGGACGAGCCCGGAGTGGAGTTCGATCTACACTCGTTGTTTGCAGCGAGTTGTAGTGGTCTTGTAATCTTTTTCTGCCTTCTATAAAGATAAGGTACGCCTTCGGCGTACTCTCGAAAAAAAAAAGCGCACTGAAGCGGCCACCTCCTCATTTGTGTGTCGCCTGACCGGCCACCATGCCGATGCGCGTCGCCTGCCCGGCCACCTCCTGATTTGCGCTATCGGCTTGCCAATCTCCTTCTTTCGACACCACATTTGTGATAACCCGAATTTTTAAGTTACTAATTTCAGTTGGAAAATAATTATCTTTCAACAAGTTTGATTTGTGCTAATTTATAGTATTTAAATTGGTTGATAATCTTTGAATGCAATAAAAATTGAAGGAGCTAATTATAGTGAGTTTAGATACTAAAGGGATCATGCGTTCATAACTAGTAGTATGGCAGGGTAAATATATGTGCATGTGACATGATTAGTGAAGTACTAGTAGCGAGACACTTAACCAGCTAGCTAGCTCTCTAGCACTCACTCGTAGTAAGCTCGATGATGTAGTTAGCTTGTACCAGTTTCTTGTCCTGTCGGCAGCACAAAACAGACTAGGATACGTACGTGGATCAGTGCATGTTAACGAGCATATGACTCGTGGACACGTGCGAGCGAGTTAGCCAATTGAATTATCTCATTTGCTTTCTTAGTGTAGCAATCAGCAGCGTCTAGGCAAGCGGCCAGATATTTAGTTAGTGTCTAGCGGTGAGTCGGCATAGCGGCCAGCTGATATTTTTGGTAGTGAACCGACGCCGTCGCGTCCTATAAATAGCTGCTGCTTCCGTTGCTCCGGGTCGCTGGGAGAGAGAGAGTAGGTGTGTTCAGAGCCTTGATAGAACAGTTCTTTGTTAGAGCATGTCTAACAGGTCCCTTATAACCCGCCCATCCCATAAAATTTCGGCGAGATACGGGGCAGACGCGGTTTGGGCCATCTAGCAGGCCCCGTATTCGGGCCACCCCGTTTCAGCGGAATACGGGGCCCAGGAAATCGGCCCCTCCGCCCCCTACTTATACCGGGCGCAGGTGCGAGTGAGGGGTTAACCCCTCACTCGCAACCCTAGCTCCGCCGTGCATCGCCGCCTCCTCCTCCTGCTCCGGCGAGCAATTCGTCCCAACCCCGCACCGCATTCCACCCAATCTCAAGCATGGACTCCCGCTGCCGTAGTACCGCCTCGCCGGCGAGCGGATCGGCGATCCCGCTCGCCGGACAACGTGGAGGATGCCCGGCGGCTTTTTTGCAAAAGATCCGCCGCCGGCAGCCGCGCGCGGCCTGCAAGTACGACGGCGGGGAGTTCGTCCCGGCGAAGCTCCGCGACTTCACGCAGGGCGGCCGCTGGTACCACGAGGACCCGCCACTCAAGCCGATGAGCGGCCCGAAGTTCTCGGCGTGGCTCGCCGAGTGGGAGCGCCAACGCCGGGTGAGCGAGGCGTGGAGGGCGACCATCGGGAGCACCAGCGGCGGAGGTGCCCCGCTCGCCGGCGAGGAGGAGGAGGAAGACGAGGACAAGGACCCCGCCTTCTTGAAGGCGATTCAAGACTCTCAAGGACGCCGCCGAGAAGAACAAGGCGGAGGAGGAAGAAAGGGCGGCGGCCATCGCCGCCGTGAAGGAGGCGGAGGCGCGGGCGGCGCGGCGGAGGCGGAGGCCGATGGGTTCATCATCGACCTCTCCGACTAGAAGTCGCGATCCGATCGCGCATTTTGTATGTATGTAGGTACGTCGATTTCTATGTATGATCGACGAACTATGAATGAAAGTTTCCCGGGGTTTTAAATTTACAAATATACGGGTTCTGCTAGACGGAGCGGTGTCTGATCGACCATTTTTTTTATACGGGGCGAAATTCGAGCGTTATACGGGGCAGAAAAGTAAGGGGCCTGTCAGACATGCTCTTAAGACGAAGAAAAGACAATGCACGATACTAGAAATCCAAAAATCGAAAGACACATGGTTACATGTTACTAAGGTAGTAAGAAGGTGGAATATAAACATACATGGTTTTTCATTTAGCAGATTGTTTTATGCTTGTAGTAGAAAATGAGAACATGCATCTCCATGCAACCCACAATCTACAAGGAATGTTGAAATATTTGTCTTTTGATTGAACAAAATGTTTGTTAGAAGGATTTCGAGATCTTATAAATCTTGCAAATTTTCAATATTGAACCTTCTCTCAAACAACCACATCTCCAAGCATGAAACTTACTAAGAAACTTGATATGGACATGTCAACTCATTGGGACAATAAATTCAGATAAGTAAACAGCCAAAGAATATACATCCATCATTCAGCGTCATTACATTTTTCAGTTTATATCAGGAGTGGCACATCCATCATTCTTATTGCATGCATAGTTTAGATGGTGTGTGGATGCTCTGATCGCTACCCCTGTTATCATCTTGTTTAGCTAATGTTTTGACCTGTGGATTTCATGAGTACTCATGCAAGCACTCATGGAACCACTAACTCAATTACTCAATTACATTATTCAGTTTACCAGGAGCATGCACTACTTACACAAGGGATGAGTTAACTACCAGTCGAGTATACCCATAAAACACAAAGTACCACAAAATTGGAGTAAGAACATTTTCAGGAATCAAGTATAACAAAATAGTAGTGTAGGACAATGTTATGCATTTTCAACGACATTGCGACAGCCCACATGCAACAATGCCGACAATATTTGGGGCACCTAGGATAATAGTAAGCTTGCACGTGCAACGCACGTTCTTTGTTAAGACAAAGAAAAGACAATGCACGATACTAAAAATCCAAAAATCGAAAGACACATGGTTACATGTTACTAAGGTAGTAAGAAGGTGGAATATAAACATACATGGTTTTTCATTTAGCAGATTGTTTTATGCTTGTAGTAAAACATGAGAACATGCATCTCCATGCAACCCACAATCTACAAGGAATGTTGAAATATTTGTCTTTTGATTGAACAAAATGTTTGTTAGAAGGATTTCGAGATCTTATAAATCTTGCAAATTTTCAATATTGAACCTTCTCTCAAACAACCACATCTCCAAGCATGAAACTTACTAAGAAACTTGATATGGACATGTCAACTCATTGGGGCAATAAATTCAGATAAGTAAACAGCCAAAGAATATACATCCATCATTCAGCGTCATTACATTTTTCAGTTTATATCAGGAGTGGCACATCCATCATTCTTATTGCATGCATAGTTTAGATGGTGTGTGGATGCTCTGATCGCTACCCCTGTTATCATCTTGTTTAGCTAATGTTTTGACCTGTGGATTTCATGAGTACTCATGCAAGCACTCATGGAACCACTAACTCAATTACTCAATTAAATTATTCAGTTTACCAGGAGCATGCACTACTTACACAAGGGATGAGTTAACTACCAGTCGAGTATACCCATAAAACACAAAGTACCACAAAATTGGAGTAAGAACATTTTCAGGAATCAAGTATAACAAAATAGTAGTGTAGGACAATGTTATGCATTTTCAACGACATTGCGACAGCCCACATGCAACAATGCCGACAATATTTGGGGCACCTAGGATAATAGGGAAAGCAAAAAAAATCAGTTATGGTCAACACATATGTGCAGCAAGTAACATGAGCAATTTGGTAAATCGCGTATAACAAAATAAACTCTTAGACAAGAACTTTATTTAGCACCTTATTGCCTTCTCCGGTGTATATAATAACAAATGGCAGCCACATCTACATAGAAATGGCAAAACCAGGTAATGATTTACTATATTGTTGCATCGAACAGTATTATGTACTTGAATATAATGGACCCTAATCATTAAGCACCTATCGTAAGCCCACTAAGATAGAGCAATACTACCCCATTCCATGCTTAAGCTGTTTATAAGAAAACTGGGCATCCAATAACCCTTCATAAAGTCTTTCCATAAAGAAAAATCTGAGTAAAACAACAGCGAACTTAACATATACCTCTCTGCAGTGTTGTCCTCATGCTCTGTCATTACATGCATGTCTTCAAGAGTGCTACAGAAATTCTGAAAATAACAATGTTAAATGAACCATCTAGCCTGCATGAGATGACAATTTCTCGCTTAATCTGTGTAGGAAAACTGGGCATCCAATTAATAGCTCTTCACAAAGGCTTTGTGGAAAATTAAAATACAACAACAAACTTAACACCCGTCTCTCTGTGGTGTTTTCCTCATGCTCGCAATTATATGCATATGGCTTCAAGAGTGCAACAGAAATGCTGAAAATAACAATGTTAAATGAACCATCTAGCCTGCATGAGATGACAAGATGCGAGGAGGATGCGTGAGGGGCCGGCGGCGGCGCGGGTGAGGCTCCCCCGAGTCGCCCGCTGCGGGCGATGCGGGGGGCAGTGGCTTTTTTATGACAAGAACATTTGTCAATGTGAATAATTAACCACAGCTTGAATGCACAAAAATTAACCACAGCTTGAGCACACAAAAGCCTAACCTGAGATTTACATTTGCTCGGCTGATCCGATGTAGCCAAAAAGTGATGGATGAACCAATGGCTAAAAACGGGTTCAGTAAACAGAATCAACATATCAGTGTCAGTTTCACACGTAATATCAACCAATCAGACAAGCAACTGTCATATTAATAGCATCTCAATTTATTTATCGTATCATCTATCATGTGTGCCTGAACCCAAAATTTGCATCTCTTAAAATTTGCATCATGGAGATGAGGTAAACCTGAAACCTGGCATGGGTGCATTCCCTCAGAGATTCGCTGCATCCAGGCAGTGCATCAGCGCGGAGGAGTGCTGCTCTCCTGCATGATCCCGGTTATGACCTGGTGGTCTTGTAGACCGGCCGACTGGGCGGGGCAAAGATGTCATCCAGTGATATAGGAGGGAGAGGACGACCTGTGACGCGGAGAGTTTGGCTCCATCCTCAGCCATGGTGGCGGCGACGCCGGGCTTTGGTTCCGTACGTGCGTAAGACTATTGGCCTCGGCGGTGGCCTCCTTCAGCGAGCGGCCATGGCCGGATAGTGGAGGCGAACACATCCTCGTCGGAGGGATCAGATCTGTGGCAGCTAGGGCGGCGTCCAGGGCTGGGTCGGAGGAGTCACGTGCGTGCGGGGCGATTTCGCAGCGTAATTTTTTGATCAAATCGTATGGGGTGAGTCAGCGGGATTGTTTAGGCGAGCGTGGTCCGATAACTGATGGAGGGGAGAACAAATGATCTTAGACCGTATGATCTACAGGTGGACGGTGCAGATTCGATTTTCCTACGCAATTTCGTGCCTTTATAAGTAGTAGAGATAGAGATAGAGATAGAGATTAGACTAGGAGAGAGATAGAGCGGGAGAAAGGCAACCATGTCCATGGATGTGCCGAAGGTGCTGTCGTGCTGACCCGCTTCGTAGAAAAGAGGCGAGGTCGTGATTGGTGTTTGTACTGCTAAATAGTCGGGGAATAATCTCTGCTGGTGCATATAGGTGTATATGCCATCTGAAATAGTCAGGCAAGCTGCTTTATACCCTCTTATATATTTTGTAAAGTAGGTTTTGTTGTTAAAATACATGACTTAGTATTTGATCTGAGATATGCATGTGAGCACTACGTTGAGATATTTGTGGGCTAATGTGCCGGTGTCGGTATACGTTGATGGATCCGCTGGAGCCACCGATACGAACCGGGCTTTAGCACGAATATCGATAAAAAGTCATCAATTGAGAAAATGATTATTTATAAGAGAAAACTTGGTGCTACGAAGGTAAACATATTGTACTGATCACAGTTCAGGTATGGGACTGACTGAGTTCTCCGCTGGAAACGGCCCTGTTGTGGAACGTGACGATGAATCCGTAGGAGCGATCGACATCAGTAGGTTCAGGTGTCCGGGTTCTAGTGGGTTAAAGTGCTTTGCTCCTCTAGCGCCTGTGTGGTGCTAGTTGAGGCTGTCGATGTCGGAGTACCCCTCTGCAGAGTGTAAAAGTGTGAATTCCCCTGTGATTCCCGGGTAGGGAAACTTACTTTCATGTGTGGCACCATGCTTTTTGAATTGCTTAATTACTTAACCAAATGTTTTCGTAGAAGCATTTCTATTTTATATTTTATATGATTGTGTATAATCGGTTTGCTGAGTATGTCTTGTCGTACTCATCCAGCTCCCCCATGTTTTTTTAGACACAGATGTCATCATCGAAGAAGACCTCGTCTGCGGAGGTTTAGGCACGACCAACAGGTGGGAAGCGATATTAGAGAATCTAGCTGTAGCTCTTTTTTTTTTTAGAAATGGGAGCATCGCCCCAGCCTCTGCATCAATTGATGCACACAGCTGTTTTATTGCATAGTTTAATATTCAGAAGTTATACAACTCAAGAGGTAAAACTTAACCAGCGGAAATTTAAAATAAAAGATAATTATGCAAGTTGCAATCTCTTAATAGGCTGCCAGCCACCCTGGTTGTAGATATCCCGAGCAACCGTCTCCAGACGGCTGCATCCAGAATCCATATGCGCACGCTGAGCCTCCGGTAGTAGGTATGACCATTCGTGGATCCAGTGCGTAACCATACGGATAACCTGTAAAAATTTAGCATTTGAGCTTCTGTTAAAGACAATATCATTGCGACCATTCCATATAGCCCACATCAAAGCACAAATACCCGTTCGAATATGTCCTTTAGATATTTTATCAACACCATTTAGCCAATTTCCAAACATATTTGTAACATTGGCCGGTGGAGGGATATTAAAAGTATACTGGATGGTTCTCCAAATTAGCTTTGCGAAGGGACAATCGAAAAATAAGTGGTTTATGGTTTCATTAGAGTCACAGAAAACACAATTCTTACACCCATTCCAATTTCTTTTTGCGAGATTATCTTTTGTGAGAATTACTTTTTTATAAAGGAACCACATGAAAATCTTAATCTTCAGCGGTACCTTTATTTTCCAAAGATATTTGCACAAGAAAACCGTATGACCATTCATCATGTCTGTGTACATGGATTTGACCGAAAAAACACCATTGGTAGTTAATTTCCAGACAAAAACATCCGGGTCTTCCGTCAGGTTAACCCTGATTAGAAGTAGTAGTAGCCAAACCTCCCATTTATCAGTAGATAAAGTTCTCCTGAATTCGATATTCAGAGGATTACTCGTTAGAACATCTGAAACCAGAACGTTTCTCCGGCGGACAATGTTATACAACGAAGGGTATTGCTTAGCTAGCGGTTGGTCACCTAACCATATGTCCTCCCAAAAGCGCGTATTTTGACCATTGCCAACTTTGAAAGAGCCGCGAGAGAAAAATCATCCTTAACTCCCATGAGCCCCTTCCAAAAAGGAGAATCGGTGGGTTTTGTTGTCACTTGTGACAGCGTTTTAGTTCGTAGATATTTATTATGCAGCAACTCCTGCCATACTCCATCCTCATTTAAGAGTTTAAACAACCACTTACTGAGTAGGCATTTGTTTTTGAGATCTAACACCTCCACCCCGAGACCCCCTTGATCTTTAGGTCGACAAATAATGTTCCACCTAGTCAGCCGATATTTACGCCTATGCTCATCATTTTGCCAAAAAAACCTTGATCTGTAGAAGTCTAATCTTTTCTTTACCCCTTTAGGTATTTCAAGAAAAGATAACATAAACATCGGTAGGCTGGTTAGGACGGAATTAATAAGTACAAGTCTATCTCCGTATGAGAGTAGCTTGCCTTGCCAGCAACCCAACTTTCGTTCAAAGCGGTTCTCTACTGGATTCCATTCTCTATTGAGAAGTTTTCTATAATGGACCGGGATCCCCAGGTAACGAAAGGGGAGAGAACCAGCTTCACAACCAAGGATTTGCTTATATTGGTTCTCCACATCCTTCGCCTTTCCAAAACAGAAAATCTCACTCTTATGAAAATTGATCTTAAGTCCAGACAGTTGCTCAAAGATGCAAAGGATTAACTTCATGTTAACAGCCTTCTGAAGGTCATGTTCCATGAAGAGAATAGTATCGTCTGCATATTGTAGAATGGATACTCCCCCCTCAACTAAGTGTGGGATGAGACCACCTACCTGACCATCCTCTTTTGCTCTTGCAATTAGGATTGCCAGCATATCAGCAACTATATTGAATAGGATAGGTGATAGAGGATCGCCTTGCCTCAACCCCTTCCTAGTCTGGAAGTAATGGCCAATGTCGTCATTAACCTTTACCCCCACTGACCCTCCCTGAACAAAACTAGCCACTAACTTACACCAAATAGGCGAAAATCCTTTCATACGCATAGTTTGTTGAAGGAAAGGCCAATTAACTTTATCATAGGCCTTTTCAAAATCAATTTTGAGAAGGACCCCATCTAATTTCTTCCTGTGAAGTTCATGAATGGTCTCGTGAAGGACAACTACTCCTTCAAGTATATGTCATCCCGGCATAAAAGCAGATTGTGTAGGCTTAATAACCTTGTGGGCTATCCCGGTTATTCTATTTGTACCTACCTTGGTGAAAATCTTGAAACTCACATTTAGTAAGCATATAGGCCTATACTGCTGGATCTGGACAGCGTCTTCTTTCTTAGGTATCAAAGTAATAACCCCAAAGTTAAGCTTATATAACTCGAGATCACCTTGTTGTAATTGTGTAAAAAGGTTCATGAGATCGTGCTTAATAGTTTCCCAGAAGTGCTTGTAAAATTCGGCTGGAAACCCGTCTGGTCCAGGAGCTTTGTTGTGTTCCATTTGAGAAATAGCTTCAAATACTTCTTCCTCGGTGAACTTAGATGTGAGGAAAGAGTTTTCCTCAGGGGAGATCTGGGGTATATCCGCAGAAATATCTTCTCTCATATAAAAATTGTTTTTTGTTGGTTCCCCAAATAGTTTCTTATAGTACTCAGTGATGAAAACTTTAAGATTTTCCTCACCAACGATTGTCCCTTCGTCTTGCTCTAACTGAAAAATCTTCTTCTTCCTATGTTTTCCATTAGCAATCAGGTGAAAATATCTCGTATTATTTCCCCCTTCTTGTACGTGTTTTACTTTTGCGCGTTGGGCCCATTTAGCTTCCTCGTCACGTCTGAGTTTAGCTAGGCTATCATTAGCCTTTCGTAGGGCAGCACACTCGGCTGCCACCAGGGGAACCGTTTCCGCCTTAATATCTAGCGCATCAATAAGTGCCATTAATCTCTCTTTTTCTTTTTTATACACCCCGCTCCGATTTTTGGCCCAACCCCTTAAGAATCGTCTTAAGTGTCTAATTTTGTTTTGCCATATTTCAATAGGGCTATTTCCCCGAACAACCGCACCCCATTCTCTTTTAATCATATCATGAAAACCATCATCGCTCAGCCAAGATAGTTCAAAAGAAAAAAGAGCCTTATTGCCAAGGTGAGCTTGTTCACCAGAGTCAATAAGGAGGGGAGTATGATCAGACCCCGTACGTGTAAGTGCTCGTACTGATACAAGAGGAAATTTCTGCTCCCAATCCACACTAGCTAGCACTCGGTCTAGTTTTTCGTATGTTGGAGTTTCTCTTCTACTTGCCCACGTGTATTGACGCCCTGAGAGAACAATTTCTCGCAGATTTAAACTTTCAATAATAGCATTAAAAACAAAAGGCCATCGGGCATTATAATTATTATTATTCTTCTCATGAGGCGACCTAATAATGTTAAAGTCCCCCGCAATCAGCATAGGCAAAGTTTGGTTCTCACACATACGGACAAGTTCCGCCAAGAAAGGTGGTTTTTGAACATCCTGAGCAGCTCCATAAACTGCCATGAATATCCATTCAAAACCATCCAATTTGGATCGTATATGTAGCTTAACGCAAAAATCTCCCGCATCAACGTCTCGAACGGTGAGAATATCTGCATTAACCCCAACTAGGATGCCTCCGGATCTGCCATGTGGCGGTAAACAATACCAAACAAAATTACGTCCTCCTGCTAGATCCCTTAAGAAAGGAGTCGCAAAGTTTGACCTCCCTGTCTCCAAAAAAGCAACAATATCTAAATTTTCTTCTCTTATTGTCTCTTTAATAAAAAGATGTTTACTCGGATCTCGCAAACCTTCACTGTTCCAGACTAAAGCTTTCATTTTAAGATTTTTTCTTTTGGTTCTTATTAATTCGTGCACTACGCCTTACCTTAGGTTGTTCAACTTTAATAAACCTCTTACTACGAGCATGGCCAGATTTCGCCTCTTGGCAAAAATGATCCGTATGATCTTCCAAGCCTATCGTCTCTTCTTCGGTCAAATCTTCACATAGCCCCGAAACTTTAGAAACAAACAGATTATGTGGATCATCGTCACTAGGTCTTTTTTTCCGCTCTAGAATAGTACACTCCCTTTCATTTTCTACAGCCTTTAACATTATAATCGAGTCGGCTACTTCATTAGAAGTTTTTCCAAAGGAAACCCCTAACTTATTAGCTCGGGCTAAAATCTCATCATTTGACAGAGAGGTAAATGAATGTTTAGATACTGAAGCTTTACCTTGATTATCACGTTGCTGGGCAAGTTGAATTGCTCTCTCCATTTGAGAAACATCAGCATTGGGCTGAGCGCGAATACGATCACTGGAACGAATCCCATTAAAAGCCGGCTCAGAAATTCCACCAAAAGCGATCAATTCCTCCCTTGTTGGTGATCTAGAAAAGTCCCCTGTATTGACCACAGAAGGCAAGTGTAAGGAATTACAAACAATAGAATCACTCCCGTTTGGAGTAATACTCACATTGCTAGACATACCATTCATAAAGCCAATGTTCTGGGCACACGTATGTGCCACCTCTTGTGGCATCAGCTTGTACGGAGTAGCAGACCGAGACAAAGGGTGCTCGCCTGCGACCACTGTCGAGTGCTTTTCCCCTGTTGTTGCACCTAAAACCCCACTTCTATCAGCAGTTTCTGTCTTAGCAGGACAACCCAGCCCATAATTTGCAGCTGTAGGAGAACCATTTGCAGTGACAGAAGGTTGTATCACTGCAAGCTTATCAGCATCTTTCGGAGCTGCCGCAATAACCTCGTCATGCAATAGCATACATATTACTAGCATCAGTAGCCCTCTCGGAGGGTTCCGATCTAGTACCTGCATGAACTGGAAGAAGCACGGATCTCGCCGGTGATGCTGGAGGCGTCCTAAACAAGCGACGGCAAGATGTAGGAACATCACCATCTTTGGGAGTCTCTTTATCGTGCACTTTTGTATTACAAAAAGAACCAAAAGAAATAGCAGTATCCAAGTTCACCGTATGTGCACCCGGAGCATTTATAATCACACCACCTGACTTATTATTTTTGGAACCGTCATTGTGCTTTTCAGTCTGTTTGTCACTGTTGGGCTTATCCTTTGTGCTACCAGACTGAGTATTCTTGTCATTATTACCAGTATCATCATTACCATCATCCTCCTTTGGACTAAGATTAGTTTCCTCTCCATCAATTGCCATATCATACTCTTCTAGCTCTATTGTCAAAAGATAGCATTCATCCTCATGCCAAAATTCCTTTTGGTATGGAATATGAGCAATATCAACCACCTTAACTAAAGATCTGACCACCCCATGACGACGAGTATATGTCATATCTACCTCCTTTGTCTTCCCAATCAAACCACCAAGTCCCCATAGAGACAAGTAATTACGCAGCAAATCATCTGGGACACCAGATATAAGAACCCAAGCCTCCTCCAACTTCTTGATGGGTTTAGTGGCTGACTTCCATTCAGTAATTTCCATCGAACATGTAGTTCCCTTGACTTGGAATAAACCAATTCGGGTAGCCCTTGCTAGCTCTAGTTTATTGGGAAACTGTGTCTTATACACATTCTTTCCATGAGGTTGAACATCCCACTGAAAAGTGTCATCTACAAACCATCTGAGACGTTCCACAATTTTTTCCATAGTTAACTCCCCTCCTGTAACTGTGATTCTTCCCATCCTGCCGTTATCAGACTTGGGTCTATAAGAAGGTGTCGGCTGCACTTCAAGGAAAACTAGCTCCTCTTGACCATAGCCATAGATAGACAAGCTAGGTTTTGGTGCAGAATGAAGAGGGCAATCCTTATTAGCATGATCTGGTGACTCGCAGACGTCACAGATTACCGCTGTACAGTCAATAGAGAAGTGACCAACAATATCACAACGAAAGCACTTCACTTTCTCTGGATCTTTGTCCTTTTTCTTGGTCTGGTTCGCAACCGTTCCAGCCCCAATTGAGGTTCCTGGATCAACATCGCTTGTATGCTGAATAGATGTCTTCTGCTGCACGGTTGTAGCCTTGGCCGGGGGTTGTTGAACTGTTGTTGGTTTGACGGTGTTCTTCTTTGGTTGAAAGGTGACATTTGTGTTGTTTCGCTGAACCACCGTGGGAGGTTGATTCTGCTGAAGGTTGGCGCCGGTGCCCGCCTTGTGCTGCACCACTGCCGTCTCAGCCTCTTGGTTATAGCTTCTGTTTCGATCGAAGCCGCGACCTCCAATTGCACCACCACTAGGCCTGGTGCCTCTGAACTCGTAACGACGGCGGTTCCGATACCCATTGTTACCATTGCCTCTACCAAAAAAATCATTACCTCCAGCTCCTGGGTGAAAATCACCATAGTCACCCGGCGGACCTCCACCTTGGAATTCATTGAAGTTACCCTGATTGTTGTAGTTGGCCTGGTTATTGAAATTACCTTGGTTGTTGAAGTTCTGGTTGTTGAAATTTCCTTGGAAACCCCGGCCACCTCCATTCCTTGGATCCTGATATCCTCCTTGCTGAAAGTTGCTTGGGCCAGCCGCCGGATCACCCCCACGAAAGTACTGCCTCGGACCTCCGCCTTGTCCTGCCGCATCTCCTCTACCACCAGCGCGGTGCGCCATGGCAACAGCACTTGGCCGTCGCCGATCACCTTGATCGCCACCTGGAGGAACCCTAGGAGAGTATCGGCACGATTGCCTCCACACAAACCCAAAGATCCCTCGCAGTCCAAAACCTGCAGAAATTTCCCTGGGGCCCGTATGGCCCATCTTAGGAGTTGACCCACGAAAGCCCGTATGGCGATCAGCAGTGTCGTGCAGATTTGAAAACCGTGAATTACGCCCATCGGCGATCAGCGGCCTTCTGCTGGATGATCGGCGTCGGGTTACCAGAGTCCACGAAATCACATCCAGTTCATCCTCCAAAACAAAAGTAGATGGCTCCATGATCGGCTTCTTGAAGGTTCGTTTCTTGCGTCCTCTAACTATCGCATCAACACGCTCATCACCTGCAAAAGAAACAGAAGAACTCACCGGAGATTCCTGCATCACGAAGGCAATCCGTTGCTGTTCTCTACGTTTCTCCAATCTTCTCTTCATCCGAGATGTGGGCTCCTCTAGATTTCTCCTGGGATCAGACTCCGGCGTTTTGCAGAAGTAATCCCTATCCATCGAAGACACCTGGCCCATGTTGTCGTCCTCGTCGGCCAGCACTTCCCCGTCGGAGTCGGAGCATCCTCCACCCGCATCCTCGACGGAGTCCGGCGATGGCGAGATGGGCCAGAATCGCCCTCCCGGTCGCCCCAACGGTCGCCCGGAAAAAACGCTCATCCTCGTGAGCTTTCTTTTGTCGTACCGACGTTCCATCGATTAGCTCTTGTGTAATTGTAAAGAATATTGTAAAGTTGTAGTTAAGCTTCTCGAGATCCACTGTGCTGATTTTTACCTGCAATTTTAGCCTTGCGCGAGTATAAGCCTCTCGATTTATAGGCGTGCGGCGGCTGTCTCGTCCAGGCCCGGTCTCGGGACGTGACAACATTGTACGTGTCCCCGACCACGAGGGCTGGCTCCCTAAGCGGACGCTCTGAGCTCTTGTTTTTTTTTGCGAAAATTCCACCGATCTATTAATAATCATCAACAGTAGTACAAAGATGCCTAAAAGTAATAAAAATTACAAAAAGGTCATTGGACCACCTAGCGACGGCACTAGCACGAGCCGAAGCGCGCCCTCGCCCGTCCTCACCGGAGGAGAGCTTGTCGTAGTAGAGCTTGTTGTAGTAGACAAGCACAAGATGGTAGATTAGCGCTACCCTTGTTTAAGAACTTAAACTAGCCCCGGCCACCATCTTTCTGAGCTCGTCTTTCACCCAATCACCGATGTCGTTGGTGAGCGTGAGGTGACCAATGGAGGACGGAGTCGGGTGGATGGGCGGGCCGTGGAATGGGCCGTGACCCGTGCGTTTTATATTTAGTTGTTTGGGCAAATTTGTATCACATATAGACAGTACAAAAATAAAATTTGAGGGGTGAAGTTGCTTCACAACACGAGCGGCGAAGATGGTGGCTCAGCGGCGGTTGCCTGCCACCTCTGCATTTTTATGGGGTTGAAGTTGCTTCACATGATTATGAGCATGTGATCACTATTGTGCGGTCAGGGACAGGATACTTGGCAGCCCTGTTTTTCTACTTCGTTGCAGACAATTGTCCTATCTCAGACCGGGGCACATGTTTGCTACAACCTGAAATCCCATGTGTGCAATATATCTCTTTTTCTATCCGTACTATCGAAAAATCTCTATTATCTAAAATAAAAGGAAGGTGTTTCGTTTCGTGCCACTCCTTCTGTCCATGTCCATGTCCATCCTCCATCGTCCATCGCCAGGGCCGGCCCATAGGGTAGGGCAAAGGGGCGCTCGCCCCAGGCCTTCAGAAGCAAGGGCCCCGGTCCAAGATTTCTTTACATAATTTATATATTTATACTTGAACTTAGGTTGTAGAGTTTAAAATATTTCTAGAAAATATAGATGCCCTAAGCTACAGTTTACCGTGCCTTTTACCAAAAATTTATTTCAAAATTTACGTTTTAGGATGTACTGTTTAGAATAATTCTATAAAATATAAAAGGTACAAGCTACAGCTTACCGTGCCTTTACTCCAACTTCTTTTAATAAAAAAAATATTTAAATATTTTCCCGAAGATATGATTTCTCTCTGGCCTTCCCAAATGTCCAGACCAACACCGATCGTCATAATTATTTTATGATTAATTTTAAAGATATATATGTATATATATGTGTACATAAGTAGCTATTGGTAGAAATAAGAATCATGACATAGTTCGCTCGACCAATAGAAATAAATATTTTCAAACGTCTTCTTCAAGATTTCGAAGACCATGAATCTTTCAAATGTAAATATTATTTAGTTTCTTATTGCATTACGCTAATATTTCTCTTGCCCAATAATAATATTTTTAAGTCGTTTGTGTGTGGTGGACATTGTTAGGGGCTACAACACCAATCATGCTTAAATTTTAAGTAATATATAAAACTTTATCGTAAATAAATATCTTAAAAAAATCTGGAGTAGGGGGGCATGGCCCCCAGCCCTAAGAAAACTTTGCTACTGTGAACAAGGGGCCCTTGATGTCATCTCGCCCTAGGGCCCCCGAAATCTTTGACTGGCCCTGAGTGCTGGCTCTGAATCTGTTACTCGCACGCGTTCACGGTACGCACTGTACTTACCCTTGATCCAAAGCGCTGGCTGGCCCCACTTGTAATTGTCTTCACCATGCATGCTTCGTTCATGTTAATTACCATCTCACCGTGTGATACGTCTCAATTGTATCTATAATTTTTGATGCTCCATGCTTATTTTACATCAATTCATATATGTTTTGCTTACACTTTGTTGCACTTTTACATGATTTCCTGCACTAACATATTAACAAGATGCCACGGTGTCAGTTCCCTGTTTTCTGATGTTTTGTATTTCAGAAAAGTTGTACAGGAAATATTCTCGGAATTGAACGAAACAAAACCGAAGTCAATATTTTACCGAAATGAAGACGAAATCCGAGGGGGGGTCGTAGAGGCGCAGCAGGGCGCCCAAACCACCCCTAGGCGCGGCCTGGACCTGGCACGCGCCTAGGGTAGGTGTGGGGCCACCAGGCACCCGACCGACCTAAATCTTCCGCATATATAAATCCTTCGACGAGAAAACCCTGAATATACAAGCCTCCGTCCACGAAAAGTTCCGTCGCCGCCGCCATCGTCCGGATGAGTTTCGGGGGTCGAAGTTCCTGTTCGGCACCCTGCCAGACGAGGGATTGACCCCGAGCCATCTCCATCGACTCCACCGCCTCCACTGACTCCATGATGGTTCGTGAGTAGTTCCCCGGACTACGGGTTCTCGGCAGCTAGTTGGTACTCTCTCTCCCATGTACTTCAATACAATGATCTCATGAGCTGCCTTACATGATTGAGATCCATATGATGTAATCGGTGTTGTGTTTGTTGGGATCCGATAAATTGTGGAATTGTGATCAGATTGTTCATCTGTTATTTAAGATCTTGCATGCTCTAGTTACCTTGATCAAGTAGTTGCTTGTATCCCCAAGAGGGAGTATTTATGCTCGATAGTGCGTTCATGCTTCTAGTTTTCTGGAACAGTGACTTTAACTTCTAAGATTGTAGATGTGTTGTTGCTACTAGGGAGAAAACAACAATGTTTTGTCTAAGGATAATCCATTGTTTACTTTACACACATTGCTTAATGCGATAGTCTGTTGCTTGCAACTTAATACTGGAAGGGATTCGGATGATAACTTGAAGGTGGATTATTAGTCATAGACGCAGTTGGATTACGGTCTATGTATTATATTGTAATGACCAATTAAATACTACAGTAATCTTATCTTATCATAGCATGCATTTTCATGCCCTCACAATTATCAATTGCCCAACTGTAATTTGTTGATCCAACACATGTTATTTGGAGAGTTACCACTAGTGTAGATAGCTGAGAACCCCGGTCCTTCTGTCATCATCATTGCTCTAAAGTCAACTATGCATTGGAATACTTTCTGGTGCCATCTCCTCTATGCTACTCCTGCTGTGTTATTATTGCCATTGCTCTCATATTACTGCTGCTTTCACATCACCCCTGTTACTGGTGCTTTTCGAGGTGCAGCTAAATTGACAACTCGGCTGTTAAGGCTTATAAGTATTATTTACCTCCCCTTGTGTCGAATTAATAAATTTGAGTTTTACTTTCCTCGAAGACTGTTCCGATCCCCTATACTTGTGGGTCATCAAGACTATTTTCTGACATCGTTGCCGGGGAGGCATAGCTCTACTCATAAGTTCACCTGGGGAGTACACTTTACCTGTTGATACGTCCAAAACGTATCTACTTTCCCGAACACTTTTGCTATTGTTTTGCCTCTAATTTGTGTATTTTGGATACAACTAACACGGACTAACGCTGTTTTCAGAGAATTGCCCTGTGTCTTGTTTTTGTGCAGAATCAACTTTCAGGAAAATCCCCGGGATTAATTCCAATGGGCCTATTTTCACAGAAGAGGGACGGATCCAGAAGACCAGAAAAAGGGGGGCCACGAGGCGCCTGATGCGTGCAATTAACACACGTCCGTTGGGAACCCCAAGAGGAAGGTGTGATGCACAGCAAGTTTTCCCTCGAAAGAAACCAAGGTTTATCGAACCAGGAGGAGCCAAGAAGCACGTTGAAGGTTGATGGCGGCGAAGTGTAGTGCGGCGCAACACCAGGATTCCGGCGCCAACGTGGAACCCGCACAACACAACCAAAATACTTTGCCCCAACGTAACAGTGAGGTTGTCAATCTCATCGGCTTGCTGTGAACAAAGGATTAACCGTATTGTGTGGAAGATGATTGTTTGCGAAGAACAGTAAAGAATAAGTATTGCAGTAGATTGTATTTCAGATGTAAATAATAGACCGGGGTCCACAGTTCACTAGCGGTGTCTCTCCCATAAGATAAATAGCATGTTGGGTGAACAAATTACAGTTGGGCAATTGACAAATAAAGAAGGCATAACAATGCACATACATATATCATGATGAGTACTATGAGATTTAATCGGGCATTACGACAAAGTACATAGACCGCCATCCAGCATGCATCTATGCCTAAAAAGTCCACTTTCAGGTTATCATCCGAATTAAGATTGTTGTGCAACGACAATTGCATTAAGTATGGTGCGTAATGTAATCAACACAAATATCCTTAGACAAAGCATCGATGTTTTATCCCTAGTGGCAACAAGACATCCACAACCTTAGAACTTTCTGTCACTGTCCCCATTTAATGGAGGCATGAACCCACTATCGAGCATAAATACTCCCTCTTGGAGTCACAAGTATCAACTTGGCCGGAGCCTCTACTAGCAACGGAGAGCATGCAAGAACATAAACAACATATATGATAGATTGATAATCAACTTGACATAGTATTCAATATCCATCGGATCCCAACAAACACAACATGTAGGATTACAAAGAAACGATCTTGATCATGATAGGCAGCTCACAAGATCGAGCATGATAGCACAATTAGGAGAAGACGACCATCTAGCTACTGCTATGGACCCATGGTCCAGGGTGAACTACTCACACATCAATCCGAGGCGATCATGGCGATGAAGAGTCCTCCGGAGATGATTCCCTCTCCGGCAGGGTGCCGGAGACGAGAATCCCTGAGATGGGATTGGCGGCTGCGTCTCTGGAAGGTTTCCGTATCGTGGCTCTCCACTGGGGTTGCGACGGAGGCTTTAAGTAGGCGGAAGGGCGGAGTCGGGAGAGTCAAGGGGCCCCACACGCTAGGCGCGCCCCTTCTAGGCCGCGCCGCCCTAGTGTGGCGGCGCCCGTGGCCCCACTTCTCCTCCTCTTCTGGAAGCTTCGTGGAAAAATAGGCCCCTAGGCGTTGATTTCGTCCAATTCCGAATATTTCCTTACTAGGATTTCTGAAACCAAAAACAGCAGAAAACAAAGAATGGCTCTTTCATCTCGTCAATAGGTTAGTGCCGGAAAATGCATAAATATGACATATAATGTGTATAAAACATGTGAGTATCATCATAAAAGTAGCATGGAACATAAGAAATTATAGATACGTTGGGACGTATCAAGCATCCCCAAGCTTAGTTCCTACTCGCCCCGAGTAGGTAAACGATAACAAAGATAATTTAAGTGACATGCTATCATAATCTTGATCATACTATTGTAAAGCACATGAGATGAATGCAGCGATTCGAAGCAATGATGAAGATAATGAGTAAACAAATGAATCATATAGCAAAGACTTTTCATGAATAGTACTTTCAAGACAAGCATCAATAAGACTTGCATAACAATTAACTCATAAGCAATAAGTTCTTAGTAGAAAGCTTGAAACAACACAAAGGAAGATATAAGTTTCAGCGGTTGCTTTCAACTTCAACATATATCTCATGGATAATTGTCAACACAAAGTAATATAACAAGTGCAATAGGTAAACATGTAAGAATCAATGCACACAGTTACACAAGTGTTTGCTTCTAAGATAGAAAGAAGTAGGTAAACTGACTCAACATAAAGTAAAAGAATGGCCCTTCGCAGAGGAAGCATGGATTACTATATTTGTGCTAGAGCTTTCATTTTGAAAACAAGAAACAATTTTGTCAACGGTAGTAATAAATCATATGAGTTATGTATAAGATATCTTATAAGTTGCAAGCCTCATGCATAGTATACTAATAGTGCTCGCACCTTGTCCTAATTAGCTTGGGTTAACACGGATTATCATTGCATAACATATGTTTCAACCAAGTGTCACAAAGGTACCTCTATGCCGCCTGTACAAGGGTCTAAGGAGAAAGTTCGCATTGGATTTCTCGCTTTTGATCATTCTTCAACTTAGACACCCATACCGGGACAACATAGACAACAGATAATGGACTCCTCTTTAATGCTTAAGCATTCAACAACAGATAATATTCTCATAAGAGATTGAGGTTTTATGTCCAAACTGAAACTTCCACCATGAATCATGGCTTTAGTTAGCGGCCCAATGTTCTTCTCTAACATGCATGCTCAAACCATTTGATTGTGAAAACCACCCTTACTTCAGACAAGACGAACATGCATAGCAACTCACATGATATTCAACAAAGTTAAAAGAGTTGATGGCGTCCCCAGAAACATGGTTACCGCTCAACAAGCAACTTACTAAGAAATAAGACACATAAGTACATATTCTTCACCACGATAGTTTTTAAGCTATTTTGTCCCATGAGCTATATATTGTAAAGGTAAAGAATGGAATTTTAAAGGTAGCACTCAAGTAATGTACTTTGGAATGGCGGAGAAATACCATGTGGTAGGTAGGTATGGTGGACACAAATGGCATGGTTATTGGCTCAAGGATTTGGATGCATGAGAAGAATTCCTCTCGATACAAGGCTAGGCTAGCAAGGTTGTTTGAAGCAAACTCAAGTATAAAACGGTGCAGCAAGACTCACATATGAACATATTGTAACTATTATAAGACTTTACATCGTCTCCTTGTTGTTCAAACACCTCAACCAGAAAATATCTAGACTTAGAGAGAACAATCATGCAAACCAAATTTTAACAAGCTCTATGTAGTTATTCATTAATGGGTACAAGGTACATGATGCAAGAGCTTAAACAAGATCTATATGAGCACAACAATTGCCAAGTATCACATTATTCAAGACATTATACCAATTACCACATGCGGCATTTTCCGTTTCCAACCATATATCAATGAATGAGGTAGTTCAACTTTCGCAATGAACATTAAAGATAAAGGTAAGAACACATGTGTTCATACGAACAGCGGAGCGTAATATCTCCAATATAAAGGATTGTGGGATCCGACTTTATTCAAACAAAACAAAAACAAAAACAAACAGACGCTCCAAGCAAAGCACATAAGATGTGACTGAATAAAAATATAGTTTCATTAGAGGAACCTGATAATGTTGTCGATGAAGAAGGGGATGCCTTGGGCATCCCCAAGCTTAGACGCTTGTCTTCTTAAAATATGCAGGGATGAACCACCGGGCATCCCCAAGCTTAGACTTTTCACTCTTCTTGATCATATTGTATCATCCTCCTCTCTTGACCCTTGAAAACTTCCTCCACACCAAACTCGAAACAAACTCATTAGAGGGTCAGTGCATAATTCATATATTCAGAGGTGACATAATCATTCTTAATACTTCTGGACATTGCACAAAGCTACTGAAAGTTAATGAAACAAAGAAATCCATCAAACATAGCAAAACAGGCAATGCGAAATAAAAGGTAGAATCTGTCAAAACAGAACAGTCCGTAAAGACGAATTTTACAGTGGCACCAGACTTGCTCAGATGAAAATGCTCAAATTGAATGAAAGTTGCGTACATATCTGAGGATCACGCACGTAAATTGGCAGATTTTTCTGAGTTACCTACAGAGAATTCTGTCCAGATTCGTGACAGCAAGAAATCTGTTTCTGCGCAGTAATCCAAATCTAGTATTGACTTTACTATCAAAGACTTTACTTGGCACAACAATGCAATAAAATAAAGATAAGGAGAGGTTGCTACAGTAGTAAACAACTTCCAAGACTCAAATATAAAACAAAGTACTGTAGTAAAAATATGGGTTGTCTCCCATAAGCGCTTTTCTTTAACGCCTTTCAGCTAGGCGCAGAAAGTGTGTATCAAGTGTTATCAAGAGATGAAGCATCAACAACATAACTTGTTCTAATAATAGAATCATAAGGTAACTTCATTCTCTTTCTAGGGAAGTGTTCCATACCTTTCTCGAGAGGAAATTGATATTTAATATTACCTTCCTTCATATCAATGGTGGCACCAACAGTTCAAGAAAAGGTCTTCCCAATATAATGGGACAAGATGCATTGCATTCAATATCCAAGACAACAAAATCAACGGGGACAAGGTTATTGTTAACCATAATAACATTATCAATCCTCCCCAAAGGTTTCTTTATAGCATTATCAGCAAGATTAACATCCAAATAACAATTTTTCAATGGTGGCAAGTCAAGCATATCATAGATTTTCTTAGGCATAACAGAAATACTTGCACCAAGATCACATAGAGCATTACAATCAAAATCATTGACCCTCATCTTAATGATAGGCTCCCAACCATCTTCTAACTTCCTAGGAATAGAAGTTTCAAGTTTTAGTTTCTCTCTCTAGCTTTTATGAGAGCATTTGTAATGTGTTTTGTAAAGGCCAAATTTATAGCACTAGCATTGGGACTTCTAGCAAGTTTTTGTAAGAACTTTATAACTTCAGAGATGTGGCAATCATCAAAATCTAAACCATTATGAGCTACAGCAATGGGATCATTGTCCCCAATGTTGGAAAAAATTTCAGCAGTTTTATCACAAGCAGTTTCAGCAGTTTTAGCAGTTTCAGGCAATTTTGCACGCTTTGCACTAGGAGTAGGAACATTGCCAACACCAATTATTTTACCATTAATAGTAGAAGGTGTAGCAACATGTGAATCATTAACATTACTAGTGGTGGTAATAGTCCAAACTTTAGCTACATTATTTTCTTTAGCTAGTTTTTCATTTTCTTCTCTATCCCACCTAGCACGCAATTCAGCCATTAATCTTATATTCTCATTAATTCTAACTTGGATGGCATTTGCTGTAGTAACAATCTTATTATCAATATCGTTATTAGGCATAACTTTCAATTTTAAAAGATCAACATCAGAGGCAAGTCTATCAACTCTAGAGGCAAGAATATCGATTTTATCAAGCTTTTCCTCAACAGATTTGTTAAAAGCAGTTTGTGTACTAATAAATTCTTTAAGCATGGCTTAAAGACCAGAGGGTACATTCCTATTATTGTTGTAAGAATTCCCATAAGAATTACCATAACCATTACCATTATTAGAAGGATATGGCCTATAGTTGTTACCCAAATTATTCCTATAAGCATTGTTGTTGAAATTATTACTTTTAATGAAGTTCACATCAACATTTTCTTCTTGAGCAACCAATGAAGCTAAAGGAACATTATTTGGATCAACATTAGATCTACCATTCACAAGCATAGACATAATCACATCAATCTTATCACTCAAGGGAGAGGTTTCTTCAACAGAATTTACCTTCTTACCTTGTGGAGCTCTTTCCGTGTGCCATTCGAGTAATTTATCATCATATCATCAAGAAGCTTTGTCGCCCCCAAAGTGATGGACATAAAGGTACCTCCAGCAGCTGAATCCAATAGGTTCCGCGAAGAAAAATTAATCCTGCATAGAAGGTTTGGATGATCATCCAAGTAGTTAGTCCATGGGTTGGGCAATTCTTTACCAAAGATTTCATTCTCTCCCATGCTTGAGCAACATGTTCATTATCTAATTGCTTGAAATTCATTATGCTACTTCTCAAAGATATAATTTTAGCGGGAGGATAATATCTACCAATAAAAGCATCTTTACATTTAGTCCATGAATCAATACTATTCTTAGGCAAAGATAACAACCAATCTTTAGCTCTTCCTCTTAAGGAGAAAGGAAATAATTTCAATTTTATAATATCACCATCTACATCCTTATACTTTTGCATTTCACATAGTTCAACAAAATTATTAAGATGGGCAGCAGCATCATCAGAACTAACACCAGAAAATTGCTCTCTCATGACAAGATTCAGTAAAGCTGGTTTAATTTCAAAGAATTCTGCTGTAGTAGCAGGTGGAGCAATAGGTGTGCATAGGAAATCATTATTATTAGTGTTTGTGAAGTCACACAACTTAGTGTTTTCAGGAGTATTCATTTTAGCAATAGTAAATAAAGCAAACTAGATAAAGTAAATGCAAGTAACTAATTTTTTTATGTTTTTGGTATAGAGAGCAAGACAATAAATAAAGTAAAGCTAGCAACTAATTTTTTTTGTGTTTTGTTTTAGTGCAGCAAACAAAGTAGTAAATAAAATAAAGCAAGACAAAACAAAGTAAAGAGATTGGAAGTGGAGACTCCCTTACGGCGCTGGAAAAAGAGCTTGATGCGCAATTAACACACGTCCGTTGGGAACCCCAAGAGGAAGGTGTGATGCAGACAGTTTTTCCTCAAAGAAACCAATGTTTATCGAACAGAGGAGCCAAGAAGCACGCTGAAGGTTGATGGCGGTGTGCGGCGCAACACCAGGATTCCGGCGCACAACACAACTCAACACTTGCCCCAAGTACCAACTGAGGTTGTCAATCTCACCGGCTTGCCGTGAACAAAGGATTAACCGTATTGTGTGGAAGATGATTGTTTGCGAAGAACAGAAAGAAAAGTATTGCAGTAGATTGTATTTCAGATGTAAAGAATAGACCGGGGTCCACAGTTCACTAGCTTGTCTCTCCCATAAGATAAATAGCATGTTGGGTGAACGAATTACTTGGGCAATTGACAAATAAAGAAGGCATAACAATGCACATACATATATCATGATGAGTACTATGAGATTTAATCGGGCATTACGACAAAGTACATAGACCGCCATCCAGCATGCATCTATGCCTAAAAAGTCCACTTTCGTTATCATCCTAACCCCTTCGGTATAAGCTAAATGACAATTGCATTAAGTATGGTGCGTAATGTAATCAACACAAATATCCTTAGACAAAGCATCGATGTTTTATCCCTAGTGGCAACATCACATCCACAACCTTAGAACTTTCCACTGTCCCATTTAATGGAGGCATGAACCCACTATCGAGCATAAATACTCCCTCTTGGAGTCACAAGTATCAACTTGGCCAGAGCCTCTACTAGCAACGGAGAGCATGCAAGAACATAAACAACATATATGATAGATTGATAATCAACTTGACATAGTATTCAATATCCATCGGATCCCAACAAACACAACATGTAGGATTACAAAGAAACGATCTTGATCATGATAGGCAGCTCACAAGATCGAGCATGATAGCACAATTAGGAGAAGACGACCATCTAGCTACTGCTATGGACCCATGGTCCAGGGTGAACTACTCACACATCAATCCGGAGGCGATCATGGCGATGAAGAGTCCTCCGGGAGATGATTCCTGATACGTCTCCGACGTATCGATAATTTCTTATGTTCCATGCCACATTATTGATGATATCTACATGTTTTTTACACATTATATGTCGTATTTATGCATTTTCCGGCACTAACCTATTAACAAGATGCCGAAGAGCCAGTTGCTGTTTTCGCTGTTTTTGGTTTCAGAAATCCTAGTAAAGAAATATTCTCGGAATTGGACGAAATCAACGCCCATGGTCCTATTTTTGCACGAAGCTTCCAAGACCGAGGGGAAAGGAAGTGGGGCACGAGGCGCCGCCACAACAGGCGGCGCGGCCTAGGTCTTGGCCGCGCGGCCCTGGCGTGTGGGGCCCTGTGGGCCCCGCGTTCTTTTCGCCTACTTAAAGCCTCCGTCGCGAAACCCCGTACCGAGAGCCACGATACGGAAAACTTCGAGACGCCGCCGCCGCCAATCCCATCTCGGGGGATTCGGGAGCCCTCCGGCACCCCGGAGAGGGGAATCATCTCCGGAGGACTCTTCACCGCCATGGTCGCCTCCGGAGTGATGAGTGAGTAGTTCACCCTGGACTATGGGTCCATAGCAGTAGCTAGATGGTCGTCTTCTCCTTATGTGCTTCATTGTTGGATCTTGTGAGCTGCCTAACATGATCAAGATCATCTATCCGTAATGCTATATGTTGTGTTTGTCGGGATCCGATGGATAGAGAATACTATGTTATGTTAATTATCAATCTATTACCTATGTGTTGTTTATGATCTTGCATGCTCTCCGTTATTAGTAGAGGCTCTGGCCAAGTTTTTACTCTTAACTCCAAGAGGGAGTATTTATGCTCGATAGTGGGTTCATGCCTCCATTAAATCTGGGACAGTGACAGAAAGTTCTAAGGTTGGATGTGCTGTTGCCACTAGGGATAAAACATTGATGCTATGTCCGAGGATGTAGTTATTGATTACATTACGCACCATACTTAATGCAATTGTCTGTTGTTTTGCAACTTAATACTGGAAGGGGTTCGGATGATAACCTGAAGGTGGACTTTTTAGGCATAGATGCATGCTGGATAGCGGTCTATGTACTTTGTCGTAATGCCCAATTAAATCTCACAATACTTATCATATCATGTATGTGCATTGTTATGCCCTCTCTATTTGTCAATTGCCCGACTGTAATTTGTTCACCCAACATGCTATTTATCTTATGGGAGAGACACCTCTAGTGAACTGTGGACCCCGGTCCTATTCTTTACATCGCATACAATCTACTGCAATACTTGTTCTACTGTTTTCGCAAACAATCATCTTCCACACAATACGGTTAATCCTTTGTTACAGCAAGCCTGAGATTGACAACCTCACTGTTTCGTTGGGGCAAAGTACTTTGGTTGTGTTGTGCAGTTCCACGTTGGCGCCGGAATCCCTGGTGTTGCGCCGCACTACATCCCGCCGCCATCAACCTTCAACGTGCTCCTTGGCTCCTCCTGGTTCGATAAACCTTGGTTTCTTTCTGAGGGAAAACTTGCTGCTGTGCGCATCATACCTTCCTCTTGGGGTTCCCAACGAACGTGTGAGTTACACGCCATCAAGCATATTTTCTGGCGCCGTTGCCGGGAGATCAAGACACGCTGCAAGGGGAGTCTCCACAATCCAATCTCTTTACTTTGTTTTTGTCTTGCTTTATTTTATTTACTACTTTGTTTGCTGCATTATATCAAAACACAAAAAAATTAGTTGCTAGCTTTACTTTATTTACGCTTGTTCTCTATATCAAAAACACAAAAAAATTAGTTACTTGCATTTATTTTATCTAGTTTGCTTTATTTACTACTGCTAAAATGAGTAATCCTGAAGTTGAAGTTCGTTCGTTTAAGCAACAAGGGGGAGAATGTTTAAAAGATGCTTGGTATAGACTTAGTGATGCCCATAATAGGTGCACTAAGAAACACTCCACCACTATCCTACTCAGGAATTTTTATGTTGGTATCTCTAGCTGGAATAGGTATGTTCTTGATTGTCTCGCGGGAGGTAACTTCCTAGGCGCTCCTGCTTTAGAAGCTAGTTGCATTATTGAGAGTTTATTTGGAATACCACCTGTTAATGAAGTTAAAATTGAAACCTCTCTTGAAGATGTTATGAAAAAATTGGAAACCATAGAGAAAAATTTTCCAAGTGTTGAAACTAAATTGGAAATGTTACTTGATAAAACTGATGAACTTGATAAATCCTTAGGAGGAATTGATGAAAGAATTAGTGTCTTAGGAACTTGTGTTGACAATGATAATCAAATCAATAGGATTGGCGAACTTGAAAAAGCTATGGGAACCTTGGGTTCAACTTTTTCTTCTCTTAAATATAAGGAGAAAGCTTATGTGGGTAAGGAGCAAAGATTCATGCATGTTTCTAAAGTGCCTAAACCAAAGAAGTATTATAGGCCTAAAATTGATAAAACTCCCAACACCCCTGGTAAGAATGAAGATGCATCATCTTTCGACAACACTTGATACACACTTTCTGCGTTAAAGAAAAGCGCTTATGGGAGACAACCCATGTTTTTACTACAGTATTTTTGTTTTATATTTGAGTCTTGGAAGTTGTTTACTACTGTAGCAACCTCTCCTTATCTTAGTTTTGTGTTTTGTTGTGCCAAGTAAAGTCTTTGATAGTAAGGTTCATACTAGATTTGGATTACTGCGCAGAACAGATTTCTTTGCTGTCACGAATTTCGACCTGCCTCTCTGTAGGTAGCTCAGAAAAATATGCCAATTTACGTGCGTGATCCTCAGATATGTACGCAACTTTCATTCAATTTGGGCATTTTCATTTGAGCAAGTCTGGTGCCATTTTAAAATTCGTCTTTACAAACTGTTCTGTTTTTGACAGATTCTGGCTTTTATTTCGCATTGCCTCTTTTGCTATGTTGGATGAATTTCTTTGATCTATTAATGTCCAGTAGCTTTATGCAATGTCCAGAAGTGTTAAGAATGATTATGTCACCTCTGAACATGTTAATTTTTATTGTGCACTAACCCTCTAATGAGTTGTTTTGAGTTTGGTGTGGAGGAAGTTTTCAAGGATCAAGACAGGAGTATGATATACTAAGATCAAGGAGAGTGAAAGCTCTAAGCTTGGGGATGCCCCGGTGGTTCACCCCTGCATATTCTAAGAAGACTCAAGCGTCTAAGCTTGGGGATGCCCAAGGCATCCCCTTCTTCATCGACAACATCATCAGGTTCCTCCCTGAAACTATATTTTTATTCAGTCACATCTTATGTGCTTTGCTTGGAGCGTCGGTTTGTTTTTGTTTTTGTTTTGTTTGAATAAAATGGATCCTAGCATTCATTGGGTGGGAGAGAGACACGCTCCGCTGTTGCATATGGACAAATATGTCCTTAGGCTTTACTCATAGTATTCATGGCGAAGGTTGAATCTTCTTCGTTAAATTGTTATATGGTTGGAATCGGGAAATGCTACATGTAGTAATTCTAAAATGTCTTGAATAATTTGATACTTGGCAATTGTTGTGCTCATGTTTAAGCTCTTGCATCATATACTTTGCACCCATTAATGAAGAAATACATAGAGCTTGCTAAAATTTGGTTTGCATATTTGGTCTCTCTAAAGTCTAGATAATTTCTAGTATTGAGTTTTGAACAACAAGGAAGACGGTGTAGAGTCTTATAATGTTTACAATATGTCTTTTATGTAAGATTTGCTGCACCGGTTCATCCTTGTGTTTGTTTCAAATAACTTTGCTAGCCTAAACCTTGTATCGAGAGGGAATACTTCTCATGCATCCAAAATCCTTGAGCCAACCACTAAGCCATTTGTGTCCACCATACCTACCTACTACATGGTATTTCTCCACCATTCCAAAGTAAATTGCTTGAGCGCTACCTTTAAATTTCCATCATTCGCCTTTGCAATATATAGCTCATGGGACAAAATAGCCTTAAAAACTATTGTGGTATTGAATATGTACTTATGCACTTTATCTCTTATTAAGTTGCTTGTTGTGCGATAACCATGTTCCTGGGGACGCCATCAACTACTCTTTGTTGAATATCATGTGAGTTTCTATGCATGTCCGTCTTGTCTGAAGTAAGAGAGATCTACCACCTTAATGGTTAGAGCATGCATATTGTTAGAGAAGAACATTGGGCCGCTAACTAAAGCCATGAATCATGGTGGAAGTTTCAGTTTTGGACATATATCCTCAATCTCATATGAGAACACTAATTGTTGCTACATGCTTATGCATTAAAGAGGAGTCCATTATCTGTTGTCCATGTTGTCCCGGTATGGATGTCTAAGTTGAGAATAATCAAAAGCGAGAAATCCAAAATGCGAGCTTTCTCCTTGGACCTTTGTACAGGCGGCATGGAGGTACCCCTTTGTGACACTTGGTTAAAACATGTGTATTGCGATGATCCGGTAGTCCAAGCTAATTAGGACAAGGTGCGGGCACTATTAGTATACTATGCATGAGGTTTGCAACTTGTAAGATATAACTTACATAATACATATGCTTTATTACTACCGTTGACAAAATTGTTTCATGTTTTCAAAATAAAAGCTCTAGCACAAATATAGCAATCGATGCTTTCCTCTTTGAAGGACCTTTCTTTTACTTTTATGTTGAGTCAGTTCACCTATTTCTCTCCATCTCAGGAAGCAAACACTTGTGTGAACTGTGCATTGATTCCTACATACTTGCATATTGCACTTGTTATATTACTTTACATTGACACTATCCATGAGATATACATGTTATAAGTTGAAAGCAACCGCTGAAACTTAATCTTCCTTTGTGTTGCTTCAATACCTTTACTTTGATTTATAGCTTTATGAGTTAACTCTTATGCAAGACTTATTGATGCTTGTCTTGAAGTACTATTCATGAAAAGTCTTTGCTTTATGATTCATTTGTTTACTCATGTCATTACCATTGTTTTGATCGCTGCATTCATTACATATGCTTACAATAGAATGATCAAGGTTATGATGGCATGTCACTCCAGAAATTATCTTTGTTATCGTTTACCTGCTCGGGACGAGCAGAACTAAGCTTGGGGATGCTGATACGTCTCCGACGTATCGATAATTTCTTATGTTCCATGCCACATTATTGATGATATCTACATGTTTTATACACATTATATGTCGTATTTATGCATTTTCCACTAACCTATTAACAAGATGCCGAAGAGCCAGTTGCTGTTTTCTGCTGTTTTTGGTTTCAGAAATCCTAGTAAAGAAATATTCTCGGAATTGGACGAAATCAACGCCCAGGGTCCTATTTTTGCACGAAGCTTCCAGAAGACCGAGGGGGAAAGGAAGTGGGGCCACGAGGCGGCGCCACAACAGGGCGGTGCGGCCTAGGTCTTGGCCGCGCGGCCCTGGCGTTTGGGGCCCTCGTGTGGCCCCGCGTTGCCCTTTCGCCTACTTAAAGCCTCCGTCGCGAAACCCCCGGTACCGAGAGCCACGATACGGAAAACCTTCCAGACGCCGCCGCCGCCAATCCCATCTCGGGGATTCGGGATCACCTCCGGCACCCTGCCGGAGGGGGAATCATCTCCCGAGGACTCTTCACCGCCATGGTCGCCTCCGGAGTGATGAGTGAGTAGTTCACCCCTGGACTATGGGTCCATAGCAGTAGCTAGATGGTCGTCTTCTCCTTATGTGCTTCATTGTTGGATCTTGTGAGCTGCCTAACATGATCAAGATCATCTATCTGTAATGCTATATGTTGTGTTTGTCGGGATCCGATGGATAGAGAATACTATGTTATGTTAATTATCAATCTATTACCTATGTGTTGTTTATGATCTTGCATGCTCTCCGTTGTTAGTAGAGGCTCTGCCAAGTTTTTACTCTTAACTCCAAGAGGGAGTATTTATGCTCGATAGTGGGTTCATGCCTCCATTAAATCTGGGACGTGACAAAGTTCTAAGGTTGTGGATGTCGTTGCCACTAGGGATAAAACATTGATGCTATGTCCGAGGATGTAGTTATTGATTACATTACACACCATACTTAATGCAATTGTCTGTTGTTTGCAACTTAATACCGGAAGGGGTTCGGATGATAACCTGAAGGTGGACTTTTTAGGCATAGATGCATGCTGTATAGCGGTCTATGTACTTTGTCGTAATGCCCAATTAAATCTCACAATACTTATCATATCATGTATGTGCATTGTTATGCCCTCTCTATTTGTCAATTGCCCGACGTAATTTGTTCACCCAACATGCTATTTATCTTATGGGAGAGACACCTCTAGTGAACTGTGGACCCGGTCCTATTCTTTACATCGCATACAATCTCCTGCAATACTTGTTACTGTTTTCTGCAAACAATCATCTTCCACACAATACGGTTAATCCTTTGTTACAGCAAGCCGGTGAGATTGACAACCTCACTGTTTCGTTGGGGCAAAGTACTTTGGTTGTGTTGTGCAGGTTCCACGTTGGCGCCGGAATCCCTGGTGTTGCGCCGCACTACATCCCGCCGCCATCAACCTTCAACGTGCTTCTTGGCTCCTCCGGTTCGATAAACCTTGGTTTCTTTCTGAGGGAACTTGCTGCTGTGCGCATCATACCTTCCTCTTGGGGTTCCCAACGAACGTGTGAGTTACACACCATCAATTCCCCTCTCCGGCAGGGTGCCGGAGGCGATCTCCTGAATCCCCCGAGATGGGATTGGCGGCGGCTACGTCTCTGGAAGGTTTTCCGTATCGTGGCTCTCGGTACTGGGGGTTTCGCGACGGAGGCTTTAAGTAGGCGAAGGGCGGAGTCGGGAGAGTCACGGGGGCCCCACATGCTAGGGCCGCGCGGGCCCCCTCTAGGCCGCGCCGCCCTAGTGTGGCGGCGCCCGTGGCCCCACTTCGTCTCCCCCTCGGTCTTCTGGAAGCTTCGTGGAAAAATAGGCCCCTGGGCATTGATTTCGTCCAATTCAGAGAATATTTCCTTACTAGGATTTCTGAAACCAAAAACAGCAGAAAACAGCAACTGGCTCTTCAGCATCTCGTCAATAGGTTAGTGCCGGAAAATGCATAAATATGACATATAATGTGTATAAAACATGTGAGTATCATCATAAAAGTAGCATGGAACATAAGAAATTATAGATACGTTTGGGACGTATCACGCACCCCACAAGGCGGCGTGGGCCCCTGGGCCGCGCCGGCCTATGGTGGCGGCGCCTCGGCCAGCCTCCGACGCCCCCCTTTCGACTACTTAAGGGTTTCGACCTAAAAACGCACGGGGTTAGGACGAAATCGCCAGAAGACATCCAGAACACCGCCGCCATCGCGAAACTCCGTCTCGGGACCAAACTCCGTCGGCACTCCGCCGGACGGGAATTGGAGGAGATCATCGCCATCATCACCACCGACGCCTCTCCATCGACCAGCCATGTTTCCCCTATCCATGTGTGAGTAATTCCGCTGTAGGCTGAAGGGGATGGTAGGGATTGGATGAGATTGATCATGTAATAGCATAAGATTGTTAGGGCATAGTGCCTAGTATCCGTAGTTGGTACTTTTATGATATTGTTGCAACTTGTTATGCTTAATGCTTGTCACTAGGGCCGAGTGCCATGATCTCAGATCTGAACATGTTATCAATTCATGATGATATTCATTGCTTTATGATCTTACCCGCAAGTTGTATACACATATTGCTGTCCGAGGCCCCAAAGTGACAGAAATTGGGACAACCAGAGGGGAAGGCTGTGATATGAGGATCACATGTGTTCACGGTGTGTTAATGCTTTGCTCCGGTGCTCTATTAAAAGGAGTACCTTAATTGCCAGTAGATTCCCTAGAGGCCCGGCTGCCACCGGCTGGTAGGACAAAAGATGTTGTGCAAGTTTCGCATTGCGAGCACGTACGACTATATATGGAACACATGCCTATAATTGTTTAGTACTTGGATACTGTTTTATTACTATCTGCAAATGCCCTGCCTTGATTGTTACATGAGTTCTCTTATCCATGCAGCGCCGTTCATCCATCCCTGTGCCTACAGTATTTTAATCCTGCTGTTTACTATAGTCATTACTGCTGTCTTTGTTGTTCTACTACTTATATTTCACTACTGCTACTGCTATAATACTGTTGCTACTGATAAACTCTTGCGAGCAAGTCTGTTTCCAGGTGCAGCTGAATTGACAACTCCGCTGTTAAGGCTTACAAATATTCTTTGGCTCCCCTTGTGTCGAATCAATAAATTGGGTTTTACTTCCCTCGAAGACTGTTGCGATCCCCTATACTTGTGGGTCATCAAGACTATTTTTTGGCGCCGTTGCCGGGGAGCATAGCTTTATTTGCAAGTTCACCTGGATTGATATTGTTCGCTGCAAATTCTCCATCATGGGTAAACCTCGCGATACTAAAGTCGCCATATTACCATCCACTACAAGAAAAGGTACAACTCTGAGTACCTCTGCTGCTCTTGATTCACCATCTGTGATAAGTCAACTTGTTTCACCACCACAAGCTTCACGTGTTGGTACTTCTGCTGAAACTGAAAATTCCTCTGATAATTTTGATGATGCTTCTACTATGCTTGATGATAATGGTTCATTAGGTCCTTTTCTAGATGCTACAATTGCTAGGTCTAGACAAATTGAAAATACTGAAATTCCTAATGAAAATATTGTTGTTAATTCACCTGAGTCTGTTGAATACTCTAGTGATGATCTTGATGAAGATTATGTGGAACTTGATGATGATTTTATTGATAAATGCAATGCTACTACTGGTACAAGTAACCTTAAAAAGCTTATTGCACAACGTGCTGTTAGATATAAACTGTCTCCCGATCCTAAATTTGCCACATCTCCTATAAACATTAAGGATAAGGATTATGATTTTTCTCTTGATTTATCTCATATATCTATTATTGAGAAAACACCTTTTTGTGGTACTGAAAAAGAAAGTGCTGTAGAGCACATGAATGAGCTTTCTACTTTGAGTAGCTTGTTTTCTGATGATATTAAGAAGCGTACTTATTTTGTTGCTAAATTTTTTTCTTTCTCATTGAAGGATGATGCTAAAATTTGGTATAATAGTTTGCCTCCTGATTCTATTGATAGTCCAAAAGATTTGCTTGATGTTTTCTTTCGAAAATACTTTCCTGCTAGTGCTCAACATATTGCTTTGCAGAAAATTTATAGTTTTGACCAGGAAGATGGAGAGAAATTGCCTGAAGCTTGGGCAAGATTTTGCTCTCTTATCAGAGCTCGGCCTGGACATGATTTGGAAAAGCATGATTTACTTGATATATTCTATAGTGGACTAACCATTGAGTCTAGGGCATACCTGGATAGTTGTGCTGGTTGTGTTTTCAGGAAAAGAACTCCAGACGACGCTGAAGAATTATTGGCTAAAATAGGCCGGAATCATGATGATTGGACTACACCTGAGCCAACTCCAACGCCAATATTGAAGAAGTGGGGTATGATTAAATTAAATGATGAAGATATGAGGGAAGACAAGAAATCTCTTAAGGAGAAAGGTATTAAATCTGAAGATGTGAAGAATTTACCTCCATAGAAGATTTATGTAAGATAACTCCCCCTTCATCCATGATTGAGGTACATTCTCTTCAACGCTTTAGTAGAGAAGATATTCCGTACTCAAAACCTCCTGATCAATGTTTAGATGAGTTTGATAATTATATTGTTAAGCAAGATAATTTTAATATGAGAGTAGAGAATCATTTAATGAGAAATTCTCAAGCTATTAGTGAATTGCATGATATTGTGGAGAGAACCTCCAATGATGTTAAGATGCTTGTTAAACATTTTCATATGGTTCAAACTCAAATTGATCAACTCACTAAAGTGCAAAATGACTTGTTGAAAAATAGTTCTAAAGAAAAACATGCTTATGAAGTAACAACTAGAGGTGGTGTTTCTACCCAGGATCCTCTATATCCTGAGGGGCATCCCAAAAGAGTTGAACAAGATTCTCAACGAATTGAAACTAGTGCTCCTTCTAAGAAAAAGAAGAAGAAACATAAAACTGTTGTAGAATCCTCTGAACCTGTTAATGATCCTAATAGTATTTCTATTTCTGATGCTGAAACTGAAAGTGGTAATGAACATGATAAAGATAATGATAAGAATGATGTTTCTGATAAAGAAGAGGTTGAAGATGAACCTGAAAAGCATGCTAAAAATAAAAAGTACACTAAAGAAGATTTTATTGCTAAGAAACATGGTAATGAAAGAGAACCTTGGGTTCAAAAGCAAATGCCTTTTCCTGCTAAGAAACTAAAATCAAAGGAAGAAGAACACTATAATAAATTTTGTGATTGGATGAAACCTTTGTTTTTGCAAATCCCTTTGACTGATGCTATTAAATTGCCTCCTTATTCAAAGTATATGAAAGATATTGTCTCTAACAAAAGGAAAATTCCTAATGAGGAGATTTCCACTATGCTTGCTAATTACTCTTTCAATGGCAAGGTTCCAAAGAAGCTGGGCGACCCAGGTATACCGACTATTCCTTGTTCCATCAAGAATAATTATGTTAGAACTGCTCTATGTGATTTGGGAGCAGGAGTTAGTGTTATGCCTTTTTCTATTTACAAGAGACTTGATTTAGATAAATTGATACCAACTGATATATCTTTGCAAATGGCTGATAAATCTACTGCTATTCCTGTTGGTGTATGTGAGGATGTTCCTGTTCAAGTTACTCAAAATTGCTTAATATTAACTAATTTTGTTGTGTTGGAAATGCCTGAAGATGATAATATGTCTATTATTCTTGGAAGACCTTTTCTTGCAGGGGCTGTTATTGATTGCAATAAAGGAAAAGTTACTTTCAATGTTGATGACAAGGAACATACCGTTTATTTTCCCAAGAGGATTGATAAAGTATATGGAGTTAATACAATTTCTAATTTGAGATCTATCAAAGTGGGAGATATTGATTGTCCAATATATGAGCCTAAAGAAGAATATCAAACTCTTGTGATTGGATCCATATCAATACAATATAAGGTAACATGATTGATTTGAGGTTTATTTCTTCTTATGACATGTAAAAATTATTTGGTGGCAAGACTTGATCAACCTTGTTAACAAGTATATTTTATATGCATAGAAGAGCTAAACAACATTTCTTTCTTTCTCCACTTGTTTTATTTGCTGTAGTACCACTTGTTTTGCAAGATGCTTTAGTTGTTTGGAGGTTTGAAAATCTTTTTCTGCCCTGAATTAGTAATTTTAACACCCAGAAATGTGCGTTTTTCGAAGTTCTCAAAAATTTACAAAAATTATACCGTTGGTCTTATTTTTCGAAGAGCAACCTGGGAGTGCCTGGGGCTGACCAGTGGGGCACCCCAGGGCTGCCCCCCATGAGCCGGCGCGGCCAAGGAGGGGGGCGCGCCACCCTGTGGTGTGGGCCCCTCCTTGCCCCACTAAGTCATCTCTTCCTCCCATTCTACTCTCTCTCCCGAAAAAACTCGTACCAACTTTCTCTCACTCGCGTTTTTGCTCAAGAGCTCAGGATTCTTCGATCTCTTTGCTCAGCCCAGATTTCTGTCTAAAATTTGGCACATTTGCTCTCCGGTATGTGACTCCTCCGATTATCCAAATAGAATTTTGATTGGTTGAGTATATCTTGAATATTTTGCTGCTGTAGGTAAAATGTTAAGTGAGATTGCATGCTTGTTCTAAGTTGTAAAAATTAGTTTTGATGCATGTTTAGTACTCTACCAAGTTCCTATAGTAGTTTCCCTCATTTATATGTCTCCAAATCAACTTTTATAATGATTGTTGCAAAATTTCAGAAAAAGAAGATGAATAACCATACCTTTGGAGAAGTGTTCGAAAGAGAGACGACAAGCACGGGGAGGCCCTCAAGGGCAGCCACTCGAATTAGACGATCCTATAATGAGGATGTCATCGCACCGAGCTTCGAAGTTGAAGAGGATAATGGAGTTCCTAATGCTTCATCCTTTCCATGCTATGACTTTTTGCGTAATGCAGGGCTGCTTGATGACTTCTTGTTCCTCATCAATAATGTGGGCTTATCTACCTATATGGAAGATGAGAGGAGTCAATACTACATGCTAACTAAAATCTTTGTTGAAAGCTTTAAGTTCAACAACACACACTTCACACCATCAGTTACATTTAGGATTTATGATAGGCCTATTACTATGAAGTTGAAGGATTTTTGTGTTGCATTGGATATTGCTCCTGTAGGTACAACGAAGAAGATCGAGAAAAGCCCCAAGGCTTTGACGGAGCTCTATCGAGAAGTTACCAATGATGATGACCGCACCATTCAGCGCGGCAAGATAAGAAACATTCAACTCCCTGCCATTAGATATTTCGCTTACTATCTTGCTACTAGCATTCTTGGTAGGGAGAACACTAGCAACATTTCTAGTTATCATCTTGCTTTTCTAGTTGCTGCACTTACTGGAAATACACCTTATCATCTTGGTGCTCTTGTTGCTCGTCGTTTATCCAATAAGGGGCCTATTTTTGGAGGAATTGTTGCCTCACGTATTATGGCACATCTAGATCTTCCTCTTGATCCTACTGATGAGAAATTAACTCCTATAAGGCTTGATATTGCTGCTATGAAGAGTCACCAATTTGTCACAACTGACTCTAGTTTAGAAAATATTGTCTATAAAATGTTGTTTATTGACGGGGATGAGAGGGAAATCCCTTTGCCGCAGGCCGATTTGTTCAGTGTTCACAGGAGACCGTGGTCGCGCTCTAAGGAGGAGGTGGATGAGCAGCTGAGGATACATGGTTTCCACCAGCAGCATGACTCCGAGGACGCCGAGCCCTCCTACGGGTACACCGTCACGTATCCTGGTGCGTCTTCCAGCACATACCCAGAACAGGATCCTTCTTCGTCATACTACGGAGGTGCCACTTCATGGGCACCATGGGATTGATCTCCACTTAGGCCAAAAGCCTAAGCTTGGGGGGAGGTATGCCGGCATCACTCATTCATTGCATATTACAATTGCTGGATACTTGTACATACTTGTTTAGCTTCTTAAGTGGTTTCTAATAAGAGGGAGATGATATTTGGGGAAGTGCTGTTTGAAAACAGATTTTGGACTGATACTAAAAAAAATCCTGTGTGTAGCCAGAACGTTATTTTGAGCTGCCAATTTTTGTGCATGTTCCCCAGGTTATTATATAACTTTCATTAGTTGAGCACTTTTCTATTTGAGCAGCGGAGGATTTTCGTAAAAATAGATTACTGTACTGCTGTCAAGTTTTGGCAGATTTCTGCCACCTTGCTTTTCTGTGATTCTTTTAGTTTTCATTCTCTTGTTTTTGCTTTGTTTCTTTTCTAAAACAGAAAAAGACCAAAAATATTTCTGTTGTTTCTCTTCACCATTTGTTTATTTTGGTTTCTTGCTCTTATTTTGCTTTATTTGCTATCGTTAGGTTGCTATGAGAAAATCCAAAAAGATTTTGCTTTGTTTTCTTGTTTCCTTTTGTTCTTGTTTCCAATTCGAAAACACCAAAAATATTTGTTGTTCTTCTTTGGTTTTGTAAAGTTCATTATGGAGTTCAGCGGTCTCCGGTGGTTGGAGCTTGGTTTTCATTCCATATTATTCAAGCTACACAAGTGAAAGGCAATAATGACGATCTACGACAATTTGACTGTGGTGAGAGGCTGGTATGAACTCTATTTGTTTTCATTTTTGTACATATACTCATCCATGTGAGCATGTTTAGTTGGTTCATGTGAGGTATATGTCATTTAAGAAAGTCTAGTAGTTCATGATCTCTCATGTTTAGCTCCAATTTATTAATATGAGTAGCATGTCATAAATATTTGCTTGCATTGTTTTATTCATAGATAGATATGACATTGTGGTATCCTCCTCTGAATAATTCACTTGAATCGACTTGGCACATGCTCACGCATGCATATGACTGAACAAAAGTCAATTAAGCCTCGATGATTTACTTTGCCTCAGAGTTCTTGTATCACTTTTATGCCTCCGTTAATTTATTTTGTCGCAAGCATGATTATGACAGTTATTGCTCTCTTGATTGTCGCTTCCCAGTCTATTGCTAGCCTACACTTGTACTGAGCGGGAACGCTGCTCGTGCTTCCAAACCCCTGAAAACCAAGTTATTCCAAAGTGTCCACCATAAATACCTATGCATGGCATTTTAAACCATTCCAAGTAAATTCTCATGTGCTACCTTTAAACCTTCAAAGTACTTCTCAATTTGTGTTAATGTTTTATAGCTCATGAGGAAGTATGTGGTGTTTTATCTTTCAATCTTGTCATTTACTCCTAACAGACTCTCACCAATGGACTAATGGCATATCCGCTTATCCAACAATTTTGCAAAAAGAGCTGGCAACGGGGTTCCCAGCCCCAATTAATTAACCTTCATCAATAATTCTCTTCACATGTTTTGCCCTGATTTATTAGTAAGTGATGTCTACGGGTGCTTCTATTCTTGTAGACAGTGTTGGGCCTCCAAGAGCAGAGGTTTGTAGAACAGCAGCAAGTTTCCCTTAAGTGGATCACCCAAGGTTTATCGAACTCGGGGAGGAAGAGGTCAAAGATATCCCTCTCATGCAACCCTGCAACCACAAAGCAAGAAGTCTCTTGTGTCCCCAACACACCTAATAGGTGCACTAGTTCGGCGAAGAGATAGTGAAATACAAGTGGTATGAATGAATATGAGCAGTAGTACGGCGCCAGAAAAGTGCTTGCTGGCGTGCAGTTGATGGTAGTAATATTGCAGGAAGTAAAATGCAGTAAAACAGAAACAAGCAGCGATAGCAATATTTAGGAACAAGGCCTAGGGATCATACTTTCACTAGTGGACACTCTCAACATTGATCACATAACAATAAATAGATAGATGCTAGACTCTACACCCTCTTGTTGGATGATGAACACCACTAACTGTGTAGGATTACACGAACCCTCAATGCCGGAGTTAACAAGCTCCACAATATTCAATGTTCATATTTAAATAACCTTAGAGTGCATGACAGATCAACATAACCAAACCAAGTACTAACATAGCATGCACACTGTCACCTTCACACTACGAAAGGAGGAATAGATCACCTCAATACTATCATAGCAATAGTTAACTTCATAACCTACAAGAGATTATGATCATAGCCTACGCCAAGTACTACACGATGCACACACTGTCACCATTACACCGTGCAGGAGGAATAAACTACTTTAATAACATCACTAGAGTAGCACACAGATAAATTGTGATACAAAACACATTGCAATCATAAAGAGATATAAATAAGCACTTCACTATGCTCTTCATAACAGTGAATAAGTATTCTGTGAAATATAGCCTAAGAGACCCACACGGTGCACACACTGTCACCTTTACACACGTGGGACAAGGAGTCTCCGGAGATCACATAAGTAAAATCCACTTGACTAGCATAATGACATCTAGATTACAAGCATCATCATATGAATCTCAATCATGTAAGGCAGCTCATGAGATTATTGTATTGAAGTACATAGGAGAGAGATGAACCACATAGCTACCGGTACAGCCCCGAGCCTCGATGGAGAACTACTCCCTCCTCATGGGAGACAGCAGCGGTGATGAAGATGGCGGTGGTGTTGATGGAGAAGCCTTCCGGGGCACTTCCCCGTCCCGGCGTGCCGGAACAGAGACTCCTGTCCCCAGATCTTGGCTTCGCGATGGCGGCGGCTCGGAAGGTTTTCTCTGGTTTAGTCGAACGTGATAGGGTTTTCGCGATCGAGACCTTAAATAGGCGGAAGGGCAGCGTCAGAAGGGGTCTGGGGCCACCAGACACTAGGCGGCGCGCCCCCTCGGGCGCGCCGCCACCATGTGTGGGCCCCCGTGGCCCCTCTCTGGCGGCTCTCGGTGTTCGGAAGCTCCGGGATTCTAAGATGCGGCGTTGATTTCGTCCAATTCCGAGAATATTTCCTTACTAGGATTTCTGAAACCAAAAACAGCAGAAAACAGGAACTGGCACTTCGGCATCTCGTCAATAGGTTAGTTCCGAGAAACGCATAAATATGACATATAATGTGTATAAAACATGTAGATATCATCAATAATGTGGCATGGAACATAAGAAATTATCGATACGTCGGAGACGTATCAACTTAATTTGCAAATAGACACTCCTCCATGGTATGTGAATGTTGGAAGGCACCCGAGGATTCGGTTAGCCATGGCTTGTGTAAGCAAAGGTTGGGGGGAGTGTCATCCATAATGAAACTAAAATACATGTGTAAACAAAAGAGAAGAGGGATGATCTACCTTGTTGGTAGAGATAACGTCCTTCATGGGAGCCGCTCTTGAAAGTCTGGTTGATGAGGTAGTTAGAGTACCCACTATCATTCGTTGACAACAACAAACACCTCTCAAAACAATTTTACTTCTGTCTTTAGAAAAATGAAAAGCTCTAGCACATGTTAATCCCTTCCCTCTGCGAAGGGTCAATCTTTTACTTTTATGTTGAGTCACCATCCTTTCTTTGAGCACTTTCTTGAGAGCACAACTGTCATTCTTAGTATAATATGTTTGTCCCAAAATGTGATTAACTGTGGTATAACTTTGATGCTTTTATCTTTGATAATCTCTACTTCCAGTCTTTCCATGAACTTCAAAGGTGTCCGGGCATTTATGTTTTGCTGTACAAATATGGGCAAGTGATACGCGTAAAACACACGTCCGTTGGGAACCCCAAGTGGAAGGTATGATGCGTATAGAAGCAAGTTTCCCTCAGTAAGAAACCAAGGTTTATCGAACCAGTAGGAGCCAAGAAGCACGTTGAAGGTTGATGGCGGCGGAGTGTAGTGCGGCGCAACACCAGGGATTCCGGCGCCAACGTGGAACCTGCACAACACAATCACAAGTACTTTGCCCCAACGTAACAGTGAGGTTGTCAATCTCACTGGCTTGCTGTAACAAAGGATTAAACGTATTGTGTGGAAGATGATGGTTGTTTGCGAAGAACAGTAAAGAACAATTGCAGTAGATTGTATTTCAGATGTAAAGAATAGGACCGGGGTCCACAGTCACTAGTGGTGTCTCTCCCATAAGATAAATAGATGTTGGGTGAACAAATTACAGTTGGGCAATTGACAAATAAAGAAGGCATAACAATGCACATACAAATATCATGATGAGTACTATGAGATTTAATCAGGGCATTACGACAAAGTACATAGACCGCTATCCAGCATGCATCTATGCCTAAAAAGTCCACTTTCAGGTTATCATCCGAACCCCTTCCGTATTAAGTTGCAAACAACAGACAATTGCATTAAGTATGGTGCGTAATGTATTCAACACAAATATCCTTAGACAAAGCATCGATGTTTTATCCCTAGTGGCAACAGCACATCCACAACCTTAGAACTTTCTGTCACTGTCCCAGATTTAATGGAGGCATGAACCCACTATCGAGCATAAATACTCCCTCTTGGAGTTACAAGTATCAACTTGGCCAGAGCCTCTACTAGCAACGGAGAGCATGCAAGAACATAAACAACATATATGATAGATTGATAATCAACTTGACATAGTATTCAATATTCATCGGATCCCAACAAACACAACATGTAGCATTACAAATAGATGATCTTGATCATGATAGACAACTCACAAGATCTAACATGATAGCACAATGAGGAGAAGACGACCATCTAGCTACTGCTATGGACCCTTAGTCCAGGGGTGAACTACTCACACATCGATCCGGAGGCGATCATGGCGATGAAGAGACATCCTGGATGATTCTCTCGGCGGTGCCGGAGGGGATCTCCCGAATCCCCAAGATGGGATTGGCGGCGGCTGCGTCTCGGAAGGTTTTCCGTATCGTGGCTCTCGATCGGGGTTTCGCGATGAAGACTATATGTAGGCGGAAGGGCAGGTCAAGGGGCGTCACGAGGGCCCCACACAACAGGCCGGCGCGGCCAGGGCTTGGGCCGCGCCGCCCTAGCGTGTGGCCACCTCGTGGCCCCACTTCGTTTCTTCTTCGGACTTCTGGAAGCTTCGTGGAAAAATAGGCCCCTGGGCGTTGATTTCGTCCAATTCCGAGAATATTTCCTTACTAGGATTTCTGAAACCAAAAACAGCAGAAAACAAAGAATGGCTCTTCGGCATCTCGTCAATAGGTTAGTGCCGGAAAATGCATAATAATGACATATAATGTGTATAAAACATGTGAGTATCATCATAAAAGTAGCATGGAACATAAGAAATTATAGATACATTTGGGACGTATCAGCAAGCGAGATACCACTTTTGTTGGAGATATGCCCAAGAGGCAATAATAAAATGGTTATTATAATATATCTTTGTGTTTATGATAATGTTTACATACCATGCTATAATTGTATTAACCGAAACATTGATACATGTGTGTTATGTGAACAACAATGAGTCCCTAGTAAGCCTCTTAACTAGCTTGTTGATTAATAGATGATTAGTTTCATAATCATGAACATTGGATGTTATTAATAACAAGGTTATATCATTATATGAATGATGTAATGGACACACCCAATTAAGCGTAGCATAAGATCACGTCATTAAGTTATTTGCTATAAGCTTTCGATACATAGTTACCTAGTCCTTATGACCATGAGATCATGTAAATCACTTACGCTGGAAAGGTGCTTTGATTACATCAAACGCCACTGCGTAAATGGGTGGTTATAAAGGTGGGATTAAGTATCCGGAAAGTATGAGTTGAGGCATATGGATCAACAGTGGGATTTGTCCATCCCGATGACGGATAGATATACTCGGGCCCTCTCGGTGGAATGTCGTCTAATGTCTTGCAAGCATATGAATAAGTTCATAAGAGACCACATACCACGGTACGAGTAAAGAGTACTTGTCAGGAGACGAGGTTGAACAAGGTATAGAGTGATACCGATGATCAAACCTCGGACAAGTAAAATATCGCGTGACAAAGGGAATTGGTATCGTATGTGAATGGTTCATTCGATCACTAAGTCATCGTTGAATATGTGGGAGCCATTATGGATCTCCAGATCCCGCTATTGGTTATTGGTCGGAGAGAGATCTCAACCATGTCTACATAGTTCGCGAACCGTAGGGTGACACACTTAAGGTTTGATGTTGTAATAGTAGAACTTGAATATGGAATGGAGTTCGAAGTATTGTTCAAAGTCTCGGATGGGATCCCGGACATCACGAGGAGTTCCGGAATGGTCCGGTGAATAAGATTCATATATAGGAAGTCATATTCCAAGTTTGGAAATGATCCGGTGCATTTATGGAAGGTTCTAGAAGGTTCTAGAAAAGTCCGGAAGAAATCACTAAGGAAGGAGGAGTCCCGGAGGGACTCCACCTCCCCATGGCCGGCCAACCCTAGAGGGGGGAGTCCAAGGTGGACTCCACCAAGGGGGCCGGCCACCCCCCTTCATGGAAGGGTGGGAATCCCACTTGGGTGGGAGTCCCACCTTGGGTAGGTTTCCCTACTACATGGAAGGTTTTGGGTTCGGGTCTTATTCGAAGACTTGTAGTCCAACACTTGGGGTTCCACCTATATAATGAGGGGCATAGGGGAGGGGGCCGGCCACCACAAGCCACCAAGCTGGCCGCACCCCTTGAGGCCGGCCACCCCCTCTCCCAAACCCTAGCCGCCCCCTCTCTCCTCCACCTCTCCCGCACGCTTAGCGAAGCTCCGCCGGAGTTCTCCATCGCCACCGCCACCACGCCGTCGTGCTGCCGGAGTCAAGGAGGAGCTACTACTTCCGCTGCCCGCTGGAACGGGGAGAAGGAGGTCGTCATCATCAACACCGAACGTGTGACCGAGTACGGAGGTGCTGCCCGATTGTGGCACCGTGATCAAGATCTTCTACGCGCTTTTGCAAGCGGCAAGTGATCGTCTACCGCAGCAACAAGAGCCTCATCTTGTAGGCTTTGGAAATCTTCAAGGGTGAGTCTCGATGATCTCCTCGTTGCTCCCGTCTTCTAGATTGCATCTTGGCTTGGATTGCGTTCTCGCGGTAGGAAATTTTTTGTTTTCTATGCTACGAATCCCATCAGTGGTATCAGAGCCGTGTCTATGCATAGATGGTTGCACGAGTAGAACACAATGGTTTTGTGGGCGTTGATGCTTTTGTTGTCTTTAGTTTGAGTACTTTGCATCTTTGTGGCATAGTGGGATGAAGCGGCTCGGGCTAACTTTACATGACCGCGTTCATGAGATTTGCTCCACGCTCGACATGCAACTTGTATTGCATAAGTGGCTTTGCGGGTGTCTGTCTCTCCTACTATAGTGAAGATTCAATTTACTCTTCTATCGACAACACTAGTATCACCGTTGTGGTTCATGTTCGTAGGTAGATTAGATCTCACTCGAAAACCCTAAACCACGTAAAATATGCAAACCAAATTAGAGACGTCTAACTTGTTTTTGCAGGATTTGGTGATGTGATATGGCCATAATGTGATGATGAATATGTATGAGATGATCATTATTGTATTATGGCAACCGGCAGGAGCCTTATGGTTGTCTTTAAATTTCATGTTGAGTAGTATTTCAAAGTAGTTGTAATAGTTGCTACATGAGGTGAACAACCATGAATACGGCGCCATGGACCTTGACGCTACGCCGACGATGATGGAGATCATGCCCGTTGATGATGGAGATCATGTCCGTGCTTTGGAGATGAAGATCGAAGGCGCAAAGACTAAAGGGCCATATCATATCACATATGAATTGCATGTGATGTTAATCCTTTATGCATCTTATTTTGCTTAGAACGCGACGGTAGCATTATAAGATGATCCCTCACATTAATATCAAGATAATAAAGTGTTCTCCCCTCGTATGCACCGTTGATATAGTTCGTCGTTTCGAAGCATCTCGTGATGATCGGATGTGATAGACTCAACGTTCACATACAACGGGTGTAAGCCATGTTGCACACGCGGAATACTTGGGTTTGCTTGACGAGCCTAGCATGTACAGACATGGCCTCGGGACAACGGAAACCGAAAGGTTGAACACGAGTCATATGGATGATATGATCAACATGTTGATGTTCACCATTGAAGCTACATCATCTCACGTGATGATCGGTTTTGGTGTAGTGGATGTGGATCGTGATGTCTACGGGTGCTTCTATTCTTGTAGACAGTGTTGGGCCTCCAAGAGCAGAGGTTTGTAGAACAGCAAGTTTCCCTTAAGTGGATCACCCAAGGTTTATCGAACTCAGGGAGGAAGAGGTCAAAGATATCCCTCTCATGCAACCCTGCAACCACAAAGCAAGAAGTCTCTTGTGTCCCCAACACACCTAATAGGTGCACTAGTTCGGCGAAGAGATAGTGAAATACAAGTGGTATGAATATATATGAGCAGTAGTAATGGTGCCAGAAAAGTGCTTGCTGGCGTGCAGATGATGGTAGTAATATTGCAGGAAGTATAGATGCAGTAAAACAGTAAACAAGCAGCGATAGCAGTATTTAGGAACAAGGCCTAGGGATCATACTTTCACTAGTGGACACTCTCAACATTGATCACATAACAGAATAAATAGATAGATGCTAGACTCTACACCCTCTTGTTGGATGATGAACACCACTAACTGTGTAGGATTACACGAACCCTCAATGCCGGAGTTAACAAGCTCCACAATATTCAATGTTCATATTTAAATAACCTTAGAGTGCATAACAGATCAACATAACCAAACCAAGTACTAACATAGCATGCACACTGTCACCTTCACGCTACGAAAGGAGGCATAGATCACATCAATACCATCATAGCAATAGTTAACTTCATAATCTACAAGAGATCACAATCATAGCCTACACCAAGTACTACACGATGCACACACTGTCACCATTACACCGTGCAGGAGGAATAAACTACTTTAATAACATCACTAGAGTAGCACGCAGATATATTGTGATACAAAACACATTGCAATCATAAAGGGATATAAATAAGCACTTCACTATGCCATTCATAACAGTGAATAAGTATTCTGTGAAATATAGCCTAAGAGACCCACACGGTGCACACACTGTCACCTTTACACACGTGGGACAAGGAGTCTCCGGAGATCACATAAGTAAAATCCACTTGACTAGCATAATGACATCTAGATTACAAGCATCATCATATGAATCTTAATCATGTAAGGCAGCTCATGAGATTATTGTATTGAAGTACATAGAGAGAGATGAACCACATAGCTACCGGTACCCCCCAGCCTCGATGGAGAACTACTCCCTCCTCATGGGAGACAGCAGCGTTGATGAAGATGGCGGTGGTGTTGATGGAGAAGCCTTCCGGGGCACTTCCCCGTCCGGCGGCGTGCCGAAACAGAGACTCATGTCCCCCAGATCTTGGCTTCGCGATGGCGGCGGCTCTGGAAGGTTTTCTCTGGTTTCGTCGAACGTTGTAGGGTTTTCGCGACGGAGACCTTAAGTAGGCGGAAGGGCAGCCTCGGAGGGGGCCTGGTGGGCCCACACACTAGGGGGGCGGCCCCCTCGGCCGCGCCGGGGTGTTGTGTGGGGCCCCCGGGCTCCTCCGCGGCTCTCGGGTGTTCCGGAAGCTTCGTCTAATTATAAGACTCGGCGTTGATTTCGTCCAATTCCGAGAATATTTCCTTACTAGGATTTCTGAACCAAAAACAGCAGAAAACAGAACTGGCCCTTCGGCATCTCGTCAATAGGTTAGTTCGGAAAACGCATAAATATGACATATAATGTGTATAAAACATGTAGATATCATCAATAATGTGGCATGGAACATAAGAAATTATCGATACGTCGGAGACGTATCAGCATCCCCAAGCTTAGTTTCTGCTCGTCTCGAGCAGGTAAACGATAACAAAGATAATTTCTGGAGTGACATGCCATCATAACCTTGATCATACTATTGTAAGCATATGTAATGAATGCAGCGATCAAAACAATGGTAATGACATGAGTAAACAAATGAATCATAAAGCAAAGACTTTTCATGAATAGTACTTTCAAGACAAGCATCAATAAATCTTGCATAAGAGTTAACTCATAAAGCAATAAATGAAAGTAAAGGTATTGAAGCAACACAAAGGAAGATTAAGTTTCAGCGGTTGCTTTCAACTTATAACATGTATATCTCATGGATAGTGTCAATGTAAAGTAATATAACAAGTGCAATATGCAAGTATGTTGGAATCAATGCACAGTTCACACAAGTGTTTGCTTCTTGAGATGGAGAGAAATAGGTGAACTGACTCAACATAAAAGTAAAAGAAAGGCCCTTCGCAGAGGGAAGCATTGATTGCTATATTTGTGCTAGAGCTTTGGTTTTGAAAACATAAAGAGAGCATAAAAGTAAAGTTTTGAGAGGTGTTTGTTGTTGTCAACGAATGGTAGTGGGCACTCTAACCCCTTTAGACAAACCTTCAAAGAGCGGCTCCCATGAATTATTTTTATTTTTGGGTGGCACTCCTTCCAACCTTTCTTTCACAAACCATGGCTAACCGAATCCTCGGGTGCCTGCCAACAATCTCATACCATGAAGGAGTGCCTTTTTATTTTAGTTTTATTATGATGACACTCCTCCCCACCTTTGCTTTCTCAATCCATGGCTAACCGAATCCTTCGGGTGCCGTCCAACAATCACATACCATGGAGGAGTGTCTATTTAGGTTAATTAATTTGGGACTGGGAATCCCATTGCCAGCTCTTTTGCAAAATTATTGGATAAGCGGATGAAGCCACTAGTCCATTGGTGAAAGTTGCCCAACAAGAATGAAAGATAAACACCACATACTTCCTCATGAGCTATAAAACATTGACACAAATCAGAGGTGATAAATTTTGAATTATTTAAAGGTAGCACTCAAGCAATTTACTTTGGAATGGCGGAGAAATACCATGTAGTAGGTAGGTATGGTGGACACAAATGGCATAGTGGTTGGCTCAAGGATTTTGGATGCATGAGAAGTATTCCCTCTCGATACAAGGTTTAGGCTAGCAAAGTTATTTGAAACAAACACAAGGATGAACCGGTGCAGCAAAACTCACATAAAAGACATATTGTAAACATTATAAGACTCTACACCGTCTTCCTTGTTGTTCAAACTCTTTACTAGAAATTATCTAGACCTTAGAGAGACCAATTATGCAAACCAAATTTTAGCAAGCTCTATGTATTTCTTCATTAATAGGTGCAAAGTATATGATGCAAGAGCTTAAACATGAGCACAACAATTGCCAAGTATCACATTATCCAATACATTTTACCAATTACTACATGTAGCATTTTCCGTTTCCAACCATATAACAATGAACGAAGCAGTTTCAACCTTCGCCATGAACATTAAAAGCTAAGAACACATGTGTTCATACGAACCAGCGGAGCGTGTCTCTCTCCCACACAAGAATTTATTCAAACAAAAACACAAACAAAAGCACACAAACGCTCCAAGTAAAGTACATAAGATGTGACCGAATAAAAATATAGTTTCAAGAGAAGGAACCTGATAATTTGTCGATGAAGAAGGGGTGCCTTGGGCATCCCCAAGCTTAGATGCTTGAGTCTTCTTGAAATATGCAGGGATGAACCACGGGGCATCCCCAAGCTTAGACTTTTCACTCTTCTTGATCATAGTATATCATCCTCCTCTCTTGACCCTTGAAAACTTCCTCCACACCAAACTCGAAACAAACTCATTAGAGGGTTAGTGCATAATCAAAAATTCACATGTTCAGAGGTGACACAATCATTCTTAACACTTCTGGACATTGCCCAAAGCTACTGGAAGTCAATGGAACAAAGGAATCCATCCCACATAACAAAAGAGGCAATGCGAAATAAAAGGCAGAATCTGTCAAAACAGAACAGTCCGTAAAGACGAATTTTAAAGTGGCACCAGACTTGCTCAGATGAAAATGCCCAAATTGAATGAAAGTTGAGTACATATCTGAGGATCACTCACGTAAATTGGCAGATTTTTCTGAGTTACCTACAGAGAATTCTGCCCAGATTCGTGACAGACAGAAATCTGTTTCTGTGCAGTAATCCAAATCTAGTATGAACCTTGCTATCAAAGACTTTACTTGGCACAACAATGCAACAAAATTAATATAAGGAGAGGTTGCTACAGTAGTAACAACTTCCAAGACACAAATACAAAATAAAAGTACTGTAACAAAATAAACGCATGGGTTATCTCCCAAGAAGTTCTTTCTTTATAGCCATTAAGATGGGCTCAGCAGTTTTAATGATGCACTCGCAAGAAATAGTAGTTGAAGCAAAAGAGAGCATCAAGAGGCAAATTCAAAACAAATTTAAGTCTAACATGCTTCCTATGCATAGGGATCTTGTAAATAAACAAATTCATGAAGCATAATGCAACAAGCATAGAAAGATAAAACAAGTGTAACTTGATACGTCTCCGACGTATCGATAATTTCTTATGTTCCATGCCACATTATTGATGATATCTACATGTTTTATGCATACTTTATGTCATATTTATGCGTTTTCCGGAACTAACCTATTGACGAGATGCCGAAGTGCCAGTTCCTGTTTTCATTTTTGGTTTCGAAATCCTAGTAAGGAAATATTCTCGGAATTGGACGAAATCAACGCCCAGGGTCCTATTTTCACACGAAGCTTCCAGAAGACCGGAGGAGATACAAAGTGGGGCCACGAGGTGGCGCCACACTAAGGCGGCGCGGCCAGGCTAGGGCCCGCGCCGCCCTGTTGTGTGGGTCCCTCGTGACTCCACCGACCTTGCCCTTCCGCCTACTTAAAGCCTCCGTCGCGAAAACCCTACCACGTTCGACGAAACCAGAGAAAACCTTCCAGACGCCGCCCTCGCGAAGCCAAGATCTGGGGGACAGGAGTCTCTGTTCCGCACGCCGCCGGGACGGGAAGTGCCCCCGGAAGGCTTCTCCATTGACACCACCGCCATCTTCATCAACACTGCTGTCTCCATGAGGAGGGAGTAGTTCTCCATCAAGGCTAAGGGTGTACCGGTAGCTATGTGGTTCATCTCTCTCCTATGTACTTCAATACAATAATCTCATGAGCTGCCTTACATGATTGAGATTCATATGATGATGCTTGTAATCTAGATGTCATTATGCTAGTCAAGTGGATTTTACTTATGTGATCTCCGGAGACTCCTTGTCCCACGTGTGTAAAGGTGACAGTGTGTGCACCGTGTGGGTCTCTTAGGCTATATTTCACAGAATACTTATTCACTGTTATGAATGGCATAGTGAAGTGCTTATTTATATCTCTTTATGATTGCAATGTGTTTTGTATCACAATATATCTGTGTGCTACTCTAGTGATGTTATTAAAGTAGTTTATTCCTCCTGCACGGTGTAATGGTGACAGTGTGTGCATCGTGTAGTACTTGGCGTAGGCTATGATTGTGATCTCTTGTAGATTATGAAGTTAACTATTGCTATGATAGTATTGATGTGATCTATTCCTCCTTTCGTAGTGTGAAGGTGACAGTGTGCATGCTATGTTAGTACTTGGTTTGGTTATGTTGATCTGTTATGCACTCTAAGGTTATTTAAATATGAACATTGAATATTGTGGAGCTTGTTAACTCCGGCATTGAGGGTTCGTGTAATCCTACACAGTTAGTGGTGTTCATCATCCAACAAGAGGGTGTAGAGTCTAGCATCTATTTATTTATTCTGTTATGTGATCAATGTTGAGAGTGTCCACTAGTGAAAGTATGATCCCTAGGCCTTGTTCCTAAATACTGCTATCTGCTTGTTTACTGTTTTACTGCATCTTTACTTCCTCCAATATTACTACCATCAACTGCACGCCAGCAAGCACTTTTCTGGCGCCGTTACTACTGCTCATATTCATTCATACCACTTGTATTTCACTATCTCTTCGCCGAACTAGTGCACCTATTAGGTGTGTTGGGGACACAAGAGACTTCTTGCTTTGTGGTTGCAGGGTTGCATGAGAGGGATATCTTTGACCTCTTCCTCCCTGAGTTCGATAAACCTTGGGTGATCCACTTAAGGGAAACTTGCTGCTGTTCTACAAACCTCTGCTCTTGGAGGCCCAACACTGTCTACAAGAATAGAAGCACCCGTAGACATCAAGCACTTTTCCGGCGCCGTTGCCGGGGAGGAAAGGTAAAAGGCACTCATACTTCGGTCCCAGGTAAAGTACTTTTCTGTTGCCGTTGTGTGTGTGTGCTCGAAGCTATTTCCTTTAGATCCTACAATTGCATCTTTTTGTTTCTTGTTTACACTAGTTACTCATAATGGAAAACAACAAAAATATGAGAGATCTTTATGAACTTTATCTTGAATTAGGACATGATGTGTTTGAAGAGAAAATTAAAAAACCCATGGAATTTTATATGCATGCTAATGGGAATGTTATTAATATGAATGCTTTGAACACTATTGTTGCTAATGCTATGGAAAATTCTAAGCTTGGGGAGGTCGGTTTTGATGAAAATGATCTCTTTAGCCCTCCGGGTATTGAGGAGAAAGTTTATGTTGATTATGATATGCCTCCCATATATGATGATTATAATGATAGTGGTCTTTTGTTGCCGCCTGTTATGGAGGATAAATTTGATTATGATTACAATATGCCTCCTATATTTGATGATGAGAATAATAATGATAGCTACTTTGTTGAATTTGCTCCCACTACAACTAATAAAATTGATTATGCCTATGTGGAGAGTAATAATTTTATGCATGAGACTCATGATAAGAATGCTTTATGTGATAGTTATATTGTTGAGTTTGCTCATGTTGCTACTGAAAGTTATTATGAGAGAGGAAAATATGGTTGTAGAAATTTTCATGTTACTAAAACACCTCTCTATGTGCTGAAATTTTTGAAGCTACACTTGTTCTATCTTCCTATGCTTGTTACTTTTTTCTTCATGAACTTGTTTATTTACAAAACTCCTATGCATAGGAAGCATGTTAGACTTAAATTTGTTTTGAATTTGCTTCTTGATGCTCTCTTTTGCTTCAACTACTATTTCTTGCGAGTGCATCATTAAAACTGCTGAGCCCATCTTAATGGCTATAAAGAAAGCACTTCTTGGGAGATAACCCATGTGTTTATTTTGCTACAGTACCTCTATTTTATATTTGTGTCTTGGAAGTTGTTACTACTGTAGCAACCTCTCCTTATCTTAGTTTTGTTGCATTGTTGTGCCAAGTAAAGTCTTTGATAGTAAGGTTCATACTAGATTTGGATTACTGCGCAGAAACAGATTTCTTGCTGTCACGAATTTCGACCTGCCTCTCTGTAGGTAACTCAGACAAATCTGCCAATTTACGTGCTTGATCCTCAGATATGTACGCAACTTTCATTCAATTTGGGCATTTTCATTTGAGCAAGTATGGTGCCACTTTAAAATTCGTCTTTACGGACTGTTCTGTTTTGACAGATTCTGCCTTTTATTTCGCATTGCCTCTTTTGCTGTGTTGGATGGATTTCTTTGTTCCATTACCTTCCAGTAGCTTTGGGCAATATCCAGAAGTGTTAAGAATGATTGTGTCACCTCTGAACATGTGAATTTTTATTATGCACTAACCCTCTAATGAGTTTGTTTCGAGTTTGGTGTGGAGGAAGTTTTCAAGGGTCAAGAGAGGAGGATGATATACTATGATCAAGAAGAGTGAAAGCTCTAAGCTTGGGGATGCCCCGTGGTGCACCCCTGCATATTTTAAGAAGACTCAAGCGTCTAAGCTTGGGGATGCCCAAGGCATCCCCTTCTTCATCGACAACATTATCAGGTTCCTCCCAAACTATATTTTTATTCCATCACATCTTATGTACTTTGCTTGGAGCGTCGGTTTGTTTTTGTTTTGTTTTTGTTTGAATAAAATGGATCCTAGCATTCATTGTGTGGGAGAGAGACACGCTCCGCTGTTGCATATGGACAAATATGTCCTTAGGCTTTACTCATAATGTTCATGGCGAAGGTTGAAACTGCGTTAATTGTTATATGGTTGGAAACGGGAAATGCTACATGTAGTAATTGATAAAATGTCTTGGATAATTTGATACTTGGCAATTGTTGTGCTCATGTTTAAGCTCTTGCATCATATACTTTGCACCTATTAATGAAGAAATACATAGAGCTTGCTAAAATTTGGTTTGCATAATTGGTCTCTCTAAAGTCTAGATAATTTCTAGTATTGAGTTTGAACAACAAGGAAGACGGTGTAGAGTCTTATAATGTTTACAATATGTCTTTTATGTAAGTTTTGCTGCACCGGTTCATCCTTGTGTTTGTTTCAAATAACCTTGCTAGCCTAAACCTTGTATCGAGAGGGAATACTTCTCATGCATCCAAAATCCTTGAGCCAACCACTATGCCATTTGTGTCCACCATACCTACCTACTACATGGTATTTCTCCGCCATTCCAAAGTAAATTGCTTGAGTGCTACCTTTAAAATTTCCATCATTCGCCTTTACAATATATAGCTCATGGGACAAAATAGCCTTAAAAACTATTGTGGTATTGAATATGTACTTATGCACTTTATCTCTTATTAAGTTGCTTGTTGTGCGATAACCATGTTCCTGGGGACGCCATCAACTACTCCTTGTTGAATATCATGTGAGTTGCTATGCATGTCCGTCTTGTCTGAAGTAAGAGAGATCTACCACTTTAATGGTTAGAGCATGCATATTGTTAGAGAAGAACATTGGGCAGCTAACTAAAGCCATGAATCATGGTGGAAGTTTCAGTCTTGGACATATATCCTCAATCTCATATGAGAACACTAATTGTTGCTACATGCTTATGCATTAAAGAGGAGTCCATTATCTGTTGTCTATGTTGTCCCGGTATGGATGTCTAAGTTGAGAATAATCAAAAAGCGAGAAATCCAAATGCGAGCTTTCTCCTTAGACCTTTGTACAGGCGGCATAGAGGTACCCCTTTGTGACACTTGGTTAAAACATGTGTATTGCAATGATAATCCCGGTAATCCAAGCTAATTAGGACAAGGTGCGGGCACTATTAGTATACTATGCATGAGGCTTGCAACTTGTAAGATATAATTTACATGATACATATGCTTTATTACTACCGTTGACAAAATTGTTTCTTGTTTTCAAAACCAAAGCTCTAGCACAAATATAGCAATCAATGCTTCCCTCTGCGAAGGGCCTTTCTTTTACTTTTATGTTGAGTCAGTTCACCTATCTCTCTCCACCTCAAGAAGCAAACACTTGTGTGAACTGTGCATTGATTCCTACATACTTGCATATTGCACTTGTTATATTACTCTATATTGACAATTATCCATGAGATATACATGTTACAAGTTGAAAGCAACCGCTGAAACTTAATCTTCCTTTGTGTTGCTTCAATACCTTTACTTTGATTTATTGCTTTATGAGTTAACTCTTATGCAAGACTTATTGATGCTTGTCTTGAAAGTACTATTCATGAAAAGTCTTTGCTTTATGATTCATTTGTTTACTCATGTCATTACCATTGTTTTGATCACTGCATTCATTACATATGCTTACAATAGTATGATCAAGGCTATGATGGAATGTCACTCCAGAAATTATCTTTGTTATCGTTTACCTGCTCGGAACGAGCAGAACTAAGGGGATGCTGATACGTCTCCGACGTATCGATAATTTCTTATGTTCCATGCCACATTATTGATGATATCTACATGTTTTATGCATACTTTATGTCATATTTATGCGTTTTCCGGAACTAACCTATTGACGAGATGCCGAAGTGCCAGTTCCTGTTTTCTGCTTTTTTTGGTTTCAGAAATCCTAGTAAGGAAATATTCTCGGAATTGGACGAAATCAACGCCCAGGGTCCTATTTTCACACGAAGCTTCCAGAAGACCGGAGGAGATACAAAGTGGGGCCACGAGGTGGCGCCACACTAAGGCGGCGCGGCCAGGCTAGGGCCCGCGCCGCCCTGTTGTGTGGGTCCCTCGTGACTCCACCGACCTTGCCCTTCCGCCTACTTAAAGCCTCCGTCGCGAAAACCCTACCACGTTCGACGAAACCAGAGAAAACCTTCCAGAGCCGCCGCCATCGCGAAGCCAAGATCTGGGGGTGTTATCACCAGAATTTGACCGGATCAGAGGTGGGCCGCGATTAAAGATGGGCTTGAAGAATATACTTGGAAGAAATACATGAATCGGCCTTGTATACAAAGTTTGGGCTAGTTTGCCCGTGTATCTGTAAATATAGTAGGATCGTGTCGGTTAGATAGAATTTGGCTCGTGCACGGTTGGGATTATTCCCACGTTAGAAAGTCTACGGACTATAAATATGTATCTAGGGTTTATGGAATAAACAACAATCACGTTCACCACAAACCAATCTAGGCGCATCGCCAACTCCCTTGTTTCGAGGGTTTCTTCCGGGTAAGCATCATGCTGCCTAGATCGCATCTTGCGATCTAGGCCGTTATTCGTTGTTCATGCGTTGCTCGTGCTGAAGCCTTGTTGATGGCGAGCAACGTAGTTATCATAGATGTGTTAGGGTTAGCATTGTTCCGTCGTGTTACATGCTTTCGTCCATGCAACCCTTAGACGTCTAGCCGCCCTTACGCCTATCTTAGGTGTAAGGGCGGCACCCCGCTTGATCGTTATTTAGTAGATCCGATCCGTTATGATTGCTCCTTGCTCTTCAAGGATTAGTTTAATATCTGCATAGTTAGGCCTTACAAACGGGTTGAAGGATCCAGTGGCACGTAGGGTGTAGTTTGCTAGCCCTAGACAGGATGTTCCGGGGATCAACTTCATGTTGGTTTTTAGGCCTTGTCTAGGGTCGGTTTATGATCACCGTGCGTGGCCGCCAGGCTCAATCACGCGTAGGATGTTCCGATTATGTGGTGAAAACCCTAAATCGTAGTAGGTCGTTTTAGCTTTATTTCGATCAAGCAGGACCACCATGTGATCATACACCTCGTACGAATCATGGGTGGATCGGCTCCTTGAGCCGATTCACAGGATAACCTGAGAGCCGATCGAGGCTCGTATTTAATGTTTACGTGTATGCCATGCAGGAAACTAAGCGAGGCAAATCCATCACCTTCCTGACCAGGTGTAGGTCAGGTGGCACGCCCTTGCACCAGCATCGGACGTGCGTGCCGAGTCTTTGCGGGCCGTCGCTCGAGGGACCAGGGCCAGCCGCAGTCTTGGAAGCCTCCCGGCTCTACTGTGTTGCCCGTCGCTGCTCGCCGGTGGGTTTCGACCGCAACACATTCTGCACGCGGTGGGACAGTCTTCGACATCAACTGCATCGCCGTCTACATCTGAGATGGCGGAAGGTACTCCGGTCACGTACGAGGATCTGACTGAGGAGCTCAAGAAGAAGTATGACGAGGTCAAAGCTATCCTCGAAGCCGACCTCATCGGCTCTTTCCAGAGAACCCGCTCACACGGCATCAGGTGGAAGGGGTTCTCGCCGAAGGCGCGCTCGATGGAGTGGACCTGTCTACCCCTTCGAAAGCACCAGGTCTCTGCGTCAGGAGATTAATTTCATGGTAGCTCATTCGCTGCACCGCCATTCTGAGAGCCTGGTGAACACTTTGGAGCGTGTCGCCCTTCGGGTGATCCAGGAAATCATGAGCCATCAGTATTCTCCGTCAGGACCAGCTCTGGGGACTCACCAAGGAGAGATACCACTCCAGTCCCGACCACCGCTCGCGTTGGCAGCACCAGAAGTGCCGAGTTCATCGGCATACGTCGTCTACAAGATCGGTGGTGACCCTAGTGATTACCAGTTCTTGTATGAGGCGCCTAAGGAGATCCCTCACGGATACACGTGCACATACGTGCCAGACTGCAGCAGCTGGGTTCTCTCAAACCAGACTGCAACAGCAGGGACTTCTAGAACAGCAGGAGGAACTTCTGGAACAGATCTTGAGAAGCAGACGTGGCTAGCTAAGTATGCCACTCCGACGAACCTCCAGAGCTCAACTCCTGCAGTTGGCTCAGAGCTTGAGAAGCAAGCGTGGCTGGCTAAGTATACCACTCCAGCGAATCTTCAGAGTTCGACTCCTGCAGCCATCACCGCGGATCAGATCAGTACAATCTTAAGAGACCAGTTCGGCATGGTGCCGAAAAGGAGGGCAATCGGCTATTCCAAGCCGTACCCCAACGAGTACAATTTGATCCCACTACCACCCAAATATCGGCTCCCCGAATTCTCCAAGTTTAGTGGGTCAGATGGCTCCAGCTCAATCGAGCATGTGAGCCGATATTTGGCGCAGCTGGGCACGATCTCAGCATCAGATGAACTACGTGTGAGGTTCTTCGCACTATCCCTCACAGGATCGGCATTTGGGTGGTACACATCGCTGCCACCAGACTCAATCCGGACTTGGAAGCAGTTGGAAGAACAGTTCCACCTACAGTATCACTCAGAGTCTTCCGAGCCTGGCATTGCCGATCTAGCACAAGTGAAGCGCGGAGAAACGGTATCAGAATACATCCAGCGCTTCAGGACTGTTAGGAACCGATGCTATTCGGCTCGTGTGACTGAAAAAGAAGCAGTCGAGTTGGCGGTGGTGGGTCTTGCATCACCGATCAAGGATGTGGCCTCCCAAGCAGAGTACCCTTCACTGGCGCATATGGTGCAGAAGCTGTCGTTATATGAACAGCGCCACCCAGAGGTATACCAGGATAAATTCAAGCGTGCGGTGGTCCTGGTTGAGGCAGATGAAGATGAAGGCTCTGCGGGAGATCAAGAGGTAGCAGTGGCTGAATGGACTCGGGGGGCAAGCCCCGTGTCCTGCAAGTGGGTTAAGCCACAAGGTCCTCCAAGAGGGTTTGAATTCGACGTGACTAAAGCTGAGCAAATTTTCGACCTCTTACTTAAGGAGAAGCAGCTAAAGTTACCCGAAGGCCACAAAATCCCCACGGCACAGGAGCTGAACGCCATACTGCAAGTGGCATAACACGTTCACCCATACCACCAACGACTGCAGGGTGTGGCGTCAGCAGATCCAAATGGCGATAGAACAAGGGCGGTTAATTTTTAGCCAGTACGCCATGAAAGTCGACACGCACCCCTTCCCCGCCGTTAACATGGTGGAGTGCACTTACCCTGGGAGGTGCCAGCCAGGTTTTTCGTTCATGTGATATCCCAAATTTTAATATTTTCTATATTATTAATTTTAGACAAAATAATTGAGAACTTGGTGATGTTGATATAATCTGAGAGTAGGAAATAAAGAGAAGACTTTCTAAGAAAATGGAAGTGCTAGTGCTCGTACAGATCGATCTGCTGTTGGAGGCAAATAATAGCTACCTCTTGCTCAAGCTAGTGTTGCTATCTTAAAACCAGAGGAGGACGTTGTAAGCATGAGAAATATGAGGAAAGAAATGAGCGGGTTGGGCTGGGCCTTTTGGACCTGAACTATACTGATGTTGCCCAGCTGCCCTGGCCGTTTAGTATAGCCTTGGGAAGACACCGCCACCATCCCTCTGCCCTAATTTTATCCACTGCCGCCGCTGTCGATTGGTGGCATGTGATGTTGCCGCGATGTCGCTGGGCGAGGCCAACTCCATCAAGCCGTAGTCTGCAGTTAGTCCGCCACGGTTCCGCCACTGCGACCACCTAGGCCGGTCGACGCTGGGGCTTGCCATCTGCAGTTGCCGTGTCTCGTCGGGGTTCAACACTGCCGATCTGCCATTATCTTGAACAGGTGCTCAAAGCCATCCATTAATTGTTTTGTTCCATGTGTTTTGCTCAATTTCAGTTCAGGTGCGTTTCTGAAAGTGCTAGCTGTCATGCTGGCTATAGTAGTAGCGGAGTAGTCGGTTGGTTTAGATCAAACCTAGTTTTAAGTTTAGGCAAGAGTCAATCAGCAGTACTATTTTGGTAACCTGATGTTGGTAAAATGATTAATTGCTCCCGCTGGTAGCTGGTAGCCAACAGAAAAGAATAATTTTTGAGCTGAAGTCATTTTGGACACCATGGTACGATCTGAATCACATCCATATGTAGTACCAGCTGAGTTTGTGCTTTCATCTAGCTGCATACGAGAGGATGCCCAGCTTTGCACGGTACCTGATGGTCATTTTGCTGCTGTTACCTGTTAGTAAGCCGCGGATAGATAAACTCATAAGATGTGTATGTGTACGTGAGATGAAATGCTAGTTTATTTCTTTGCTTTACACTAGCTGAGAATACATTTTCTCTGTGATAATACCAAAAGGAAAAGAAAGTGCCAGCAACCAGTAGTAGTTATATCTTTGACCACCTATTAATTCAGTCGGTTGTTTCTCTAAGTAATTTTGTAACGTACAATAATATCAGTGGGTTGCTTCCGCGTAGGAGCGATGCTATTCTTGCTTGTATGCTTTTGAAGTAATGATGTGTATTGAGTGTGACATGTGTTTCAATAACAGGTGTTGTTACTTCTGGTCCAGAGTCCTACAATCAACAGTTTATGCCCCGTGGTTGAGGCAAGTTCATGACGGATAGTGAATTTTGCATATCTCTATTCACTCGGTTTTATTTAATGTTTATGATCTGACCATGATGCAAATGATAATGATGATGATGACCCATGCATATTATGCATAATGCATACTCATGATGACAATGATGATAATGTGACCTACTTTGGTGGGCACAATGCGACCTTCATTGATGGGTTGCGACCCACTTTGGAGGCACCCTCCACTAGTTGGAGTGAGTAGATGCCGACGGGTGTCTACTCAAGCGATACCGGTATCCGCAATGTGATGTGATGAGCATATAGGCATGTAGGACATCATAATATGTTCTAATGGATTAATGATGGCTAATGATGTGTTGGTGTTTCGATTTATGTAAAGTTTACTATTTGATTGTGAGCTTGTTGAGTCTTTGTACTCACCCTTGTTGCTTTCATGTTTTTAGGTAAACCTTGAGAACGGCATGCATGGGGAGTTTTGGGAGTAGCACTTTCACCATCTACACATCACGATTCATATTTTTTTGTCACCAATCTGTTTGAACTATGCATTGGATAGTTGGATTTCGCTTAATCATAAACCGTCATGGAGTTTGTGCTGGTGTTATCACCAGATTTTGGCTAAATCAGGAGGTGGGCCGCGATCAAGATGGGCTTGGAAGATTACACGTGGAAGATCTCTGAAGCGGCCTTGCTCGGAGAATTCGGGCTAGATTGCCCATGTATCTTTAATTACCATAGATTGTATCTAGATTAAAGTTAGGGTTTATCTCGTGCACGGTTTAGTGCACGCCCACATTAGAAAGTCCCCTGGACTATAAATATGTACCTAGGGTTTATGGAATAAACAACAACACAACGTTCACCCCAAAACAAACCAATCTCGGCGCATCGCCAAACTCCTTCGTCTCGAGGGTTTCAATCAGGTAAGCGACATGCTGCCTAGATCGCATCTTGCGATCTAGGCAGCACAAGCTCCACGTTGTTCATGCGTTGCCCGTACTGAAGCGTCTTTGATGGCGGGCAACGTAGTTATCGTAGATGTGTTAGGGCTAGCATAGTTCTTCGTATAACATGCTTACGTAGTGCAGCCCTGGCATGTCTAGCCGCCCTCACGCCTATCTCAGGTGTGGGGGCGGCACCCTGCTTGTTCTTTATTTAGTAGATCTGATCCGTTACGATTGCTCCTTGCTCCGCAAGGATTAGTTTAATATCTGCAATAGTTAGGCCTTACAAAGGGGGGGAGGATCCAGTGGCACGTAGGGTGGCGTTCGCAAGTCCTAAACAGGATGTTCCGAGGATCGACGTCATGTTGATCGTTTGGCCTTGTTTAGGATCGGCTTACGAGCACCGTGCGTGGCCGCGAGGCCCAACCTGGAGTAGGATGATCCGATTATGCGGTGAAAACCCTAAATCGTCGTAGATCTCATTAGCTTTATCTTGATCAAGCAGGATCACCAAGTATTCGTGCACCCCGCCGAATCATGGGTGGATCGGCTCTTTGAGCCGATTCACGGGATAACCTGAGAGCGATCGAGGCTCTTATTTAATGTTTACGTGTATGCCATGCAGGGAACTAAGCGAGGCATCCCCCATCACCTGACCAGGTATAGGTCAGGTGGCACGCCCTGCACTTCGCATCGCCGCGTGTGACCAGAAGAGCATTGCGGGCCGTCGCTCGGAGGGGTCTCAGCCAGCCGCAGCTCTAGGCTCTTCCGGCTCTACCGTGTTGACGTCGCTGCCCGCCGGTGGGTTTGGAGTCAACACATTCAGCACCGGTGGGACTATCTTCCACATCACAGCATCGCCATCTACACAGAGATGGCGGAAAGCGCTCCGGTCAAGTACGAGGATCTGCCTGATGAACTCAAGAAGAAACATCACGGGGTCAAGACAGCCCTTGAAGCCGAACTCATCGGCTCCTTCGGGGAGACCTGGCCGCGCTATATCAAACTCGGTCGAAGTTCACGTCTGTTGCCTGGCGCCAATGTGGTGGATCCCAGCCACTCCATAGGCCAGCCCGATTTCTCCTTTGGTGTCGACATGGCAGGGCTTGCGAGCCGCCCTGGTGAAGACGAAACAGAAAGCAGCCACTCCCGTGGCAAGGATAAAGAGGAGGCCGATCCACGTGACCGGCCCCAAGACAACGATAGACGGTACCTAACCAAAGAGGAGGTGAGAAACATACTGTATCAACGCCCACTCTCCGTGCATCTCCTCAGCAAATATGAGCAGCAATATGACCGACGTCGGCGCTACGACGAAGATGATGAGAGAAATTATCGGTCTAAGGCAAAGGACGGAAGGTACCGTCAGCATGGTAGAAACAACGACGGGAACAATCGTCACGCTGAAGGAGGGTCAAAGGGGCAAGATGGCTTGGATAAGCACTGGAACTGCCCTTTCTTCAAACATTGCTGGGACTCAGGAATGAGCCGATTGCCAACAATCGAGAACTGCCCGGAATGCAAACAAAGGAAGAAGGACGCCGCTAATGTGTCCGTGTTCGAACGCCTAGGGCCTCTCCCGCCTCGGAACAAGCAGACTGAGTCCGCTCGGGTAGAAGATCTCGAGGAACTAGAGGGCGATGACGAAGAAGACAAAGATCATCGGCCCAGGTGGTGCCCTGATGGGCTCAGCCGTTCCCAGAAGCGAAGGGTTCAGCGTTTGCCGGGGTTGGAAGAAGCTGAGAGATTGTACCTGCACACGTTGAGGAAGGCACGGCCTGATCGCCAAAATTCAGCGAACCCTGGACGAAGAAGGTCGGCCACAAAGAAAAGAGTGGCGCCCCAAGCAAAAGAGAAAGCTGATGATACATCGGCTGGCACAAACATGGTCTTCATTCTTCCAACGGAATTTAGCGCTCCAAGGTTATATGAAGCACCTGTGGCACAATTGGACTGCGGCCCACGGCCGGTCATCTTTGAGAAGCCACGAGAAAAAAGCTACAGGCATCTGAAGGCCCTATACTTGCGAGGTTACATCAACGGGCAGCCTGTCAACAAGATGTTGGTAGACACCGGAGCGGCAGTTAACATTATGCCATACTCCATGCTACGTCGGTTAGGACGCTCCTCGGATCTGATCAAGACAAACGTGACAAGCGATTTCAACGGACAAGCATCGACGCACAAGGTGTTCTAAGTGTCGATCGACCGTAGGAAGGAAGACTGTCCTACGACGTTCTTCATCGTCGACGGCAAGAGTACCTATGCTGTCCTTCTAGGGAGAGATTGGATCCACGCCAACTGTTGCATCCCATCCACGATGCACCAATGCCTGATACAGTGGGATGGAGATGAAGTAGAAGTCGTCCACGCAGATGATTCGGCCGAAATTTCAACAGCTGGCATGGACGTGTGGGAGACATCAGGCCAAGGGCCACTCTCAGGCATCAATCTGGACGACTGCGAGCGCATCGACGTGACAAAGAACGGGGTTAGGCTGGTTTTATCCACAGGCCTGACTGTGTAACAAAGCAAACGTCGATGGACAAACTTGGCGAGGCTGATCCTTGTGATCGGCCCCAAAAGATTTATGAAGGGACATTACAAAACCTTCACCGAGCAAGCAATGTGGAGGCCGATTCCGGCAATAGGCCAAAATTATCCTCACCATCCATTCTGCTTGGGTTCAACATGTTATCCAACAGAGCCGATACCATCAAATCTCTTGACAGAATCGGCTCGAGGGGGCACCCAGGTGGATAAAACACGAGGATATGCGGTAGAAGTGTCTCATCCTTTGATGATGATTGGAGTATGGGGCCGATACATAAATCGGCCGAAAATTTAAAAACAATTTAAGCACTGCCGATGTGCAGACATCAACTTCCCGTTGGCAAGTCTTCAGCTGTAATGTTTTGGTCAAGGTGGTGACTTGGTAGCTGTCACCTCCAGGGGGTGTTACGTCCAGAGTTTTGGAGGGCATCAGAGGTTCAAAAAACATCCCCACCAGGAGTTGCCTCAGCCTGCCAAAGACGATGAGCTCGGCGGGGCAGCTCGCCCTGAAGGAACCGATCTTTGTTGAAATCGGCTGATGCTGCATTACGAGTTGGAAACCGAGGATGACCGACTTGGTCGGCTCACTGCTATTCTCGCCCCGACTGAGGCTCGGGGGGCAGCTTGCCCCGAAGGATCCTTTGCTACAGGAAGCCGATTTTGTTGGAATCGGCTGGCTCTGCATCACAACTGGTCTGAAAAATGAGCCGTTGCACAAGTCATCAGTTTTTCAGCAGGACAGTCGATTTGGCACAAGACCAGGGCTCTTGGCTGTAAGTCACCTTGCCTGAGCAGATCCAGCCTGGTGATGGGCTGGGTAGCCCTCATAATAGACATAATGATCCCCCTGAAATGTCGATGATGGGAAGCCGATGATGGCCCATTAGGCTGGTCCATTTTTATCCTCGCCTTGGCTGAGGCTCGGGGGGCAGCTCGCCCTCAAGGTTTCTTGTTCCGCGGAGCCGATTTTGTCGGAATCGGCTCACTCTTCATCACAGCTCATTTGAAAGATGGTGAATTATTGCAGAAGGAAACTGCCGGAGCTGAGGAGAGGAATTTGGAGAGGAAGCCATGATCGTTGGTGGGCTCTGGACTAGTTTGTGGCTGCAAAGAAATGAAGCATCACAGAGATAGTTGTGGGCGAACCGTGCCTGTCTGCAAAAGTGTTAGCTTCAGCAGCGGAGTTGATCACGACGGTCCTAGGATCTCCAGGCAAAGAGGATCTGGGAGAGGATAATGCGGCAGAAGAATGTCTGAAGTTTAAAGTTAACAAGGAGACCTGACATTATTTCAGGAGTTTTGCTGCTAAGTTTGGCATGCCATCTTGAGAGGTCTGCATTTACGACTCCTAGGATTTGCGCGATTATGGCTTGGCCTTGTTTGGCAAGGAGTTTGGTCCCGGTTGGATCTATCTCGGAATCTATCGTGAGAGACCGATGCGATGCCATCGGCTTGCTGGGCATTGTTCAGATTGGCAATCGGCAGGATCAGAACGAAGGACAATCGGCTAGATTATCATAGGAGAAATCGGCAAAATCAAATTGGGGAAAAGTTCTTCATTGATTGGATGAGGTTTCTTACATAGGAAAGCTGATTGCTCTCAAAAGAAAATACTAGGGGGATACATTGCCCCGTCTGCTACTGCTGGCCCTTTGCTAAGACCCTATCTAGGGGCCGTTGCTGCCTTTGTCATCATCTTTGCCGCCGCTGTCGGCGCTGCTCCCCGGCCGGCTCGTCGTCGCTGCTCCAGCGGCCGTCGGCAGGGCCTTCGTTGTCTTCGTCTTCATCGTCGTCGTCGTCGCCTTCGCTGTCAAAGTCACTCAGATTCCCCGGCCAGGGGCAATGGCGCTTGGCCGGCGGCTCGTCGGGGAGGCTGTCGTCGCTGTCCTCCTCTTCTTTCTCCTCCTCCGCCTCTTCGGAGGTGGTGGGGTTACCGGAGGCGATCGCTATCGCTCTCCTCCTCCGATTCCCCGTGACAAGGAAGCGGAGGTCGCTCTCCCCGTCGGTCAAGGATTTGTCATCCTCGGACCGGACGGGAGTCATGGTCCTCTTTGTCCCACTTCGTTGGGGCGAGGATATCGTACGCCGCCTGCGTGCCCCACGAGGGCGTCGACTCTCGGATGGGAGAGGACACGTAGGAAAGATCCGATGAAGAAGAAGAGGAAGAAGAAGAAGACATTGCTACAGGAGGGGAGGGTTTTTTGGTGCCGATGGCTGGGACAGAACAGAGGATAAAGAGAGCTAATCAGTCGGCACGGTTAAATAATGAAAGATCTGGTGAAGATTTAATGCCATTGCAGTTTCCGAGGAGGTGATGCCAAAGCTATCGAATTTTGCAGAGAAGCTGAGAAGACAGGGCATAACGATGAAGGATACTGCAACGATTCTGTTCTGACACAACATGACCCGACGAAAGAAAAGCATAATGATTTTGGAAATGTCATTTCCAAAACCAGGGGGGCATGTGTTATCACCAGATTTTGGCTAAATCAGGAGGTGGGCCGCGATCAAGATGGGCTTGGAAGATTACACGTGGAAGATCTCTGAAGCGGCCTTGCTCGGAGAATTCGGGCTAGATTGCCCATGTATCTTTAATTACCATAGATTGTATCTAGATTAAAGTTAGGGTTTATCTCGTGCACGGTGTAGTGCACGCCCACATTAGAAAGTCCGCTGGACTATAAATATGTACCTAGGGTTTATGGAATAAACAACAACACAACGTTCACCCCAAAACAAACCAATCTCGGCGCATCGCCAACTCCTTCTCTCGAGGGTTTCAATCAGGTAAGCGACATGCTGCCTAGATCGCATCTTGCGATCTAGGCAGCACAAGCTCCACGTTGTTCATGCGTTGCCCGTACTGAAGCGTCTTTGATGGCGGGCAACGTAGTTATCGTAGATGTGTTAGGGCTAGCATAGTTCTTCGTATAACATGCTTACGTAGTGCAGCCCTGCATGTCTAGCCGCCCTCACGCCTATCTCAGGTGTGGGGGGCACCCTGCTTGTTCTTTATTTAGTAGATCTGATCCGTTACGATTGCTCCTTGCTCTGCAGAGATTAGTTTAATATCTGCAATAGTTAGGCCTTACAAAGGGGGGAGGATCCAGTGGCACGTAGGGTGGCGTTCGCAAGTCCTAAACGGATGTTCCGAGGATCGACGTCATGTTGATCGTTTGGCCTTGTTTAGGATCGGCTTACGAGCACCGTGCGTGGCCAGGCCCAACCCGGAGTAGGATGATCCGATTATGCGGTGAAAACCCTAAATCGTCGTAGATCTCATTAGCTTTATCTTGATCAAGCAGGATCACCAAGTATTCGTGCACCCCGAATCATGGGTGGATCGGCTCTTTGAGCCGATTCACGGGATAACCTGAGCCGATCGAGGCTCTTATTTAATGTTTACGTGTATGCCATGCAGGAACTAAGCGAGGCATCCCCCATCACCTTCCGACCAGGTATAGGTCAGGTGGCACGCCCCACCCGCATCGCCGCGTGTGACCAGAAGAGCATTGCGGGCCGTCGCTCGGAGGGGTCTCAGCCAGCCGCAGCTCTAGGCTCTTCCCGGCTCTACCGTGTTGACAGGCCGCTGCCCGCCGGTGGGTTTTGGCAGTCAACAGCTGGACATGGTTACCGTTATGGTGTGCAGATAATAGTTTCTATAGTTGTGGTATCGCAGATTTATACATGGTTGAACGATACGCCTAGTTTTTCTGTATGATATCTTATATCATGGTATTTTTTGATTGCCTGTCTTGGACGTCTCCAAAACAAAGGAGACTCTGTCCAATTTTACTAAAATGTCTTAGTTATTTTCCTCTTTGTTCGTATGTGGTAACATCTCAAGTGCTTGGTTGGCTTGGGGTGTTACAGTTGGTATCAGAGCCTAGGCTTTAGGTCTCTGGAGTAGGTTAACGGTAAATAGGATATTCTTCCTAGGTCTTTAAACAACTAAAAGTTGTCTTTGTTCTGCCTAAACCACTTAAATCTTGCTTTTTAGTTTAACAACTTAAAACTTGACACACTGGTGCACAATAGGATGGGTATGGGTCAAGCATTGCATTTACGTTTCCGCTTTATCTTTCAGTTTATCCATATTCTATATATAGTTATGCCCGTGAGTAGGCCTGCAAGCTTTGCTTTATATACTTTTGTCCTCTATTGTTGGGAGGAAATAGTTGATTGGAGAGAAACAGAGATAGTCTGTTCATGTTTGATGAACTTAGCGCGGGAAGGGAAATATTGGATCCTTTTATGCTAGTACTATAAACGTGTGAATAATGTGATGAAGTTTCTGGGTTGATAATTTTTTTATATTTATGTATCTTTGTTGAACTCATGAGGGATAGTTGAAGTGCTTGGTTGGGCATCCGAGTTTGAATTTAAGTTAATGATAACGTGGAAGATTAAATTTTGTTTTCCGTGGGCTGCTTCAAGTGTATATGTATACGTATGAGGTTATATACTCCAATAGAATTGAGAACGGTTTTGAAATAAATAAAGCTGAATTGGATAACTTGACTGGTACTCTAGCGGACTAGATAAAATAATGTTAAGAAGACTACCTGGAACCAAATCGGTATGAGAAGCTCTTTCCACCATACATGTCTCGTAAAACACAATCTTCCACTTGGCTTCCTAATTTCATCGGTCTGTTCTTTGTAATGCATCACTTGCACTTGCAAGAGTTTGATGATTTTCATCTAGTAGTCGGATTTATCAATGTTGGCTTATTTTTCATTGATAAAGTATTTCAATCTTTTACTTCGAATGTCCTCGCCGACTATTACTGTCGAGAGTTAAACCTTTTGTTTGTCCCATTGTCTAAATGATCTATTCTTCTTGGAAATTCGTTGGTGTCCCTTGCCCCTCTTGGGAATATAGAATGGTGAACGCGTATATCTTTTTGGAGGCACCCAAGTTGTTGTTTTTTCGAAATAAAATAAAATAGTTTTTTCTGTAAGCCTTTTCCTTAATAGCTATTCTAGGGATGCTTGTTCTTTCTTTATTTTCTATAGGTGTTAGTTTTCTACATCAACTCGCTAACCATCCCGACAAGGCGACAATCACTCTATTTTCCTTTAGAAGTGTTTCTTGTTCATGCAATCCCTGCGTGTTTTTGAAATATCGATAGTTTAGTTTTTGTTTGGACTTTGCCAAAACAGTAGATGGGAGTCGACCTCGAACCTGGTCCGTGCCCATGAAATCAGTTTGCCTTGTGAGTGAGAAAGCCAGAGCGTTATCGTTGCACAGTTCACCTATTCACTTACGGAGTTCATAATTTGGGTGCGGGATGGATTGGCCCCCATACCAACTACCCTTATTGTTCGCTCCTGTATGTTGGAGTGGTGAATCACTATGTGCCTTTTCCTTTAGTTCAGTGCCGACGTTGTGTAGCTGAAACCATAGAATGATACACTGTTCCATATGTATTAGAGGCAATCTCTGGCAATCGTAGGAGATGTGGTTAGGCTAAACCTTTGTTGTCTTTCTGGTACCTTACCAAAAAAAAAAAAAAAAAAAAAAACGCCTTATATACCACCATGAGAGTTTCTTGTAGGTTTTGTTGTGTTCTCTAGTGTGTTCCAAAGTTGAAGTATGTTGAACATTCAATGATCATGTAACATCTACATTCTTCATAAGGATTTCATGTTTCACCAAGTGCGGGGAGAATTGGTTATGAGTTATGACCAAGATACCATGCTTGTTTCCTAGTTCTTCGAGAAAGGGTTGAGTTTATTCTTGGCACTTGACCTACCATGAGAGTTTCATATTGATCTTATTCCCGGCACTCGATCTACCTCTATATCTCCTTATCGATTGTCATGATCCAAGAAGAACTAAAGAAGTACTTGAACAATATGCTATCCTAGGGCATCTACTTTCGTTTATAGCCAAGAGTGATGGTAGTTGATGAAAGCGTGAGGATTACCACTTCTTACTACAAAAAAAAAAAAAAAAAATCCATTTCCCCACCTAGAAGACTTGTTTGATCAGCTGAATGGAGTTGTGTTCTATTTGTTTATCTCTAGTCTGGCTATAATAAAATGGCCTAATCAGATTTGTGTGCATGAATTGGAAAGAATACCTTCTCTTCTAGTTATGATCATTATGAATATGTAGTTGCATTCTAGAATAACCAATGTCCTTGTCATCTTTACAAAGGAAATAAACAATATGTACATACTTTCCTTGATAGCTTCGTGGTAGTGTCCCTGAATGAAAAGCAGAAAGGCCAGTTGAGGTTTGTTCTTGAGATTTTCAGAAAGAATAAAACTTATGCAAACCTAAATAAAGGTGAGTTTTTGCTTATACGAGTGGGTTTTCTAGGTCATGTGCTTGGTCATGCAATACGGGAAGGCTATTGCCTATGCATCGAGCAGGACTATCCTACTCATGATCCAGAACTTGCACGTGTCGTCTTTGCACTCAAGATTTAGAGGCATAATTCTTACGGAGAATCTTTTTATATTTTCACTGATCATAAGGTTCTTAAATACATCTCCACATGAAAGGAGTTCAACTTAAGGCAAAGTCAGTGGCTAGAATTGACAAAGGACTATGACCTCTCTGTCCAGTACAACACAACAATATAGGCAGGGCCAATGTGAGTTTAGATGCTCTTAGCCGCAGGTCGTCTCTTTGTGGATTTTATACAACTGGCAATATCATCTTGTTCTGTTGGTGTATCACATGAGGAAACTCTACTCGTTAGCTACTCCAGATAGAGTGAGCGAGGAACAAAAATTTAGACTGTTACAACTAGCGCGAGAGCGCATTCAAGCTGGTAGATCTTGAGAGTTCTTTGTAGATGGGACTAGGTTTGTTTGGTTTCATGGCCGTCTTTGTGTGTCACAAAAGTATTAGGCGAAGGAGGACATTCTAAGGGAGGCACATAAAAGATGTATCAAGACATGGAGAATATTATTGGTGGAAAAGAAGGAAATTTCTTGTGGCCGAGTAAGTGTCCTCAGGTGAAGAGGAAAGGATGCAATTTTGGTGATCGTGGTTTGACTTAGATAAAAAATTCCCATTTTATTCCTATTCTCCTCACAAATTCTGCAAGTTACGTGGCAGCGATATATGTGCATGAGATAGTAAGGTTGGATGGGGTTCTTAAAACCATTACTTCTAGATTCTAATAGAGATGCTAAGTGTGTATCAAATTTCTGAAAGAGTGCTTGCAGATTGCCTTGTGTTCACAACTGTGACTTAGTATATCATTTCATCCTAGACATATGGCTAGTTATAGTGTACAATCCGAACTCTGGAAAATAAGTTCAGGTATCGTGTCCTATCTTGGCAAGGCAGCTGTGAAGATACTTGCCACCTGTGGAATTTTCTTATAAAAACAACTATGAGCATAACATATGTATTGCACCGCATAAAAGGAAGTGTACTTTTTCTTTTTCTTTTTAGAATGTCATGGGTGAGAAAGAGATAGAATATGGAACTTCAAGTAGGTGACGAAGTACTGTTAAGGGTGTCACCTACTAAAGGTGTTATAAGGATTAATTTATGAAGGAAAATAATAGTTCAAGAACATTGGAAGTTTCATGTTAGTGGCACGAGTCAGGAAGCTAGCCTACTGTCTAGAGTTTTTATGCTCATGATGTGTTCCAAGTCCCTATGTTGTGGAAGCATTTTCATCAGGACGATTTCGATCAAACAATATTTAGTTTCCGGGGCTCACCCTGTGCATATACGGGAAGAGCCTCAGGAAGTGATGATGCATAGAATGCTTAAGTATCTGAACTTTCTTTGGTCGCCAAACCGAGCGTTAGATGACGGCTTGGAAACTTGAGGGTCGCATGCGTGAGACTTATCCAAAATACTTAGTGTCTGGTATGTGATGCAAGAATTATGTTATTACGTGTTTTTTTTTTATTAGCAGTGAAGTGAGGAAGAATTCGAGGGCGAATTCTGTTTTAAGGGGGTGAGAATGTGATATCCCAAATTTTAATATTTTCTATATTATTAATTTTAGACAAAATAATTGAGAACTTGGTGATGTTGATATAATCTGAGAGTAGGAAATAAAGAGAAGACTTTCTAAGAAAATGGAAGTGCTAGTGCTCGTACAGATCGATCTGCTGTTGGAGGCAAATAATAGCTACCTCTTGCTCAAGCTAGTGTTGCTATCTTAAAACCAGAGGAGGACGTTGTAAGCATGAGAAATATGAGGAAAGAAATGAGCGGGTTGGGCTGGGCCTTTTGGACCTGAACTATACTGATGTTGCCCAGCTGCCCTGGCCGTTTAGTATAGCCTTGGGAAGACACCGCCACCATCCCTCTGCCCTAATTTTATCCACTGCCGCCGCTGTCGATTGGTGGCATGTGATGTTGCCGCGATGTCGCTGGGCGAGGCCAACTCCATCAAGCCGTAGTCTGCAGTTAGTCCGCCACGGTTCCGCCACTGCGACCACCTAGGCCGGTCGACGCTGGGGCTTGCCATCTGCAGTTGCCGTGTCTCGTCGGGGTTCAACACTGCCGGTCTGCCATTATCTTGAACAGGTGCTCAAAGCCATCCATTAATTGTTTTGTTCCATGTGTTTTGCTCAATTTCAGTTCAGGTGCGTTTCTGAAAGTGCTAGCTGTCATGCTGGCTATAGTAGTAGCGGAGTAGTCGGTTGGTTTAGATCAAACCTAGTTTTAAGTTTAGGCAAGAGTCAATCAGCAGTACTATTTTGGTAACCTGATGTTGGTAAAATGATTAATTGCTCCCGCTGGTAGCTGGTAGCCAACAGAAAAGAATAATTTTTGAGCTGAAGTCATTTTGGACACCATGGTACGATCTGAATCACATCCATATGTAGTACCAGCTGAGTTTGTGCTTTCATCTAGCTGCATACGAGAGGATGCCCAGCTTTGCACGGTACCTGATGGTCATTTTGCTGCTGTTACCTGTTAGTAAGCCGCGGATAGATAAACTCATAAGATGTGTATGTGTACGTGAGATGAAATGCTAGTTTATTTCTTTGCTTTACACTAGCTGAGAATACATTTTCTCTGTGATAATACCAAAAGGAAAAGAAAGTGCCAGCAACCAGTAGTAGTTATATCTTTGACCACCTATTAATTCAGTCGGTTGTTTCTCTAAGTAATTTTGTAACGTACAATAATATCAGTGGGTTGCTTCCGCGTAGGAGCGATGCTATTCTTGCTTGTATGCTTTTGAAGTAATGATGTGTATTGAGTGTGACATGTGTTTCAATAACAGGTGTTGTTACTTCTGGTCCAGAGTCCTACAATCAACAGTTTATGCCCCGTGGTTGAGGCAAGTTCATGACGGATAGTGAATTTTGCATATCTCTATTCACTCGGTTTTATTTAATGTTTATGATCTGACCTTGATGCAAATGATAATGATGATGATGACCCATGCATATTATGCATAATGCATACTCATGATGACAATGATGATAATGTGACCTACTTTGGTGGGCACAATGCGACCTTCATTGATGGGTTGCGACCCACTTTGGAGGCACCCTCCACTAGTTGGAGTGAGTAGATGCCGACGGGTGTCTACTCAAGCGATACCGGTATCCGCAATGTGATGTGATGAGCATATAGGCATGTAGGACATCATAACATGTTCTAATGGATTAATGAAGGCTAATGATGTGTTGGTGTTTCGATTTATGTAAAGTTTACTATTTGATTGTGAGCTTGTTGAGTCTTTGTACTCACCCTTGTTGCTTTCATGTTTTTAGGTAAACCTTGAGAACGGCATGCATGGGGAGTTTTGGGAGTAGCACTTTCACCATCTACACATCACGATTCATATTTTTTTGTCACCAATCTGTTTGAACTATGCATTGGATAGTTGGATTTCGCTTAATCATAAACCGTCATGGAGTTTGTGCTGGACATGGTTACCGTTATGGTGTGCAGATAATAGTTTCTATAGTTGTGGTATCGCAGATTTATACATGGTTGAACGATACGCCTAGTTTTCCTGTATGATATCTTATATCATGATATTATTTGATTGCCTGTCTTGGACGTCCCCAAAACAAAGGAGACTCTGTCCAATTTTACTAAAATGTCTTAGTTATTTTCCTCTTTGTTCGTATGTGGTAACATCTCAAGTGCTTGGTTGGCTTGGGGTGTTACAGTTCAGCATCAACATGGTAGGACCTGGGCACCACTCTGGTAAGGACAGAGACGAGGGCAGCTGCTCTCATAACAAGGACAAAGAGGAAGCCGCTCCACGCGATCGGCTCCGGCACGATGGCAAGCGCTACGTCACAGAGGGAGAAGTGAAGAATGTGCGATATCAGCGACCTCTCTCTGATCACCTCCTCAACAAATACGTGAGTCAATACGACCAACGCCGGCGATATGACAACGACGACGAAAGAGATCGTCTGGCTAGCAGAGACGCCAGGAGAGACCGCCGGCATGATCGCTACGAGGAGAGATATGAGCGCCATGCCAAGGAGAAGTCAAGGGAACAAGACGACGTGGATAGGCACTGGGACTGTCCTTTCTTGGTCTTGCTGGGATTCAGGAATGAGCCGATTGCCTACAATCAGCAACTGCCCAGAATGTAAAGAGAAGAAGAAGGGTGCAGGAGACGTGTCAGTATTCAAACGTCTAGGGCCGCTCCCATCTCAGAACAAGTACGCTGAGTCCTCTCGGGTGGAAGATCTCGAGGAATTAGAAGACGACGATGAAGAAGAAGAAGATAAGTACCACCGGCCAAGGTGGCGCCCTGATGGACTCAGCCGTTCCCAAAAGCATAGGGTTCAGCGGCTACGTGGTTTGGAGGAAGCTGAAAGGTTATACCTGCACACGTTAAGGAAGGCGCGGCCTGATCTGGCCGCGAAAATTCAGCGAACTCTGGACGAAGAAGGTCGACCACAAAAGAAAGAGTGGCGTCCCAAACAAAGGAAAGCCGATGATGAAACATCGGCTGGCACAAACATGGTGTTCATCCTTCCAGCGGAGTTTTGTGCTCTAGGATTGGGCGAAGCACCTGTGGCACAACTTGACTGCGGCCCACGGCCAGTTATCTTTGAGAAGCCACGAGAAAGAAGCTACAGACACCTGAAGGCCCTGTACCTACGAGGTTATATCAATGGGCAGCCTGTCAACAAGATGCTGGTGGACACCGGAGCGGCAGTCAACATTATGCCATACTCCATGCTACGTCGGTTGGGACGCTCTAGCTCGGATCTGATCAAGACCAACGTTACAGGCGATTTCAACGGCCAAGCATCTGAAGCGCAAGGTGTTCTGAACGTGGATCTGACCGTAGGAAGAAAGACCATCCCTACGACGTTCTTTATTGTCGACAGCAAGAGCACCTATGCTGTCCTGCTAGGGAGAGATTGGATCCACGCCAATTGTTGCATTCCATCCACGATGCACCAATGTTTAATACAGTGGGATGGAGATGAAGTAGAGGTCGTCCACGCAGATGACTCAGCCGAGATTTCAACGGCTGGCATGAACGTTTGGGAGACGGCAGGCCAAGAGCCACTCTCAGGCATCACTTTGGACGACTGCGAGCGCATCAACGTGACGAGAAACGGGGTGAGGCTGGTCTTATCCACCGGCCTGACCGTGTAACAAGAGCAAAATCTATGAACAAACGTGGCGAGGCCGATCCTTGTGATCGGCCCCAAAGATCTATGGACAAACGTCGCAAAACCTTCATTGAGCGAGTCAATCAACATGGAGGCCGATTCCAGAAATCGGCCAAAATTATCCTCACTATACGTTCTGCCCGTGTTCAACGTCGATCTAACGGGCGGCGGAAAGCGGGGATACAGGTTTACGTCGGCTGACGAGCTGGAAGAAGTCAACATCAGTCATGGCGATGCCGATGTTCAAGTACAGTACCTTGGCTAACTACAGAGCCGATATCTGCAGTTACCTGACAGATTCGGCTCGGGGGGCACCTAAACGGATAAGGTACAAGGCTATGAAATATGTCCTTATAGGAGATGACATGTTCTACAGGACGTTGGAAGGGTTACTACTCAAATGCCTGGGACCAACTGAGTCTAATCGGCTCTTACATGAGGTGCATGAAGGCGCCTGTGGAACTCATCAATCGGCTCATAAGATGAAGTGGTTAATTAGGCGATCAGGGTTTTATTGGCCCACCATGCTTGAGGACTGCTTCAAGTACTACAAGGGATGCCAAGCGTGTCAGATGTTCGGAAAAATTCAGATGGTACCCGCATCAGCGATGAACCCCATCATCAAACCTTGGCCATTTAGAGGTTGGGGCATGGATATGATCGGCAAAATCCATCCTGCGTCGAGCAAAGGCCATGAGTGCATTCTGGCCATCACAGATTATTTCACCAAATGGGTGGAGGCCGTTCCTATGAAGAAGGTAAAATCGGAAGATGTTATCCAATTTGTCAAAGAGCATGTCATCCATAGGTTCGGGATTCCCCAAACCATCACGACCGATGGAGGTTCGGTTTTTGTTTCTAAAGAATTCAGAAAGTTCTGCGATGACATGGGGATTAAGCTGATCCGATCATCTCCTTACTATGCTCAAGCTAACGGGCAAGCCGAAGCATCCAATCAAAGCCTGATCAAGCTGATTAAGAGGAAGATTGACGAGAACCCTAGGGTGTGGCATGAGACATTGTCAGAAGCTTTGTGGGCCTATCGCATGTCATGCCATGGAGCTATAAAGACTTCGCCATATCAGCTGGTCTATGGGCAGGAAGCCGTATTACCTTGGGAAATTACGGCTGGATCGAGACGTGTCACGTTTCAGAATGACCTGACAGCTGAAGAATATGCAGCCCTGATGAGTGACACTATTGAGGATGCAACGGAACTTAGACTTTGGTCGTTGGAGAAGATTAAAGAGAACAAAGCCAGGGTAGCTCGTGCATACAATAAGAAGGTGAGACCAAAGGAGTTTCAAGTTGGTGATTTAGTATGGGAGGCCGTGTTACCACTGGGAACCAAGGATAAAGCATATGGCAAATGGTCTCCTAATTGGCATGGTCCTTACAAAGTCATCCAGGTTTTGAAGGGCAATGCCTACATGCTTGAACAGTTGGATGGTGTGAAGTTCCCAGTGGCCGTCAATGGCCAGCATCTCAAGAAGTATTTCCCAAGCATGTGGGATGATGGGCAGTGAGATATGGGGGCCGATTTTAAATCGGCCAGTAAAAAATTTTCTACATACGAATCACAGCCGATGCACAGACATCGACTTGAGAACGGTATAATAAAAGCCGATGCATTGCTATCGACTCTAGAGGAACAAGCTCAGTTGAGCAGGTTAACGGGTCGGTTTCAGACCAGAGGTCATGGTATCTGAGATGAATCTCCCAGTGGATTTGCTGAGGACTTGAGTCTGCGCGTTTGAGGATGGAGGATGGTTTGGACATGGACTGGACCTGTTTGACCGTATGAATAGGCAACTGTTGGCCTCAAATCGCGTTTATAGTGCAGGCCGATGCCTTGCCATCGGCTCTTTGTACAGCGACTTCGTTTGACAATCGGCAAAATTGACAAGAAAGCAAAATTAGGAGGGGAATATTTTCTTCATTAATAATAGGATTTCTTACAAAGAAAGAGCCGATTGCTCAGGAGCGGAAGAACAAAAGGAGGGCAGATTGCTACTGCTAGTACTATACTAATTGGCCCCTGCTCTAGGGACCGTCGCTGTCCTCATCGTCGCCATTGTAGCCGCCGCCGGTGCTGCTGCTGGCGAGCTCCTCGTCGCTACTGCCGTAGCCCTCGACGGGGGCTTCTTCCTCGTCATCATCGTCCTCGTCGTCATCTGACCAGGCCCAGCCGCGGAAGCGCTTCGCCGGCGGCTCGTCAGAGGAAGTGTCGCCCTCCTCTTCTTTCTCGTCGGAGGAGGTGTCGTCCTCTTCATCCTCCTCTTCTTCCTCTTCGCTGGAGGGAGCGAAGTTACCCCAAGAGAGGAGATCATCATCACTCTCCGCCACCAGTTCTCCATCGATCAGGAACCGGAGGTCGTCCTCTCCATCGGTCAGGGGCAAATCGCCATCTGACCCGACGAAGGCCTCGGGTGGGCCGTCGGGCACGAAGTCAAAGTCCCACTCCGGCTCTTCCCATTGGTTGTGCTCCGGCATCGGCTCGCTTGAGGAAGAGGATTGGAAGGAGAGAGCCGATGCAGCAGAGGAGGAGGATGAGTCCATGGTGGAGGAGGGCTTTTCGGTGTCTGATACTGAGGGAGAGGATGAAGAAGCAAATTACTCGATGCGGTTAAATAAAAGGGGTATAGTGGAGATTTAGTGCCATGACGGTTCTCGAGGATATGGCGCCGAATCTATCAATTCACGCAGAGAAGCTGAGAAGGCAAGGCATCATAATGAAGGATACTGCGACGGTTCTGCTCTGCCACGACATGACCCGGCGAAGAAAAAGCAGGATGATTTTGGAATTGTCATTTCCAAAACCAGGGGGGCATGTGTTATCACCAGAATTTGACCGGATCAGAGGTGGGCCGCGATTAAAGATGGGCTTGAAGAATATACTTGGAAGAAATACATGAATCGGCCTTGTATACAAAGTTTGGGCTAGTTTGCCCGTGTATGTGTAAATATAGTAGGATCCGTGTCGGTTAGATAGAATTTGGCTCGTGCACGGTTGGGATTATTCCCACGTTAGAAAGTCTACGGACTATAAATATGTATCTAGGGTTTATGGAATAAACAACAATCACGTTCATCACAAACCAATCTAGGCGCATCGCCAACTCCCTTGTTTCGAGGGTTTCTTCCGGGTAAGCATCATGCTGCCTAGATCGCATCTTGCGATCTAGGCAGTAACGTCGTTGTTCATGCGTTGCTCGTGCTGAAGCCTTGTTGATGGCGAGCAACGTAGTTATCATAGATGTGTTAGGGTTAGCATTGTTCCGTCGTGTTACATGCTTTCGTCCATGCAACCCTTAGACGTCTAGCCGCCCTTACGCCTATCTTAGGTGTAAGGGCGGCACCCCGCTTGATCGTTATTTAGTAGATCCGATCCGTTATGATTGCTCCTTGCTCTTCAAGGATTAGTTTAATATCTGCATAGTTAGGCCTTACAAACGGGTTGAAGGATCCAGTGGCACGTAGGGTGTAGTTTGCTAGCCCTAGACAGGATGTTCCGGGGATCAACTTCATGTTGGTTTTTAGGCCTTGTCTAGGGTCGGTTTATGATCACCGTGCGTGGCCGCCAGGCTCAATCACGCGTAGGATGTTCCGATTATGTGGTGAAAACCCTAAATCGTAGTAGGTCGTTTTAGCTTTATTTCGATCAAGCAGGACCACCATGTGATCGTACACCTCGTACGAATCATGGGTGGATCGGCTCCTTGAGCCGATTCACAGGATAACGAGAGCCGATCGAGGCTCGTATTTAATGTTTACGTGTATGCCATGCGAAACTAAGCGAGGCAAATCCATCACCTTCGACCAGGTATAGGTCAGGTGGCACGCCCTGCACCAGCATCGGACGTGCGTGCCGAGTCTTTGCGGGCCGTCGCTCGAGGGACCAGGGCCAGCCGCAGTCTTGGAAGCCTCCCGGCTCTCTTGTGTTGCCCGTCGCTGCTCGCCGGTGGGTTTCGACCGCAACGGGGGACAGGAGTCTGTTCCGCACGCCGCCGGGATGGGGAAGTGCCCCCGGAAGGCTTCTCCATCGACACCACCGCCATCTTCATCAACACTGCTGTCTCCCATGAGGAGGGAGTAGTTCTCCATCAAGGCTAAGGGCTGTACCGGTAGCTATGTGGTTCATCTCTCTCCTATGTACTTCAATACAATAATCTCATGAGCTGCCTTACATGATTGAGATTCATATGATGATGCTTGTAATCTAGATTTCATTATGCTTTTACTTATGTGATCTCCGGAGACTCCTTGTCCCACGTGTGTAAAGGTGACAGTGTGTGCACCGTGTGGGTCTCTTAGGCTATATTTCACAGAATACTTATTCACTGTTATGAATGGCATAGTGAAGTGCTTATTTATATCTCTTTATGATTGCAATGTGTTTTGTATCACAATATATCTGCGTGCTACTCTAGTGATGTTATTAAAGTAGTTTATTCCTCCTGCACGGTGTAATGGTGACAGTGTGTGCATCGTGTAGTACTTGGCGTAGGCTATGATTGTGATCTCTTGTAGATTATGAAGTTAACTATTGCTATGATAGTATTGATGTGATCTATTCCTCCTTTCGTAGTGTGAAGGTGACAGTGTGCATGCTATGTTAGTACTTGGTTTGGTTATGTTGATCTGTTATGCACTCTAAGGTTATTTAAATATGAACATTGAATATTGTGGAGCTTGTTAACTCCGGCATTGAGGGTTCGTGTAATCCTACACATTAGTGGTGTTCATCATCCAACAAGAGGGTGTAGAGTCTAGCATCTATTTATTTATTCTGTTATGTGATCAATGTTGAGAGTGTCCACTAGTGAAAGTATGATCCCTAGGCCTTGTTCCTAAATATGCTATCGCTGCTTGTTTACTGTTTTACTGCATCTTTACTTCTGCAATATTACTACCATCAACTGCACGCCAGCAAGCACTTTTCTGGCGCCGTTACTACTGCTCATATTCATTCATACCACTTGTATTTCACTATCTCTTCGCCGAACTAGTGCACCTATTAGGTGTGTTGGGGACACAAGAGACTTCTTGCTTTGTGGTTGCAGGTTGCATGAGAGGGATATCTTTGTCCTCTTCCTCCCTGAGTTCGATAAACCTTGGGTGATCCACTTAAGGAAACTTGCTGCTGTTCTACAAACCTCTGCTCTTGGAGGCCCAACACTGTCTACAAGAATAGAAGCACCCGTAGACATCATAACTTCAAAAATTTCAGCATATAGAGAGGTGTTTTAGTAACATGAAAACTTCTACAACCATATTTTCCTCTCTCATAATAACTTTCAGTAGCATCATGAGCAAACTCAACAATATAACTATCAAATGAAACATTCTTATCATGAGTCTCATGCATAAAATTATTACTACTCCCAACATAAGCATAGTCATTCTTATTAATTGTAGTGGGAGCAAATTCAACAAAGTAGCTATCATTATTATTCTCATCAAGTGTAGGAGGCATAGTATTATCATCATAAATATTACTCTCCATAGTAGGTGGCAACAAAAGACCACTATCATTATAATCATCATATATGGGAGGCATATCATAATCAACATAAACTTTCTCCTCAATACCCGGAGGGCTAAAGAGATCATTTTCATCAAAACCGACCTCCCCAAGCTTAGAATTTTCCATAGCATTAGCAACAATAGTGTTCAAAGCATTCATATTAATAACATTCCCATTAGCATGCATATAAAGTTCCATGGGTTTTTAATTTTCTCTTCAAACACATCATGTCCTAATTCAAGATAAAGTTCATAAAGATCTCTCATATTTTTGTTGTTTTCCATTATGCCTAACTAGTGTAAACAAGAAACAAAAAGATGCAATTGCAGGATCTAAAGGAAATAGCTTCGAGCACACACACAGCGCCAGAAAAGTACTTTACCTGGGACCGGAGTATGAGTGCCTTTTACCTTTCCCCCGGCAATGGCGCCAAAAGTGCTTGATGTCTACGGGTGCTTCTATTCTTGTAGACAGTGTTGGGCCTCCAAGAGCAGAGGTTTGTAGAACAGCAGCAAGTTTCCCTTAAGTGGATCACCCAAGGTTTATCGAACTCGGGAGGAAGAGGACAAAGATATCCCTCTCATGCAACCCTGCAACCACAAAGCAAGAAGTCTCTTGTGTCCCCAACACACCTAATAGGTGCACTAGTTCGGCGAAGAGATAGTGAAATACAAGTGGTATGAATGAATATGAGCAGTAGTAACGGCGCCAGAAAAGTGCTTGCTGGCGTGCAGTTGATGGTAGTAATATTGCAGGAAGTAAAGATGCAGTAAAACAGTAAACAAGCAGCGATAGCAGTATTTAGGAACAAGGCCTAGGGATCATACTTTCACTAGTGGACACTCTCAACATTGATCACATAACAGAATAAATAAATAGATGCTAGACTCTACACCCTCTTGTTGGATGATGAACACCACTAACTGTGGATTACACGAACCCTCAATGCCGGAGTTAACAAGCTCCACAATATTCAATGTTCATATTTAAATAACCTTAGAGTGCATAACAGATCAACATAACCAAACCAAGTACTAACATAGCATGCACACTGTCACCTTCACACTACGAAAGGAGGAATAGATCACATCAATACTATCATAGCAATAGTTAACTTCATAATCTACAAGAGATCACAATCATAGCCTACGCCAAGTACTACACGATGCACACACTGTCACCATTACACCGTGCAGGAGGAATAAACTACTTTAATAACATCACTAGAGTAGCACGCAGATATATTGTGATACAAAACACATTGCAATCATAAAGAGATATAAATAAGCACTTCACTATGCCATTCATAACGGTGAATAAGTATTCTGTGAAATATAGCCTAAGAGACCCACACGGTGCACACACTGTCACCTTTACACACGTGGGACAAGGAGTCTCCGGAGATCACATAAGTAAAATCCACTTGACTAGCATAATCTAGATTACAAGCATCATCATATGAATCTCAATCATGTAAGGCAGCTCATGAGATTATTGTATTGAAGTACATAGGAGAGATGAACCACATAGCTACCGCTACAGCCCCGAGCCTCGATGGAGAACTACTCCCTCCTCATGGGAGAGGCAGCGTTGATGAAGATGGCGGTGGTGTTGATGGAGAAGCCTTCCGGGGGCACTTCCCCGTCCGGGCGTGCCGGAACAGAGACTCCTGTCCCCCAGATCTTGGCTTCGCGATGGCGGCGGCTCTGGAAGGTTTTCTGGTTTCGTCGAACGTTGTAGGGTTTTCGCGACGGAGACCTTAAGTAGCGGAAGGGCAGCCTCGGAGGGGGCCTGGTGGGCCCACACACTAGGGGGCGCGGCCCCCTCTGGCCGCGCCAGGGTGTTGTGTGGGGCCCCAGGGGCTCCCTCTGGCGGCTCTCGGGTGTTCTGAAGCTTCGTCTAATTATAAGACTACGGGCGTTGATTTCGTCCAATTCCGAGAATATTTCCTTACTAGGATTTCTGGAACCAAAAACAGCAGAAAACAGGAACTGGCCGGCATCTCGTCAATAGGTTAGTTCCGGAAAACGCATAAATATGACATATAATGTGTATACAACATGTAGATATCATCAATAATGTGGCATGGAACATAAGAAATTATCGATACGTCGGAGACGTATCAATCGTGTACCACTTAATAACTATGAGGGATGTTGTATTAAGTGGGAGTTCATTAGTAATTAGATTAAAACATGAACTAATTATCATAAACATAGTCTGAGTAGTATTTTGAATTAATTTTGTAGTATTGGCATCCGTTTTCTACCATGCGCTAGTCTTATAATTGAGATAGAAATACTGTTAAGTCTGACAAGAATCTTTACGGACTGGTACCGTATTGTTAAAGAATCAAGAAATGATTAAGTCCTATTGCAAACTTTTAGTAAACCTCACATTGTTGATTCAAAGAGCTATGGTTTCAATTAGTACCTAAAGTCATCTTGTCTCCGTGAAACTTGAAGTTCAAATCTGTTTGAAAAATAAGGAGCTGAAAATTTAGTTTTCAGAAATAATCAGGTATGAGATATATGTGATATCTAAGACTTTGTTGCAAGATGATAGAATATAATTTGGTGAGACTACATAAACTCATAAGTTTTATGGGAATGTATGAAGGTTGAAGACGCTAGGCGTCCCAATTCTCCAAATATTGGGGCACTAACGAGATTCGCATATCCATGAAGTGATCGTCCTTAGTATGCACCGTTGCTAAGACTCGTCGTTTCGAAGCATCTCGTGATGATCGGATGTTATAGATTCTACATACAACGGGTGCAAGCCAGATTTGCACATGCGAATACTGAGGTTAAACTTTACGAGCCTAGCATGTACAGACATGGTCTCGGAAAAGTCGTCATGATATGATGGATAAAATGATGAGTGAAATTGTTCATCATATTACAAAGTTACTAATAGTGAAATCTGAAACACTTGTCATATGATGATCAACTTCAAAGTAAGAACCTCAAGGTTATTGGTATTTGACCAACAAACCTAGAAGTTATTGAAGGTGAAGTATTTTCTGAGAATGAGGAAAGCTAAAAGAGAAACTACAAAAGATATTTTGGCAGAAAGAAAGAAAAGACTAGAAAGTCTAGCTCAGGTGTATATAAATGATATACATGTTATGGATGTATTCCTTGTTTGGTCACATAATGAAATTCTTGGGTATTTGTACCAGATTGGTTGGTATGAGATGTCATACAATATAACACAATACAAGAATATGATGGCCTAAGTGACTAATAAGGAATATGGTAATAATGCACATCTGGAACATAATAAAGTGTTATTATGCTTGTCGTTGGCATTCTACCTAGCCCTTATAATTTATAATAAAGAACTTAATAATTGTTATTTTGCTCTAGTCAAATTAAAACAATGAGTTGTTCATATTATGACATTACTCCATGTACGATGGATAAGTTATTATAAATCTTAATGGTGAAATACACACACATAATACTGATGCTAAAATGCCATAAGGCAAATGATTTGAATTCCACTTATTTGTGGAACCGCCATTTAGGTCATTTTAGAGAAGAACGCATGAAGGAACTCCATGCAAATGGATTTTTGGAGTCATTTGATTTTTGAATCGTTTGGCGCTTGCAAATCTTTTCTAAAGAGAATGACTAAAATACCGTTCATAGGCCAAGAGTTGAACGGGAAACTAACTTAGTGAAAACATATATGATGATGTATGTGGTTCACTGGGCATAGTTATGTGCGGGAGATTCTTCTACTTCATGAAAACTTCCAACAATGAATTGAGTATATATATGTGGATATATTCGATAAGGAAGAAGTTTGAAACATTTGAATGGATTCAAATAAATTTCAGCATGAAGTGGAAATCATCGTAATAGAAAAGTCAAATATCTATGATTGGATCATAGTGGAAATATTTGAATTACGAGTTTTAGCGAACATCTAAGAGAGTTATGAAGTTGTTCTACAACTCACGTTTCTTGGAGTATCATAGTGATGATGGAGTATCCGAGAGATGTATCCAAACCTTGTTGGATCAATGATGAGATAAAATATTGATGCCATTATATTTTTGTGGATTATGCTTTAGAGACTACCTTTTACACTGAATAGAGCATCATCATGATCCGTTGAAATGACACCATACGAGTTATGGCATGGGTATGAACCCTAATAGTCCTTTCTTAAATTTTGGTATGCATAGCATAAGGTGAACCAAAATCGGATGAATGTCTTTGTGGGTTATCCCAAAGAATTAATTGGGAATTCTTTCCACTATGGAGACAAAGACAAAAGTGTTTGTCGATGTTTCTTACTTATTTCCAAGAAATTGTTTGTAGCGAAGTATTTGAGTGGGAGGACAATAGAACTTGATAAGGTTTATGAACCTGAGCATAATGATCAGAGTAGCGCAGCATCGGAATTAGTTCCGGAAGCGGCCACGACGATCATGGCTCCCATGTCTACAAAATGTTATAGTCATGGAGATCAAAGTACTTATTGAACCTTGTAGGTATGATTTACTTTGTGATCAAATAAATGATTTGTGAACAAAGGATTGTTTTTGAACAATGATAAACCAACTACAAACAAAGAAGTTATGATGGGCCCTGACTCCGTTAAAATGGCTATACGCCATGAAATCCAAGATAGATGAATACTTTTTGAAAGTAAATGGATCTATAAAATTGATGAACTTGGATGGAATATCCTTGAATAAGCTCGACTTGTCGAAAAGTTGTTTACGACAAAGTTCAAAGAGTTGACTACGATAAGATTAGATCTTCCGTATCAATGCTTATAGTCTATGTGGATTATTCTAGTAATCGCTACATATTTCTTTCATGAGATATGATAGTAGGATGGCAAAATACATTACTTAACAGAAGTGTGTATTAAAGGTGTATACAAGATACAACCAATTGTTTTGCTAGTCCGTGGAATACTAGATAGGTATACGAACTTCAATTGGATGAAGTGAGTATCGCGGAGTTGGAATCTTCACCGGATGAAATGATCAAAGAGTTATGATTTCATCAGAGACGATGAAGAGGCTTGCATTTGCAAGAAATTAAGTGGGAGCGCTGAGACATATTTGTAATACTTTATGTAGGTGACATATCGTTGATTATAAATAATGTAATTATATAATTGATTAAAAAGGTTTCATTGAGAATTAAACTTCAATGAAAGGATATGAACTGAAACATATTTAGTGTCAAGATCTATGAAGATGGATTGAAACACATAAAAGTTTAAGTTAAAAAGTACATAGAATGAATATTGAAGTAGTTCAATATAAAGAAGGTGTTCTTTTCATGTGAAGGTTTTACAAGACTTGAGTATATTTGACACTCAATGAGTAAAAACACATGAGTGATTTTAGATCACGAATAATATGTACAATATCAGATGTCCTATGCTCTAAATGGTTAGGAGCATATACCAGAATGATTCATGTGATGATCATTGGATAAACAGTAAGAATATCCCTGAGTACTTTAGAAGAACCAAGGATATATAGTTTTGTATGAGTAATGACAAACAAATCGCTGTAAGGTGTTGCACCGATATTAGTTTGGTCACATATAAAAATAAAATTTCAATCTCAAATTAGGCTAAGTGTTGTTTAAAAGGTAGCACAATGAGCTAGAATTTGTCTATGCTAGATTTAGATGAGTTCTAAATGTTGTGACGGATTCTACAAACGAAGGATATGTCATTGTTTTGACAATGACTGAGGATGTTAAGTCAAGAGGTTCTTTGAGAACTTGGTGTAGTTCCGATAGTGTTAGAACTTTGAAACTATATTGTGTATGACAATATTAGTGACATATTTCAGACCGCGGAATTAAGGTTTCTGACAATATTAGTGACATATTTCAGACCAAACATATTTAATGCCGACTCATTTAGAAAATGAGTGATGCGTTGAGACGCAAATGAATTGCAAAATACATACGTTTCTGAGCATGTCAGATCCGTTGACTAAAACTTCTCCCGTGAGCAAAACATGATAAAGCACCGGAAGGCCAAGGTGTTATATCTTTACATATGTAAACTAGATTATTGACTCTAGTGCAAGTGGGAGACTGTTGGAGATATGCCCAAGAGGCAATAATAAAATGGTTATTATAATATATCTTTGTGTTTATGATAATGTTTACATACCATGCTATAATTGTATTAACCGAAACATTGATACATGTGTGTTATGTAAACAACAATGAGTCCCTAGTAAGCCTCTTAACTAGCTTGTTGATTAATAGATGATTAGTTTCATAATCATGAACATTGGATGTTATTAATAACAAGGTTATATCATTATATGAATGATGTAATGGACACACCCAATTAAGCGTAGCATAAGATCACGTCATTAAGTTATTTGCTATAAGCTTTCGATACATAGTTACCTAGTCCTTATGACCATGAGATCATGTAAATCACTTATGCTGGAAAGGTACTTTGATTACATCAAACGCCACTGCGTAAATGGGTGGTTATAAAGGTGGGATTAAGTATCCGGAAAGTATGAGTTGAGGCATATGGATCAACAGTGGGATTTGTCCATCCCGATGACGGATAGATATACTCTGGGCCCTCTCGGTGGAATGTCGTCTAATGTCTTGCAAGCATATGAATAAGTTCATAAGAGACCACATACCACGGTACGAGTAAAGAGTACTTGTCGAGACGAGGTTGAACAAGGTATAGAGTGATACCGATGATCAAACCTCGGACAAGTAAAATATCGCGTGACAAAGGGAATTGGTATCGTATGTGAATGGTTCATTCGATCACTAAGTCATCGTTGAATATGTGGGAGCCATTATGGATCTCCAGATCCCGCTATTGGTTATTGGTCGGAGAGAGATCTCAACCATGTCTACATAGTTCGCGAACCGTAGGGTGACACACTTAAGGTTTGATGTTGTAATAGTAGAACTTGAATATGGAATGGAGTTCGAAGTATTGTTCGAAGTCTCGGATGGGATCCCGGACATCACGAGGAGTTAGGAATGGTCCGGAGAATAATATATAGGAAGTCATATTCCAAGTTTGGAAATGATCCGGTGCATTTATGGAAGGTTCTAGAAGGTTCTAGAAAAGTCCGGAAGAAATCACTAAGGAAGGAGGAGTCCCAGAGGGACTCCACCTCCCATGGCCGGCCAACCCTAGAGGGGGGAGTCCAAGGTGGACTCCACCAAGGGGGCCACCCCTCATGGAAGGGTGGGAATCCCACTTGGGTGGGAGTCCCACCTTGGGTAGGTTTCCCTACTACATGGAAGGTTTTGGGTTCGGGTCTTATTCGAAGACTTGTAGTCCAACACTTGGGGTTCCACCTATATAATGAGGGGCATAGGGGAGGGGGCCGGCCACCACAAGCCACCAAGCTGGCCGCACCCCTTGAGGCCGGCCACCCCTCTCCCAAACCCTAGCCGCCCCCTCTCTCCTCCTTCCCCGCACGCTTAGCGAAGCTCCGCCGGAGTTCTCCATCGCCACCGCCACCACGCCGTCGTGCTGCCGGAGTCAAGGAGGAGCTACTACTTCCGCTGCCCGCTGGAACAGGGAGAAGGAGGTCGTCTTCATCAACACCGAACGTGTGACCGAGCACGGAGGTGCTGCCCGATCGTGGCACCGTGATCAAGATCTTCTACGCGCTTTTGCAAGCGGCAAGTGATCGTCTACCGCAGCAACAAGAGCCTCATCTTGTAGGCTTTGGAAATCTTCAAGGGTGAGTCTCGATGATCTCCTCGTTGCTCCCGTCTTCTAGATTGCATCTTGGCTTGGATTGCGTTCTCGCGGTAGGAAAATTTTTGTTTTCTATGCTACGAATCCCATCAACTTTATCATATCCTTTTATGAACATTGCAATCCTGCTGATAAACATGATTCATGACACTTATTATTAATTTGTTGGTACCTTTTCCATGATTGACATAGCTATTAGATGACTTTATTTGCATGTATCTTATTATGAATTGCCTAAGTACTTGTCCATATCATGAGAATATTTACATCATATGAACAAATGTGTTCGTGAAAGTTCTTTTATCGCACTCAGTTGTTAACTGAATTGCTTGAGGACAAGCAATAAGCTAAGCTTGGGGAGTTGATACGTCCAAACGTATCTACTTTCCCGAACACTTTTGCTATTGTTTTGCCTCTAATTTGTGTATTTTGGATACAACTAACACGGACTAACGCTGTTTTCAGCAGAATTGCCCTGGTGTCTTGTTTTTGTGCAGAAACTCAACTTTCAGGAAAATCCCCGGGATTAATTCCAATGGGCCTATTTTCACAGAAGAGGGACGGAGCCAGAAGACCAGAAAGAGGGGGGCCACGAGGCGTCCACCCCACAAGGCGGCGCGGTGGGCCCCTGGGCTGCGCCGGCCTATGGTGGCGGCGCCTCGACCAGCCTCCGACGCCCCCCTTTCGACTACTTAAGGGTTTCGACCTAAAAACGCATGGGGGTTAGACGAAATCGCCAGAAGACATCCAGAACACCGCCGCCATCGCGAAACTCCGTCTCGGGACCAGCTCCGTTCTGCACTCCGCCGGGACGGGGAATTGGAGGAGATCATCGCCATCATCACCACCGATGCCTCTCCATCGACCAACCATGTTTCCCCTATCCATGTGTGAGTAAGTCCCCCGCTGTAGGCTGAAGGGGATGGTAGGGATTGGATGAGATTGATCACGTAATAGCATAAGATTGTTAGGGCATAGTGCCTAGTATCCGTAGTTGGTACTTTTATGATATTTTTGCAACTTGTTATGCTTAATGCTTGTCACTAGGGCCCGAGTGCCATGATCTCAGATCTGAACATGTTATCAATTCATGATGATATTCATTGCTTTATAATCTTACCTGCAAGTTGTATACACATATTGCTGTCCGGAACCCGAGGCCCCAAAGTGATAGAAATTGGGACAACCGGAGGGAAGGCTGTGATATGAGGATCACATGTGTTCACGGAGTGTTAATGCTTTGCTCCGGTGCTCTATTAAAAGTACCTTAATTGCCAGTAGATTCCCTAGAGCCCGGCTGCCACCGGCTGGTAGGACAAAAGATGTTGTGCAAGTTTCTCATTGCGAGCACGTACGACTATATATGGAACACATGCCTATAATTGTTTAGTACTTGGATACTGTTTTATTACTATCTGCAAATGCCCGGCCTTGATTGTTACATGAGTTCTCTTATCCATGCAGTGCCCATTCATCCATCCCTGTGCCTACAGTATTTTAATCCTGTTATTTACTATAATCACTACTGATGTCTTTGTTGTTCTACTGCTTATATTTCACTACTGCTACTGCTATAAAACTATTGCTACTGATAAACTCTTGCGAGCAAGTCTGTTTCAGTGCACTGAATTGACAACTCATTAAGGCTTACAAATATTCTTTGGCTCCCCTTGTGTCGAATCAATAAATTGGGTTTTACTTCCCTCGAAGACTGTTGCGATCCCCTATACTTGTGGGTCATCACCTGTCTCTCTGTTTTTATTTTATTTTATTTTGTCTTATCTAGTTTATTTTTGCTTAGTTTATTTCTTTCTAGTTGTGTTTTTTTTAGTTTACTTTTGTCTAGTTTATTTTTGTCTAGTTTTATTTTTCTTATATACCCAAAAATCCATAAAATTTTGAAAAACCGAAAATCTAAAAAACTGTTGTTATGGAAGAACCTGCTAGACCTTCTATGGAATCATTTATAAAGTATAGAGAATCTTATGAGGGTAAAGTCATGAGAGCCGTGTTAAAAAAGTTGGATCTAATTGCTAAAATTTTGCTTAAACGCCATGATATAAATTGTTGCTCTAAACAGGATACTAAACATCTTAAATTCCAATGTGGCTTTAGTAAAGAAGTTTTAATTGTGAACTATCATTGGAATAACTATATTCATCTGGGATTTGAAGAAGTAGAACAATTTGTTTTGTTTATGGGAGCTTCTGAAATAGAATCCTTCATGTCTGAAAATTATGAAACCTGTGTTTCTTGTAAAGACCTTAAAGAATATGTCTCTTCTATCCTTGATTATTGCATAGAAAATTTCAGCAATAATTGTTATATCATTGATTATAAAGAGAGACTCAGTAATGCACAAGAATGTATCCACAATTTGCAGAACCTGTGGAAGAAGAAATGACTGAACCTGAAAGCTCCTTATATGAAAAAGAGGAGGAGAGTGATGAACAAAAGAAGGAAGAATGGATTAGCTACCCATGCCTACCTTTTAATGAGAGTAACTCTTTATCCCTTACACTATTTGATTGCCTCCCATGCTTACCGAAGGAGGATGAATGTTATGTTCCTATGGATTCTCTTGAAATATCTACTATAAGTAAAACTTGTGATAATAATTATGCTCCTGTTATCTATGATAATCCATGCTATTTTGACAAATCTTATGATAATCCTTTATTTGTGCCTAATTTCGAAATGCATGGTACTAAAGAGTTTTGCTTAGAAAATATTTATGATAAAGCTCTAGATACGATGGTCCTATATTGGTTGATAAAAATTATGTGCTTGTAGATCATGAAAAGCATGCTTTATGTGATAGTTATATTGTTGAGTTTATTCATGATGCTACTAAAAATTATTATGAGAGAGGAGAACATGGTTGTAGGAGTTTTCATGGTACTAAAACACCTCTCTATATGCTGAAAATATTGAAGTTACTTTTTTTTATCTTCCTATGCTTGTCACTTTATTCTTTGTGAATTTATTTATGTACAATATTCTTATGCATAGAAAGTGGGTTAGACTTAAATGTGTTTCATATTTGCTCATTGATACTCTCTTTTGCTTCAATTCATATTTCTTATGTGAGCATCTTCTCAAATTACTAAGCCTAGCTAAAAGGCATTAAAGAAAAGTGCTTATGGGAGACAACCCAATGTTTTATTTCTTTAATTTTTCTTTTATGTTGAGTCTTGGAAGTTGTTACCTCTGTAATAACCTCTCCTTATCATTTTTATTTTGTTTTTGTTCCAAGAATAACCTCTAATAGGAAGAAAGTAAGATTTGGGGAAGTTGCTATCCTGAAAACAGATTCTGTGTGGTCACCATAAAAATTCGTATGCCCCAGATTATTATCTAACTTTAGTTAGTTGACCGCTTTTTTTTGAGCTGCCAATTTTTTTGTGTATGCCCCAGATTATTATCTAACTTTAGTTAGTTGACCGCTTTTCGAGATGAGCAACAGAGGATTTTCGAAAAAAATCGATCTTTACCTACTGTTCTGCTTTGACAGATTTGTATCACCATTTGCATTTGCCGTTGATCTCTTTCTTATTTTTTGAGTTCTTTTGAGAGAAGGAGATTTTCAGAAATTGCTACAGTAGATAAATGTTTTAATGGATGTTTGATTTATGTTAGAACTGAACTAATTGGATTTGTTAGTTTGATTGCACTAATGCTGCTAATAAGAATTGTGTGAAGTTTTGTATGAAGGAAGTTTTCAAGTGTAGGGAGAGAAAAATGATGTGATGAGATGAAGAATGGATAAAAGCTCAAGCTTGGGGATGCCCATGTCACCCCAAGAAATATCCAAGAGTTACAAGCGTCAAATCTTGGGGATGCCCAAGGCATCCCCTTCTTCATCAACAAAATATCAGGTTATCTTTCAAGACGCTATATTTTATTGCTTCATATGTTGTGTTGTTCTTGGAGCGTCTTTGTTTTTATTTTTATTTTTAGTTTAGTTTTGTTTTATTTTCTGTAGCATATGGTTGGACCCCAACATATTTATTTTGGAGAGAGACACGCTCCGTCCTCGTTGCATAGAACAGTCTAGTTTTCACTATTATTGTTATGTGGGTGTTATAGTTTGCTAGTACCGCATTTAGCTCTTATTCTTTCACTCAAATTATGTTCAGAGCTTGTTAGTATTCTTTATTTATGTATGATTAACTCTCTGGTCCATATTGATTTTCATCTCTGAGAGCTATTTCAAATAAGTTGATTGGTGTCAGAGATGAGTAAAATGTTTCATGCCTATAGTGATGCAAAAGGAAGCTTGTCTAGACTGTGGCATAGACTTTGGCATGTCATGTTAGATGTTATTTTAATTATATGCTTAGTAATTATTGTTGTAGCATGACTTATCTCAAATATCCGAGAGTGCTTAATGCATCATTGAAAGAATCATGTGGTGTTTTCATCATACAAAAGCATAGTATTGTGGTATTCTCCTTTAATGTTGTTATTGGGTCGACTTGGCACATGCTTACACCATGTTATGACTACATCACCTAAAGCCTCTAAGATCATTTATTTTTTGACTTGTAATATCACTTTATGCTTTTATTAATATTTTTTTATCGCTATGCATGATTATGGCCATTATTGCTCTCTTACTTGGTCGCTCCCAGTCTTTTGCTAGCCTTCACCTGTACTGAGTATGATCTCTACTCGTGCATCCAACCAAAAAAAACCAAAGTTTGTCAATTGTGTCTACCATACATACCTATATGTGGTATTTCACCGCCACTCCAAAGTAAATTGCTTGTGTGCTACCTTTAAACCTTCAAAATTACTACTTGTTTTGTGTTTTGTTTTAGCTCATGAGTAAGTAGTGAATGGTTTGTTGTCTTTTCATGACTTCACACCTTGAATAAGCATGAATAATGTGCTAAAGTCCCTTAATATTGCAAAAAGAGCAAGGCAACTAGGTGCCCATCCCAAATAAATATAAAATAAACAAATAAACAAATAAATGTTCCGCACATTATGTACTAGAGAGATCCTAAATAATGGTGTGCAATGGAGAACTACATGGGAGCCGCTCTTGACGTCACTATATGAAAGGATGATAGATTGTTTGATGCCATTCGTTGACATAGACATGCATACCTCTCAAAATACATTTTCAACACCTTTGTTTTATTCAAAATAAAAAGCTCTAGTACATGAGTAATCTCTACTTCCCTCTGCGCAGGGTATTTCTTTTACTTTTATGTTGAGTCTTCATCTTCTTGATTTATGCACCACTAAGAGAGCATAGTTGTCATTCTGAGTATAATGTGCATAGTCCCAAAATTTATTATTGATTGATTCATGTTTATGACTATTTTTTGTTCTCAAATTATTTGTATCTAGTCACCCTCGAAACTTTAAAGGTGTCCTGTCATTTATGTTTTGCTACTTCATAAAGGACAAGCTGAATACCACTTTGCTATGTTTTCACTATGCCCATAAACAAACAAGTTGCTTTCAGTGCATTATTATTCATGATCTTTTGTTTGATTTACTTCTCATGTTATAACATATAGTTGCTAAGCTCTATGGTTAGAATTATATTTATCATGCCTATGTTTTGAGTACTTTGATCTCAGCTCACAATGCTTTTACAATAACTTGATCAAGATTGTGTTGGCACCATGTCACCTCAAAAATTATTTGTGTTATCACTTACCTACTCGAGGACAAGCAGGAGTAAAGCTTGGGGATGCTTGATACGTCTCAAACGTATCTATAATTTTTGATGCTCCATGCTTGTTTTACACCAATTCATATATGTTTTGCTTACACTGCGTTGCACTTTTACATGATTTTCGGCACTAACCTATTAACAAGATGCCACAATGTAAGTTCCCTATTTTCTGATGTTTTTGTATTTCAGAAAAGTTGTACATGAAATATTCTCGAAATTGGACGAAACAAAAGCCGAAGTCAATATTTTACCGAAACGAAGACGAAGTCCGAAGGGGGGTTAAAGAGGCGCAGCAGGGCACCCAAACCACCCATAGGCGTGCCCTGGACCTGGCCCACGCCTAGGGTAGGTGTGGGGCCACCAGGCACGCCACCGACCTAAATCTTCTGCCTATATAAAGACTTCGACGAGAAAATCCTGAATATACAAGCCTCTGTCCACGAAAAGTTCCGTCGCCGCCGCCATCATCCAGACGAGTTTCGGGGGTCAGAAGTTCCTATTCCGGCACCCTGCCAGGACGAGGATTGACCCCCGGAGCCATCTCCATCGACTCCACCGCCTCCACTCCGACTCCATGATGGTTCGTGAGTAGTTCCCCCTGGACTACAGGTTCTCGGCTGTAGCTAGTTGGTACTCTCTCTCCCATGTACTTCCATACAATGATCTCATGAGCTGCCTTACATGATTGAGATCCATATGATGTAATCGGTGTTGTGTTTGTTGGGATCCGATAAATTGTGGAATTGTGATCAGATTGTTCATCATATTATCATACTACTGTTATTTAAGATCTTGCATGCTCTCCGGTACTTGTAGTTACCTTGATCAAGTAGTTGCATGTATCTCCAAGAGGGAGTATTTATGCTCAATAGTGGGTTCATGCCTCTAGTTTTCTGGAAGAGTGACTTTAACTTCTAAGATTGTAGATGTGTTGTTGCTACTAGGGAGAAAACAACAATGTTTTGTCTAAGGATAATTCCATTATTTACTTTACACACATTGCTTAATGCGATAGTCTGTTGCTTGCAACAAAATAATGGAAGGGGTTCGGATGATAACCTGAAGGTGGATTATTAATCATAGACGCAGTTGGATTACGGTCTATGTATTATGTTGTAATGCCAAATTAAATACTACAGTTACCTTATCTTATCATAGCATGCATTGTCATGCCCTCACAATTATCAATTGCCCAACTGTAATTTGTTCACCCAACACATGTTATTTGGAGAGTTACCACTAGTGTAGATACCTGGGAACTCCGGTCCTTCTCTCATCATCATTGCTCTAAAGTTAACTACGCACGGGAATACTTTTCGGTGCCATCTCCTCTGTGCTACTGCTGCTGTGTTACTATTGTCATTGCTCTCATATTACTGCAGCTTTCACATCACCCTGTTACTAGTGCTTTTCCAGATGCAGCTGAATTGACAACTCCACTGTTAAGGCTTATAAGTATTCTTTACCTCCCCTTGTGTCGAATCAATAAATTTAGGTTTTACTTCCCTCGAAGACTGTTGCGATCCCCTATACTTGTGGGTCATCACCGTGCTAAGCAGCATGGATGGTCTGCGGGTGATTAAAATTGGACCGAGATTCATGGTTTCACTTGTCTACTCTCTCTTTAATGTTGTAGTGGATACTAGCAATTCATCATTGATATAATAAGAATATAACTTTAATATGTGTAAGATACGCATTCATATGGGCATCATGTACTAACATAGAGACGATGCAACACATCTCTCTTATACTTCACAAGAAAGGGAAATCTCCATGCAATCTTGTATAAGAGTTAACATAGCATAGCTATAAGTACTTTGACATGATGTTTGAATATCAAATATGCTACCTTGAGCAAACAAAATTATCACTTCTGTAACGTGATAAACATAGAACATGCATTCACCTTATCCCTAGTGAGATAGCAAAGGAGAAGACAAAACCATAATAGATCATGAATTTGTTGTCACTATTCAATCACTAAAATCATACTACACCATCTAACACACACATCTCCTCACACATATTCTTGCATATAAGTTGGATCAGAACCAATTGAGAACGGGGTACATAATATGCATCTATCAATACATCTTACACAAAGTAGAGTCAAACATCATATCAAAATATTATAGAATAAAGATCCGCCACATAGGAATTATATACATGACCTAATCATGTTGGGCAGCTAATAGGTACTAAGATCTATGAAGAACGTGAGAGAAATAGATCAAGCTACTACCATAAACTCGTAGTCTAGAGATGAACTACTCCCCCTCGATCATGGTGTTGACGAGGAAGACGTTGGAGAAGGTGGAGATTGATGTCTACGGGTGCTTCTATTCTTGTAGACAGTGTTGGGCCTCCAAGAGCAGAGGTTTGTAGAACAGCAGCAAGTTTCCCTTAAGTGGATCACCCAAGGTTTATCGAACTCAGGAGGAAGAGGTCAAAGATATCCCTCTCAAGCAACCCTGCAATCACGATACAAGAAGTCTCTTGTGTCCCCAATACACCTAATACACTTGTCAGATGTATAGGTGCACTAGTTTGCGAAGAGATAGTGAAATACAAGTAGTATGGATGTATATGAGCAGTAATAACGGCGCCAGAAAAGTGCTTGCTGGCGTGCGTTGATGGTAGTAATATTGCAGGAAGTAAAGATGCGTAAAACAGTAAACAAGCGATGATTGCAGTATTTGGAAACAAGGCCTAGGGATCATACTTTCACTAGTGGACACTCTCAACATTGATCACATAATAAATAAGTTCTCTTCCTTTGTGCTACATATACTCTTGTTTGATAATGAACACCATTCGTTGTGTAGGGCTACAAGAGCACCTCAATGCCGGAGTTAACAAGCTCCACAACATTCGGCATTCATATTTAAGTAACCTTTAGAGCATAATAGATCTTTGCAATTTAAACCGAGTACTAACATAGCATACACACTGTCACCTTTACACTATGAAGGGGGAATGAATCACATCAATACTATCATAGTAATAATTAACTCCATAACCTACAAGAGATTATGATCATAACCTACACCAAGTACTACACGATGCACACACTGTCACCATTACACCGTGAAGGAGGAATAGACTACTTTAATAACATCACAAGAGTAGCACATAGACTAATAGTGATACAAAGCTCATATGAATCTCAATCATGTAAGGCAGCTCATGAGATCATTGTATTGAAGTACATGGGAGAGAGATTAACCACATAGCTACCGGTACAGCCCTTAGCCTCGATGGAGAACTACTCCCTCCTCATGGAGACAGCAGCGGTGATGAAGATGGCGGTGGTGTCGATGGAGAAGCCTTCCGGGGGCACTTCCCGTCCGGCGGCGTGCCGGAACAGAGACTCCTGTCCCCCAGAATCTTGGCTTCGCGATGGCGGCGGCTCGGAAGGTTTCTCGTACCGTGGCTTTTCCGTATCGAAGATTTAGGTCGGGGGCTTCTTATAGGCGGCGGAGTCGGAAGGGTTACGGGTGCCACACAATAGGGTGCGCTGGCTCCTTGGCCGCGCCGCCCTCGTCTGGTCTGTGTGGCCCCCTCTCAGTTCCTCTCGGGTGTTCTGAAGCTTCGTGGAATTCTAAGATCTTTGGCGTTGATTTCGTCCAATTGAGAATATTTCCTTACTAGGATTTCTGAAACCAAAAACAGCAGCAGACGGCACTTCGGCATCTCGTCAATAGGTTAGTTCCAGAAAATGCATCAAAACGATATAAAGTGTGAACAAAACATGTAGGTATTGTCATAAAACAAGCATGGAACATGAGAAATTATAGATACGTTGGAGACGTATCAAGCATCCCCAAGCTTAGTTCCTACTCGCCATCGAGTAGGTAAACGATAACAAGGATAATTTCTGAAGTGACATGCTACCAACATAATCTTGATCAATACTATTGTAAAGCATATGAAATGAATGAAGTGATTCAAAGCAATGATGAAGACAATGATTAAACAACTGAATCATATAGCAAAGACTTTTCATGAATAGTACTTTCAAGACAAGCATCAATAAGTCTTGCATAAGAGTTACTCATAAGCAATAGATTCAAAGTAGAAGGCATTGAAGCAACACAAAGGATGATATAAGTTTCAGCAATTGCTTTCAACTTGTAACATGTATATCTCATGGATAGTTGTCAACATAAAGCAATATAACAAGTGCAATAGGTAAACATGTAAGAATCAATGCACACGTTTACACAAGTGTTTGCTTCTAAGATAGAAAGAAGTGGGTAAACTGACTCAACATAAAGTAAAAGAAAGGCCCTTCACAGAGGGAAGCAGGGATTAAATCATGTGCTAGAGCTTTTCAAGTTTTGAAATCATATGGAGAGCATAAAAGTAAAGTTTTGAGAGGTGTTTGTTGTTGTCAACGAATGGTAATGGGTACTCTAACTACCTTATCAACCAGACTTTCAAGAGCGGCTCCCATGAAGGACGTTATCTCTACCAGCAAGGTAGATCATCCCTCTTCTCTTTTGTTTACACATGTACTTTAGTTTTATTATTTATGGATGACACTCCTCCCAACCTTTTGCTTACACAAGCCATGGCTAACCAAATCCTCGGGTGCCTTCCAACAATCACATACCATGAAGGAGTGTCTATTTGCAAAATTAAGTTGCTTACTGATGAATCAGAGCAAAACATGTGAAGAGAATTATTAATGCAAGTTAATTAATCGGGGCTAGGAACCCCATTGCCAGCTCTTTTTGCAAAATTATTGGATAAGCGGATGAGCCACTAGTCCATTGTGAAAGTCTGTCAAAAGTAAATGACAAGGTTGAAATATAAACACCACATACTTCCTCATGAGCTATAAAACATTGACACAAATAAGAGATAATAGCTTTTGAATTGTTTAAAGGTAGCACATGAAGTATTTGCTTGGAATGGCAGAGAAATACCATGTGGTAGGTAGGTATGGTGGACACAGATGGCATAGTTTTTGGCTCAAGGATTTGGATGCACGAGAAGAATTCCCTCTCAATACAAGGCTAGGCTAGCAAGGTTGTTTGAAGCAAACTCAAGTATAAAACGATGCAGCAAGACTCACATATGAACATATTGTAAGCATTATAAGACTTTACATCGTCTTCCTTGTTGTTCAAACACCTTAACCAAAATATCTAGACTCTAGAGAACAATCATGCAAACCAAATTTTAACAAGCTCTATGTAGTTCTTCATTAATGGGTACAAAGTGCATGATGCAAGAGCTTAAACATGATCTATATGAGCACAACAATTGCCAACTATCAAATTATTCAAGACATTATACCAATTACCACATGAAGCATTTTCTGTTTCCAACCAAATAGCAATTAACGAAGCGGTTTTCAACTCCGCCATGAACATTAAAAGTAAAGCTAAGAACACTAGTGTTCATATGAACAAGCGGAGCGTGTCTCTCTCCCACACAAGCATGAATTTATTCAAACAAAACAAAAACAAACAGACGCTCCAAGTAAATCACATAAGATGTGACCGAATAAAAATATAGTTTCAAGAGAAGAACCTGATAAATTGTTGATGAAGAAGGGGATGCCTTGGGCATCCCCAAGCTTAGATGCTTGAGTCTTCTTGAAATATGCAGGGATGAACCACGGGGGCATCCCCAAGCTTAGACTTTTCACTCTTCTTGATCATAGTATATCTCCTCTCTTGACCCTTGAAAACTTCCTCCACACCAAACTCAAAACAAACTCATTAGAGGGTTAGTGCATAATCAAAAATTCACATGTTCAGAGGTACACAATCATTCACTTCTGGAAATTGCCCAAAGCTACTGGAAGTCAATGGAACAAAGAAATCCATCCAACGCAGCAAAAGAGGCAATGCGAAATAAAAGGCAGAATCTGTCAAAACAGAACAATCCGTAAAGACGAATTTTTAGAGGCACTGGACTTGCTCAGATGAAAATGCTCAAATTGAATGAAAGTTGCGTACATATCTGAGGATCACACATAAATTGGCAGATTTTTCTGAGTTACCTACAGAGAACCCTGCCCAAATTCGTGACAGCAAGAAATCTGTTTCAACGCAGTAATCCAAATCTAGTATTGACTTTACTATCAAAGACTTTACTTGGCACAACAATGCAATAAAATAAAGATAAGGAGAGGTTGCTACAGTAGTAACAACTTCCAAGACACAACAAAACAGTATCAAAATAAACACATGGGTTATCTCCCAAGAAGTTCTTTCTTTATAGCCATTAAGATGGGCTCAGTAATTTTAATGATGCTCGCGCAAAAAATAAGAGTTGAAGCAAAAGAGAGCATCAAGAAGCAAATTCAAAACACATTTAAGCCTAACCCACTTCCTATGAAAAGGAATCTTGTAAATAAACAAATTCATGAAGCATAATGCAACAAGCATAGAAAGATAAAACAAGTGTAACTTCAAGATTTTCAGCATAAAGAGAGGTTAATATTATTAAGATGCATATAACCATGTTTCCCTCTCTCATAATAACTTTCAGTAGCATCATGAACAAACTCAACAATATAACTATCAAATGAAACATTCTTATCATGAGCTATATGCATAAAATTATTACTCTCCACATAAGCATAATCAATTTTATTAGTTGTAGTGGGAGCAAATTCAACAAAGTAGCTATCATTATTATTCTCATCAAGTGTAGGAGGCATAGTATAATCATAATAAAATTTACTCTCCATAGTAGGCGGCACCAAAAGACCACTATCATTATAATCATCATATATGGGAGGCATATCATAATCAACATAAACTTTCTCCTCAATACCCGGAGGGCTAAAGAGATCATTTTCATCAAAACCGACCTCCCCAAGCTTAGAATTTTCTATATCATTATCAACAATGGTGTTCAAAGCGTTCATACTAATATTACTACTAGCATGCAAATAAGGTTCCATAGGTTTTTTAATTTTCGCATTAAACCATTCATGTCTTGACTCAGGAAATAGTTTAAAAAGCTCATAGATGTTTTCCATTATGCCTTACTAGTGTTTAACAAGAAACAAAAAGATGCAATTGCAGGATCTAAAGGAAATAGCTTCGAGCACACACACAATGGCAACAGAAAAGTACTTAGTTACCTGGGACCGGAGTATGAGTGCCTTTTACCTTTCCTCCCCGCAACGGCGCCAGAAAAGTGCTTGATGTCTACGGGTGCTTCTATTCTTGTAGACAGTGTTGGGCCTCCAAGAGCAGAGGTTTGTAGAACAACAACAAGTTTCCCTTAAGTGGATCACCCAAGGTTTATCGAACTCAGGGAGGAAGAGGTCAAAGAGATCCCTCTAAAGCAACCCCAATCACGATACAAGAAGTCTCTTGTGTCCCCAACACCTAATACACTTGTCAGATGTATAGGTGCACTAGTTCGGCGAAGAGATAGTGAAATACAAGTAGTATGGATGTATATGAACAGTAGTAACGGCGCCAGAAAAGTGCTTGCTGGCGTGCAGTTGATGGTAGTAATATTGCAGGAAGTAAAGATGTAGTAAAATAGTAAACAAGCGATGATTGCAGTATTTGGAAACAAGGCCTAGGGATCATACTTTCACTAGTGGACACTCTCAACATTGATCACATAATAAATAAGTTCTCTTCCTTTGTGCTACATATACTCTTGTTTGATAATGAACACCATTCGTTGTGTAGGGCTACAAGAGCACCTCAATGCCGGAGTTAACAAGCTCCACAACATTCGGCATTCATATTTAAGTAACCTTTAGAGCATAATAGATCTTTGCAATTTAAACCGAGTACTAACATAGCATACACACTGTCACCTTTACACTATGAAGGGGGGAATCACATCAATACTATCATAGTAATAATTAACTCCATAACCTACAAGAGATTATGATCATAACCTACGCAAAGTACTACACGATGCACACACTGTCACCATTACACCGTGAAGGAGGAATAGACTACTTTAATAACATCACAAGAGTAGCACATAGACTAATAGTGATACAAAGCTCATATGAATCTCAATCATGTAAGGCAGCTCATGAGATCATTGTATTGAAGTACATGGGAGAGAGATTAACCACATAGCTACCGGTACAGCCCTTAGCCTCGATGGAGAACTACTCCCTCCTCATGGGAGACAGCAGCGGTGATGAAGATGGCGGTGGTGTCGATGGAGAAGCCTTCCGGGGGCACTTCCCCGTCCCGGCGGCGTGCGGAACAGAGACTCCTGTCCCCCGGATCTTGGCTTCGCGATGGCGGTGGCTCTGGAAGGTTTCTCGTACCGTGGCTTTTCCGTATCGAAGATTTAGGTCAGGGGCTTCTTATAGGCGAAGAGGCGGAGTCGGAAGGTTACGAGGGCGCCACACAATAGGGGGCGCGCCCGGCTCCTTGGCCGCGCCGCCCTACTGTCTGTGGCCCTGTGGCCCCCCTGTTCCTCTCGGGTGTTCTGAAGCTTCGTGGAATTCTAAGATGCGGGCGTTGATTTCGTCCAATTCCGAGAATATTTCCTTACTAGGATTTCTGAAACCAAAAACAGCAGAAAACAGGCATCTCGTCAATAGGTTAGTTCCGAAAATGCATCAAAACGATATAAAGTGTGAACAAAACATATAGGTATTGTCATAAAACAAGCATGGAACATCAGAAATTATAGATACGTTGGAGACGTATCAGAGATCCCTCCGGCGGCGGCTCCGACGGAATTTCCCATCCAATCTTCACTGTTGCAGCCAGCGTTTTCGTGTTTCTGTGTTTCTGCGACGCTCTCCTCCAGAGAACCCTCGGGGTCATATATATAGGGGTTTCTAGGTCAAAAGAGTCGGTTCGCGAAAGAATCAAGTGAATCAGACGATTGACGATGAAAAGAGGCTAGGTGGCGCCACCTGGTCGCTTTTGGGCCTCAGGCCCCTCCAGGTCTGGTCCAAGTGTCCATGCTGCTTCTCTTGATGATAAAATGACGTCCCCAAAATCCTAGTTCAATTTGACTCCGTATAGGTTTTCGAAAGTGAAAAATACAGAAAACATGGGTTATGGCCACTGCCACAAACTCGTAGTCCAGAGATGGACTACTCCCCCTTGATCATGGTGTTGATGAGAAAGACGTTGGAGAAGGTGGAGATCCCTCCGGCGGCGGCTCCGACGGAGTTTCTGTTGGAGATATGCCCAAGAGGCAATAATAAAGTGGTTATTATAATATCTTTGTGTTTATGATAAAAGTTTGCATACCATGCTATAATCGTATTAACCGAAACATTGATACATGTGTGTTATGCATGTAAACAACAAGGAGTCCCTAGTAAGCCTCTTGTATAACTAGCTTGTTGATTAATAGATGATCATGGTTTCGTGATCATGAACATTGGATGTTATTAATAACAAGGTTATGTCATTGGATGAATGATATAATGGACATACACCCAAATGAGCATAGCATAAGATCAAGTCATTAAGTTCAACCTGCTATAAGCTTTCGATACATAGTTACCTAGTCCTTCGACCATGAGATCATGTAAATCACTTACACCGGAAGGATACTTTGATTACATCAAACGCCATTGCGTAAATGGGTGGTTATAAAGATGGGATTCAGTATTCGGAAAGTGTGAGTTGAGGCATATGGATCAAGAGTGGGATTTGTCCATCCCGATGACGGATAGATATACTCTGGGCCCTCTCGGTGGAATGTCGTCTAATTAGGTTGCAAGCATGTGACTAGGTGATACGTCTCCGACGTATCGATAATTTCTTATGTTCCATGCCACATTATTGATGTTATCTACATGTTTTATGCACACTTTATGTCATATTCGTGCATTTTACGGAACTAACCTATTAACAAGATGCCGAAGTGCCGGTTCCTGTTTTCTGCTGTTTTTGGTTTCAGAAATCCTAGTAAGGAAATATTCTCGGAATTGGACGAAATCAAAGCCCAGGGCCTATTTTTCCACGAAGCTTCCAGTCCGAAGAGACGAAGAGCCACGGGGTGGCCAAACCCTGGGACGGCGCGGCCCCACCCCCGCCGCACCGGCCTATGGTGTGGGCCCCCGTGCCGCCTCTTGACTTGCCCTTCCGCCTACTTAAAGCCTCCGTGGCGAAACCCCCAGTACCGAGAGCCACGATACGGAAAACCTTCCGGAGACGCCGCCGTCGCCGCCGATCCCATCTCGGGATCCAGGAGATGCCTCCGGCACCCTGCCGGAGGGAATCATCCCCCGGAGGACTCTACGCCGCCATGGTCGCCTCCGGTGTGATGTGTGAGTAGTCTACCCCTGGACTATGGGTCCATAGCAGTAGCTAGATGGTTGTCTTCTCCCCATTGTGCTATCATTGTCGGATCTTGTGAGCTGCCTATCATGATCAAGATCATCTATCTGTAATTCTATATGTTGCGTTTGTTGGGATCCGATGAATAGAGAATACTTGTTATGTTGATTATCAAAGTTATGCTTATGTGTTGTTTATGATCTTGCATGCTCTCCGTTACTAGTAGATGCTCTGGCCAAGTAGATGCTTGTAACTCCAAGAGGGAGTACTTATGCTCGATAGTGGGTTCATGCCTGCATTGACACCTGGGACAGTGACAGAAAGTTCTAAGGTTGTGTTGTGCTGTTGCCACTAGGGATAAAACATTAGTGCTATGTTCAAGGATGTAGTCACTAGTTACATTACGCACCATACTTAATGCAATTGTCTGTTGCTTTGCAACTTAATACTGGAGGGGGTTCGGATGATAACCTGAAGGTGGACTTTTTAGGCATAGATGCAGTTGGATGGCGGTCTATGTACTTTGTCGTAATGCCCAATTAAATCTCACTATACTCATCATGATATGTATGTGCATTGTCATGCTCTCTTTATTTGTCAATTGCCCAACTGTAATTTGTTCACCCAACATGCTTTTCGTCTTATGGGAGAGACACCTCTAGTGAACTGTGGACCCCGGTCCAATTCTCTTTACTGAAATACAATCTACTGCAATACTTGTTTTACTGTTTTCTGCAAACAATCATCTTCCACACAATACGGTTAATCCTTTGTTACAGCAAGCCGGTGAGATTGACAACCTCACTGTTTCGTTGGGGCAAAGTAGTTTGGTTGTGTTGTGCAGGTTCCACGTTGGCGCCGGAATCCCTGGTGTTGCGCCGCACTACATCCCGCCGCCATCAACCTTCAACGTGCTTCTTGGCTCCTCCTGGTTCGATAAACCTTGGTTTCTTTCTGAGGGAAAACTGTTGTGCGCATCATACCTTCCTCTTGGGGTTGCCCAACGAACGTGTGAAATACACGCCATCAAGCTCTTTTGGCGCCGTTGCCGGGGATCAAGACACGCAAAGGGAGTCTCCACTTCTCAATCTCTTTACTTTGTTTTTGTCTTGCTCTATTTTATTTACTACTTTGTTTGCTGCATTATATCAAAACACAAAAAAATTAGTTGCTAGCTTTACTTTATTTATTGTCTTGTTTGCTATATCAAAAACACAAAAAAAATAGTTTACTTGCATTTACTTTATCTAGTTTGCTTTATTTACTGTCTTGCACTCTATATTAAAAATACAAAAAAATTTAGTTACTTTTGTTACCATGTCTAGCTCTGAACCTGTTACTTCTTCGCCTGAAGAATTAGTTTTCACTTTTAAACAAGGGGATGAGGAGAGTTTTAAGGATGCTTGGTCTAGAATTTTTACTTCTTATCGTAAAACTGAACCTCAAATGACTCTAAGTTTGCTCCTTAGTAATTTTTATTTTGGTCTTATGGTTCGCTATAGATATGCTTTGGATACTTTAGTGGGAGGAGATTTCCTTCATTGCAATGGGGATCAAGCTTTTAATGCCATAAAGAAGTTGGTTGCATCACATGATTCAGCTAATAACTTTGATTCAGTCCTCACTAGCATATATAGTAGATTAAATAATCTCGAGATAAGTACATCTCGCTTGAATGATAACTATTGCCACATTCGTAATCGTCTTGAACAAGTTTTAGTGAACTCTAAACTCTCATTGTGGGATCCTGCTGTTAAAATTGTTATCGGTGATCGAACCCTCCATGCCTACTGTGATATTATGTATGAATTTTGCCTTATGCCTGAAAGTATTTATAAATCTTTGAAACTTTGGGGAGTTGAGGAAGGAGGAGAAGAGATAACTCTCATTGATAACTCTACTATAATCCCTAAAGGAATAGCCGCAGGTGTGCATACAACTATTTGTGGAAGAACAATATCTATTGATTATCTTGTTGTTGAAACAGGAAAACTCACACTCGGAAGATCCCTGCTGAAACTATTGGGAGCAGTCATTGATGTTGGAGAAGGCACTTTGAAATTCACCTCTATACCGGGGGGAAATCATATATTTCCTAAACCAAAGGGAAAGAAAAACAATAAGAAAGGTAAGGGTAAAGCCCAAGGTAATGTTGACATTTCATCTCTTGATAATACTTGATACACACTTTCTGCCTAGCTGAAAGGCGTTAAAGAAAAGCGCTTATGGGAGACAACCCATGTTTTTACCTACAGTACTTTGTTTTTATTTTGTGTCTTGGAAGTTGTTTACTACTGTAGCAACCTCTCCTTATCTTAGTTTTATGTTTTGTTGTGCCAAGTAAAGTCTTTGATAGAAAAGTAAGTACTAGATTTGGATTACTGCGCAGTTCCAGATTTCTTTGCTGTCACGAATCTGGGTCCACCTCCCTGTAGGTAGCTCAGAAAATTAAGCCAATTTACGAGCATGATCCTCAGATATGTACGCAACTTTCATTCAATTTGAGCATTTTCGTTTGAGCAAGTCTGGTGCCATTTTAAAATTCGTCAATACGAACTGTTCTGTTTTGACAGATTCTGCCTTTTATTTCGCATTGCCTCTTTCGCTATGTTGGATGAATTTCTTTGATCCACTAATGTCCAGTAGCATTATGCAATGTCCAGAAGTGTTAAGAATGATTGTGTCACCTCTGAATATGTCAATTTATATTGTGGACTAACCCTCTAATGAGTTGTTTCGAGTTTGGTGTGGAGGAAGTTTTCAGGATCAAGAGAGGAGTATGATGCAACATGATCAAGGAGAGTGAAAGCTCTAAGCTTGGGGATGCACCCGGTGGTTCACCCTGCATATATCAAGAAGACTCAAGCGTCTAAGCTTGGGGATGCCCAAGGCATCCCCTTCTTCATCGACAACATTATCAGGTTCCTCCCCTGAAACTATATTTTTATTCCATCACATCTTATGTGCTTTTTCTTGGAGCGTCGGTTTATTTTTGTTTTTGTTTTGTTTGAATAAAATGGATCCTAGCATTCACTTTATGGGAGAGATACACGCTCCGCTGTAGCATATGGACAAGTATGTCCTTGGTTTCTACTCATAGTATTCATGGCGAAGTTTCTCCTTCGTTAAATTGTTATATGGTTGGAATTGGAAAATGATACATGTAGTAATTGCTATAAATGTCTTGGGTAATGTGATACTTGGCAATTGTTGTGCTCATGTTTAAGCTCTTGCATCATATGCTTTGCACCCATTAATGAAGAAATACATAGAGCATGCTAAAATTTGGTTTGCATATTTGGTTTCTCTAAGGTCTAGATAATTTCTAGTATTGAGTTTGAACAACAAGGAAGACGGTGTAGAGTCTTATAATGTTTTCAATATGTCTTTTATGTGAGTTTTGCTGCACCGGTTCATCCTTGTGTTTGTTTCAAATAAGCCTTGCTAGCCTAAACCTTGTATCGAGAGGGAATACTTCTCATGCATCCAAAATACTTGAGCCAACCACTATGCCATTTGTGTCCACCATACCTACCTATACTACATGGTATTTTCCCGCCATTCCAAAGTAAATTGCTTGAGTGCTACCTTTAAAATTCCATCATTCACCTTTGCAATATATAGCTCATGGGACAAATAGCTTAAAAACTATTGTGGTATTGAATATGTAATTATGCACTTTATCTCTTATTAAGTTGCTTGTTGTGCGATAACCATGTTTACTGGGGAACGCCATCAACTCATTGTTGAATTTCATGTGAGTTGCTATGCATGTTCGTCTTGTCTGAAGTAAGGGCGATCTACACTGAGTTGAATGGTTTGAGCATGCATATTGTGAGAGAAGAACATTGGGCCGCTAACTAAAGCCATGATTCATGGTGGAAGTTTCAGTTTTGGACAAATATCCTCAAATCTCTAATGAGAAAAGAATTAATTGTTGTCAAATGCTTAAAGCATTAAAAGAGGAGTCCATTATCTGTTGTCTATGTTGTCCCAGTATGGATGTCTAAGTTGAGAATAATCAAAAGCGAGAAATCCAATGCGAGCTTTCTCCTTAGACCTTTGTACAGGCGGCATAGAGGTACCCCTTTGTGAAACTTGGTTAAAGCATATGTATTGCGGTGATAATCCAGGTAGTCCAAGCTAATTAGGACAAGGTGCGGGCACTATTGGTACACTATGCATGAGGCTTGCAACTTATAAGATATAATTTACATGATGCATATGCTTTATTACTACCGTTGACAAAATTGTTTCATGTTTTCAAAGTCAAAGCTCTAGCACAAATATAGCAATCGATGCTTTTCCTCTATGAGGACCATTCTTTTACTTTCAATGTTGAGTCAGTTCACCTATTTCTCTCCACCTCAAGAAGCAAACACTTGTGTGAACTGTGCATTGATTCCTACATACTTGCTTATTGCACTTATTATATTACTCTATGTTGACAATATCCATGAGATACACATGTTACAAGTTGAAAGCAACTGCTGAAACTTAATCTTCTTTTGTGTTGATTCAATACCTTTACTTTGAATTATTACTTTATGAGTTAACTCTTATGCAAGACTTATTGATGCTTGTCTTGAAGTGCTATTCATGAAAAGTCTTTGCTTTATGATTCACTTGTTTACTCATGTCATACATATTGTTTTGATCGCTGCATTCACTACATATGCTTTACAAATAGTATGATCAAGATTATGATGGCATGTCACTCGAAATTATCGTGTTATCGTTTTACACTCGGGACGAGCAGAACTAAGCTTGGGGATGCGATACGTCTCGACGTATCGATAATTTCTTATGTTCCATGCCACATTATTGATGTTATCTACATGTTTTATGCACACTTTATGTCATATTCGTGCATTTTCGGAACTAACCTATTAACAAGATGCCGAAGTGCCGGTTGCTGTTTTCTGCTGTTTTTGGTTTCAGAAATCCTAGTAAGGAAATATTCTCGGAATTGGACGAAATCAAAGCCAGGGCTATTTTGAAGCTTCAGTCCGAAGACGAGACGAAGAGGGGCCACGGGGTGGCCAAACCCTAGGCGACGCGGCCCCACCCGGCCGCGCCGGCCTGTGGTGTGGGCCCCCGTGCCGCCTCTTGACTTGCCCTTCCGCCTGCTTAAAGCCTCCGTGGCGAAACCCCCGGTGCGAGCCACGATGCGGAAAACCTTCCGGAGACGCCGTCGCCGCCGATCCCATCTCGGGGGATCCGGGAGATCGCCTCCGGCACCTGCCGGAGAGGGGAATCATCCCCGGAGGACTCTCGCGCCATGGTCGCCTCCGGTGTGATGTGTGAGTAGTCTACCCCTGGACTATGGGTCCATAGCGGTAGCTAGATGGTTGTCTTCTCCCCATTGTGCTATCATTGTCGGATCTTGTGAGCTGCCTATCATGATCAAGATCATCTATCCGTAATTCTATATGTTGCGTTTGTTGGGATCCGATGAATAGAGAATACTTGTTATGTTGATTATCAAAGTTATGCTTATGTGTTGTTTATGATCTTGCATGCTCTCCGTTACTAGTAGATGCTCTGGCCAAGTAGATGCTTGTAACTCCAAGAGGGAGTACTTATGCTCGATAGTGGGTTCATGCCGTGACACTGGGACAGTGAGAGAAAGTTCTAAGGTTGTGTTGTGTTTGTTGCCACTAGGGATAAAACATTAGTGCTATGTTCAAGGATGTAGTCACTAGTTACATTACGCACCATACTTAATGCAATTGTCTGTTGCTTTGCAAATATTGGAGGGGTTCGGATGATAACTTTGAAGGTGGACTTTTTAGGCATAGATGCAGTTGGATGGCGGTCTATGTACTTTGTCGTAATGCCCAATTAAATCTCACTATACTCATCATGATATGTATGTGCATTGTCATGCTCTCTTTGTTTGTCAATTGCCCAACTGTAATTTGTTCACCCAACATGCTGTTCGTCTTATGGGAGAGACACCTCTAGTGAACTGTGGACCCGGTCCAATTCTCTTTACTGAAATACAATCTCCTGCAATACTGTTTTTACTGTTTTCGCAAACAATCATCTTCCACACAATACGGTTAATCCTTTGTTACAGCAAGCCGGTGAGATTGACAACCTCAGTGTTTCGTTGGGGCAAAGTAGTTTGGTTGTGTTGTGCAGGTTCCACGTTGGCGCCGGAATCTCTGGTGTTGCGCCGCACTACATCCCGCCGCCATCAACCTTCAACGTGCTTCTTGGCTCCTCCTGGTTCGATAAACCTTGGTTTCTTTCTGAGGAAAACTTGCTGCTGTGCGCATCATACCTTCCTCTTGGGGTTGCCCAACGAACGTGTGAAATACACGCCATCACTAGGTCACAAGAGATGACATACCACGGCATGAGTAAAGAGTACTTGTCGGTAACGAGGTTGAACTAGGTATGGAGATACCGATGATCGAACCTCAGACAAGTAAAATATCGCGTGACAAAGGGAATCGGTATCGTATGTAAATGGTTCAATCGATCACTAAGTTATCGCTGAATGTGTGGGAGACATTATGGATCTCCAGATCCCGCTATTGGTTATTGGTCGGAGAGGATTCTCGACCATGTCTACATAGTTCACGAACCGTAGGGTGACGCGCTTAAGGTTCGATGTCGCATAAGTAGATTCGGAATATGAGATGGAGACGAAGTTTGTTCGGAGTCCGGATGGGATCCAGGACATCACGAGGAGGTCCGGAATGGTCCGGAGAATAAGATTCATATATGGGAAGTCACTTTCCGGGGTTCAGGAAAGTTCCGGTGTTTTGATCGGAGCTTCTAGAAGGTTCTAGAGGGTCACCAGTGGGCCCACCACCCCGAGAGGGGCCACATAGGCGCCACATGGCATGGTGGGTCCTGCCCACTATGACATATAGGCCCCGGCCGGCCCACCTCTAGAGATAAGATCTATCTCTAATTTAAATAGTTTAAATCTAGAGATAAGATCTATCTCCAAATTTAAAGTGTTTAAATGAAGAGATAAAGGGAGAGGCTTGGGGGGAAGATATCCCCCCCCATGCGCCGGCCAAGGGAGAGGTGGGACCAAGGGGGAAACCCTAGGCCGACCCCTCCCCCTATATAAAGAGGGAGGGGTGGCGGCCCTCCACCCCTCACCAAACCCAGCCGCCCTCTCTCCTCCCTTCTGGCCCACTCGGCTTAGGCGAAGCCCTGCAGTTTTCTCCTCCACCACCACCACGTCATCGTGCTGCTGGGATTCCGTGGAGATCTACCACACCTCCGCTGCCTGCTGGAACGGGGAGAAGACGGGCTTCATCGACACCGTACGCACGACCGAGTACGGAAGTGCTGCCAGATTGCAGCACGAAACGATCGACTACATCAACAACGATATCTAATCTCGTAGGCTTTGGAATCTTCGAGGGTTAGTCTCGCAATTTTCTCGTTGCTTCGATCTTGGTAGATTAGATCTTGGCTTTTCCATAGATTAGATCTTGGATTTATTCGTCTTTGCGGTAGAAATTTTTTGTTTTCCATGCAACGAACCCATCAGTTTCCCCATCCAATCTTTGTTGTTGCAGTCTCTGTTTTTTGTGTTTGTGTGTTTCTGCGACGCTCTCTTCTATAGAACCCACGGGGGTTATATATATAGGGGTTTTTAGGTTAAAAAAAGTCGGTTCGCGAAAGAATCAAGCGAACCGACGATCGACGGTGAAAAGAGGCTAGGTGGCGCCCCCTGTTGGGCGCGCCACCTGGTCTCTTTTGGGCCTCATGCTCCTCCAGGTCTGGTCCAAGTGTCCATGCTTCTTCTCTTGATGAAAATATGACGTCCTCGAAATCTTAGCTCAATTTGACTCAGTATACGTCTTTGAAAGTGAAAAATACACAAAATAGAAGTTTCCTGTTTTACAGACTTATAACCCAAATAAAGAAGATCATTGGTAAATCCCCATAAATCAATATAAAACATGAAAATAGCATCATATATGTTGCAAATATGTAGAAATATGTGTTAATAAAGTTTTTTGTATGTATTTTACAAGGTCAGTTGATACTTTGCTTGTTTTACATTCAGCTTCATTGTGCATGGACGAGTCTTGGATCGATCTTATGCTCCAGGAGTGAAAAAAATACGATTGAAGACAATGAGTTCTCTAGAAATCAATTGCATAGATGATACATAGATGAACCGTATTAAACGTGGCATAATATATCAAGTTCAATAAGATACTCTTTAGAGCATCTCCAGCCGCGTCCCCCAAAGCGTCCCCCAAACCGCGCCGGATTGAGCGTTTGGGGGACGTGTTTTGTTCGTGTCGTCTTTGGGGGACGTCGTTCTTCAGCCGCGTCCCCCAAACCGCCCCCAAACATTTAAAATACTTCTTTTTAACACAGAACCATTTAACAAATATAGCATATGAATACAAATGTTTTGCGAGGATTGTTTTCAAATTAAATTATAACAAACAATAAAACAAGTAAACAAATATAATAAATAGGGCTAGATGCTACATCAAGGTGCCACGGTATTTCCTTTGATCCTCCACAAATGCTCAACGAGATCAGCTTGAAGTTGATCATGAACATTGCTGTCACGGATCTCTGCGTGCATGGCGAGAAAATCAGAAAAATCTGCAGGCAACTCACGATCAACCTCCGCAAGAGGGCCTTCACACTCATAGGGACCAACATGTGACCTAGCATGATTCTTGCGGTCATCCTCGATGATCATGTTTTGCATGATCACACAAGCCTGCATCACCTCCCACATTTGGTCGTGAGATCAGCTTAGAGCAGGGTACGGGACAATGGAAAATTGTGCTTGAAGCACACCAAATGCCCGCTCGACATCCTTCCTGCAAGCCTCCTGTCGCGTAGCAAAGTGGGAATTCTTCAGACCTGATGGATTCGAGATTGTTTTGACAAAAGTGGCCCATTTTGGATATATACCATCGGCTAGATAATAGCCTTTGGTATATTCGTGGCCATTGATCTCATAGTTGCATGGTGGAGCATGCCCTTCCACTAGTCTGCTGAACACCAGAGAGGCTGCAACATGTTGATGTCATTGTGTGATCCCGCCATGCCAAAGAAAGAATGCCAAATCCACAGGTCATAATCTGCCACAGCTTCAAGCACCACACTGCAATATCCATGACGCCCTTTGTATATACCTTGCCAAGCAAACGGGCGGTTCTTCCATGCCCAGTGCATGCAATCGATGCTTCCAAGCATTCCAGGGAATCCTCTGGCGCATTTTGTGCCATGATCCTTGCAGTCTCTTCCTCAGTTGGCCCTCTCAAATAGTATTTGTCAAACTTTCCCACCACAGCTCGACAAAACTTGTACATGCACTCAATGGCAGTAGACTCACTCATGCGAAGGTAATCGTCATGTGTATCGGCAGGTGCTCCGTATGCAAGCATCCTCATGGCGGCGGTGCACTTCTGAATGGACGAGAACCCGACAACACCTACAGCGTCGAGCTTGAGCTTGAAGTAGGGGTCGAACTCTCGAACGCCGTGGAGGATATTCATGAACAGCCCCTTGCTCATCCTGTACCGGCGCCGAAAATTGTCGGCATGTGTTGCATCATCGGCGAAGTAGTCGTTGTGCAGCATGGCATGCCCCTCCATCCTCTGCCGGGGCTTCGACTTCCTTCTTCCCCGCCTTGATCCTCTGCGGCGCGGCCTCTTCCTCTTCTCTTTCTCAGCGTCAACCATGTCCTGGAGGGACGCGATGATCAGCAATGCTCCCGCAGGTCGTCGTCGAAGGCTTGCTCGTCCTCCAGCAGCAGGGCAAGCATCTCATCGTCGCTGTCCATGGCTAAAGCAAAATCAATGGTTACAATTGCGCCGAGGCAGACGCCAATCGCGCCTACACGGCAAGTCGTCGAGCACCTTCTGTGCGCGGAGGTGGGCGGATTTGACGACGCGTGCTGGGACGCGGCGGCGGCACGACCGGCGGGAGCCCAGCCGCGACAACGGTGCCGACTCTCAGCGAGATCAGACGCCCAAACGACCGGGAAATCCGGCGGCGGCGGTGGGGTGGGAGGCGTGGGAAGGAAGAACGAGAAAAGAGGCGCGAACCAACGGTTTGCAAATAGTCGCCGACATGTGGGAGCCCGCCTCGCTTTGGGTGTGTCCGCGTCCCGGAGCGTCCCTGGAGCCGGGACGGGCTCGGCGCCGGACACCGTATCGGACCGCCGGACAAAATGGGCTTTGGGACGCGGCTGGAACGGTTTTTTGATCCGGCGCGCCCCAAATTGCTTTGGGGGACGCTTTGGGGGACGCGGCTGGATATGCTCTTGACCATGTTTTTTGCGATGGTAGTTGTTTGTGCATCTTCACCATTTGGACAGCGCTTTTCACCCACTGCCCAAACACTCACCAAATCATCTTTGAACTATTAATGCTTGTTCCAGTATTCCTTTGATGGTTTTTATAAAATTGTTATGATTTGTTGATAATTGTTTTATTAATTATTAAAGTTTGCATTTTTTTAATCATGCAGGCATCCTTCGGTTTGAGGATGCTAAACTTCATAAAGTACTTCACGGGAGATATTTCATCCGACGTTTCTGAACAGATATATTTCGCTTCATATCATGATACTTGGTTGATGTTGTATCATATGCCACAATGTAGAAGAAGACTAGCCACTATCTTTACTATTATATGTGAGTCCATACATCATCAAAAATGTTTGATGTCAAAGATTGGAGATATCTTGACCGTCTAATCTTACTAAATGTCTCCCGCTTGCCATCCAACCATCTGTATCCACAGCATCTTCACTTCCCAAAAATATGACATAGTCACGAGATTGCATAGTTAGAGGAGCAATCATGGGATTGCCATATTATAAATAAAGCCTCCATCTTGGGCCTCCCAGGCCTGGGCCCTTGGCGACCGCCCAAGCCTGCCAAGGGTCAGGGCTGGCCCTGTACACCGCGAGGCCGAGGCGCCGGGTGATGGAGCGACGAGGACAACTCGAGTCATTTATTTGTTTCTAGTTTCTGAGCACAAATCTGGGTCAGAATGAAAATAGTGAAGTGACATGTCTTTCTATTTTCCCTCATGGCGGTAGAAGTCTCGCCATATTTTTAATTTACTCTTTCCTCAAGTTAACATCATATTTTCTTATTCAACTATGTGCCAGTCAACCACAAAAATAGGTCATCTTATTTTGACCATGTAACATCATATTTCTTGTTCAAGTTAATATCATATTTCTTACTTAAGTTTGCATCATGTATTCTTGTTCAACTGCACGCTTGCATAGTTTATGTTGGCTCAGCGCTGCCAGACCTGCCCCCTGGGGTTGGGTTGGTGCACTTCAACGATCCCTATCTGATTTTCCACACTGATGTTTGAATGATGAGAGTGTAAAGGAAGGCATTTTAGATTTTACCCATAGTGTGGTAGTCGGATTATACGGTGGTATACTGCTATAGAAAAAAATCCGATTGGATGTTTGTAGTAGATGAAAGTTTATTATTTTATATGAGTGTTCCACTACATGTGTACAAAATATTATACGGTGGAGTACTTCGATTTAACTGATGGCAAGCTTGGTTGAGTTCCAATTCCGTGTCTAAGTTCAGTCTACTGCATCTGCAAAGTTCATAATAGAATTTATTACAAATTACTCCATGATAGAGTGGAAAATGGTACAATATTGCTTCGATGCCGGATGTGACATTAGACTGTTTATTAGTAGTGAAATGGGCATTTAATAAATGTGTTTAGTGGTGGATATAATGAACGTTAAATGATACAGTAATAACTCATATGGTAAGGAGCGTGATCGTCATTCTCAACACTTACTACGAGCTTAGATTTCAAGAGAAAATATACCCGATAGCGGGTGATAATGGGTGCAAAAATAAGTAATGGTTGAGTAAACGCATAAATAGTGAATCTTTGTGGCCAATATTGTTTATATATATTATTTAATTTATTAGATCGTAGTAACTTCAAAGTTATGGGCTATGGAAACGATTATGGCGATTTGCGCGAGTTGGAGAAAACACTAGCCCATAGCATCGACAGACATGTTGTTGCATAAAGGGAACTCAAAAAACAATGGTGGCATTGTTGGAGTTAGGTGAGCACGACGCCCAATGATAGCAAGAAAAAATTTAAGAGCCGTGGCAATGCATATACATTCAACTAGGGAGAAGTGTGAAGCCCATAAGTATGGTCACATATTTGTACTGGCCATAGAGAGTACTACTACGAGAAACATCTGGATCCATGCAGAGACAATGTGCTCATCAACATGGATGGGTCTTGCTCATCGTATCTAGGGAAGAGTACAGAGTTTGGGTTGTGTCAATAAAATTGAGTGACCTTTTCATAATCAACGTTTAATTCTTCTTTATATCGTAGCAACATAGCGATGTGGAGGCATCGACACAGGTTTATTTTTGAAGATGTGTGGAGAAGATTATGGACACAATCATATGAAATTGGTTCTGGTAACATGTGGATGACAATGAGGAGCTAGGGAAATGATCGAGATGAAGTGTAACATGCAGACTCTTCAGCTTCTATACATGTGACTCTTTTCGTAAATTATGTTTAGAGCATCTCTAACAGAGCCCGTAAACGGGCCAAAACCGAAAAATAAGCCGTTTTACGGGTTCGGGACGAAAAACGGCGCCGATCAGTGGCCGTAAAAGGGGCAAAACCGAAAAACTTTTTTCGGACCGAGACCGAAAACTCAAAACGGCCTGTATTTGTAGGGGTCGATCGAGCGAACCGAACGCTCGATCCCTATCTAGGGTGCACTGAAGTTTCGGCTGACGCAACCGCTCGCTCGCTCCTTCCCCACACTCCCCGCGCCGCCACCACACTCCGCCGCCCCGCCCGATTCGCCAGAGCCCCGCATCCCGGAGGTAGCGCCGGTCGCCCCGCACCCCGCCCGCTGTTACTCGCCCAACTCCGGCTGCCGCCCCCACCGCCGCCGCCGCCGCTCCGTCCGAATCGAGGATGAGCTCACCATTTGGACAGTGCTTTTCACCCACTGCCCAAACACTCACCAAATCATCTTTGAACTATTAATGCTTGTTCCGGTATTCCTTTGATGGTTTTGAAGGTTTTTATAAAATTGTTATGTTTTGTTGATAATTTTTTTATTTATTATTAAAGTTTGCAATTTTTAATCATGCAGGCATCCTTCGGCTCGAGGATGCTAAACTTCATGCAGTACTTCACGGGAGATATTTTATCCGACGTTTCTGAACAAATATATTTCGCTCCATATCATGATACTTGGTTGATGTTGTATCATATGCCACAATGTTAGAAGAAGACTGGCCACTATTTTAGTAAACTTGGAATTGATGGATGATATAAGAAATCGAGACTTTGAAGATAAGAAAGACATGGGTATAATAGGAAGCATTGGATGCTACCACCTGAGAGCACCTTCCTGGACACTGGTTGGGAATGGTTTCTGAACCTGCTTGATCACGAGAAAGTTGAGATACGAGCTAAGGTCATATTCTTGCTATGGAGGGTGTGGCACCACCGTAATGATGCAATCCATGCGGATGGGAAAGCATCTATATCTGCATCAGTTCCTCACCTGTGCAACTATTATGATACATTTTCGTCCATCAAGTCTCCTCCAGACCCAAAGGAAAATTACCAATTCTACATGTACATGTGAACAAGCCTGAGGGCCTTACCAACTCTAAGTGGGCAGCTCCTGAAGAGGCTAACCTGAAGATGAATGTGGACGCTGGTTGGGACGTAGCTACAAAACAGGCGGGGCTGGGATTAATTGGTCGAGACCATCGCGGTAGAGTCATACTAACTGAATGTAAGTTCCTCCCAGGGTGCATATCAGCTGAGGAGGCCGAAGCCCTTGCTTGTTTGGATGGCATTAAGCAAGCCATTAAACTACAATGCATCAACGTGACTGTAGAGACTGATTGTGCTAGAGTTGTGCAAATTATGAGTTCTGAGAGCTGTGATAGATCACCCAGCTGGTGTGTTCATCTTGAAGGCCAGGAGCTTTTGAAGATTTATCGACATATTAAGGTTAAAAAGGTGGATCGCTTGAGCAACGGTGCTGCACATGTTTTAGCGCAATTAGGCAAAAGTGGTGCTAGTGGATCTCTTAGAGGCTCACATCCGGAGTGTGTTTCGGAGGTGATCGCAAAAGATTGTAAGTTTAGTCCCTAGTTGTTTAGGTTCTCTGTCAACCTGATGTAACCATTCTGTAACTCCGGAGCAGCAGATTTTTTATGCACTCTTTTTCTTCTAGGTACCGAAGGGGACTGGATGATTTTTAATGAGATGGCTTGTTTGCATAATATATTATGATTTATCTTAAAAAAAGGATTATATGATTGTGGATAGACCCTCTAAGAAACTCTAGAACTCATCTCGCAATCATTTCTCCTTTCACCATCTACCAATACAACACATGACACCTTGTCCAATGACCACACATCAGAAAAATAAGGGTTCGAAGCTTTTAGAAAGGATGATCTATATACATTTTTCGCTCGGCTAGGTAACTAGTGTCATAAATGCATAACTATAACTAGAGAGTACAATGTCGAATTCTCTCTGAAAGTTTATGTGAAGGACTGTGTATGCACCGTGTGTCACACTCGCTCATATCGTTGGATACGAGACACATTTAAGTGGCTCGGTAAAAAAAAACTAAATAAAATCTAATACTCCGATTGTATGGAGGGAGTACTCCGATTGTCCTAGTTGAAGGCTCACTAAATCGGTATGTAGAGAGTACTCCGATTGTCCACTAAACCGGTATGGAGGGAGTACTCGAATTGTCCAGAGGTAGCTGAGGGCGAGCACGCCTCCATTACTACTCCGTGCGCCTTGCCCAGCAGCAGCATTGAAGGCGAGCTGGGAAGCCGGCGCAACTACCACGGACATGAGACGCGGACGCCAAACCGCGGAGGAAGGCTCTGGCACGGAGGCCATCAATGCGTCCAAGAAAGAGGCATGGGCAGGGACGAGGGGTCGAGGTCGACGAGACACGAGAGGGGGTCGGCCATCGGGACACTGTCATAAGCTGCAAATGTGCAGAAAACAACACGAAACGAAACAAAAAGATTCAAGTTCACCAAGGATTTTGGTATCATCTCGGTCCATTAACTCCGATTTAACTAATCAAACAAGTACCTAGTATACTGAACTGACGAATGAATGATCTGATCAGTACAGTATGCGTAAATACCAAATACGACGACGGGATCGATACCAAATTGCCAGGAAGAGACCATGGCCGTCCATCAGCCGAAGAGCAGCCCGGCGTGCGGGCGTAGCTCCCTGCAGACCCCGTAGATGGTCATATTGGAGACGCCGGCGGCCGCCGCCACGTCCTTCACGCTGGGCCTACTGGCGCCGGCACGTTCGAGGGTCATGCAGACGACGGCGGCAGCCATGATGTCCGTGCTGTGCCGCACGTCGTGGACGCCGTCCTCCAGCCGCCGCGCCGCCCTCAGCGCCGCTGCCGACTCTTCCTCCTGCAGCCCGACCAGCGAGCCGAAGCGGCGCACGTAGGCAGAGATGCATACCATGCCCACGCCCGTCGACTGCCCGGCCTTGTCACCGAGCTGCCTCCTGATGTGCGCGATCAACCTCACGATATCCTTCCTCCCGGCCGAGCTACCGCCCGCCGCTACCGCCCGGGCCAGCTCCCTCAGCGACAGCGCCGACCCGTCGGCGCGGCACGCGATCGAGAGGCAGGCCGCGTAGGCCAGCGGGCCCTTGCTCCGCTCCTTGCTCTGGCCCTTGCTCCGGCCCGGGCCATGCGGCCACGCCCTGGCCTCGTCCATCTTCCTGAACACCTCCTTGGCACGCTCCCCGACGGCGGCCGAGAGCCCGAGCCGAGCCGCCATCCCGGAGATGGCCGCTTCGAACCCCTCGACCCCGCCGTTCGAGACCGGATCTGGCCGCTCGGCCATGCTGGAGATTGCCGCGTCGGACCCCTCGACCCTGTCCGACGGTGGGTGCGAGCCCGTCCCTAGACTTTCCGCCTTGCTGCCGATTGCCCCGGCGGGTGCCTCCACACTGTCCGACGGTGGGTGCGGGCCGCGCGAGCCCGGCTCGAGCCGGTCCTCCATGCCGGAGATGACCGCGACGGACCCCTCGGCCCCGTCCGACGGTGGGTGCGAGCCCGTCCCGAGACTGTCAGCCTTGCTGCCGATTGCCCCGACGGGTGCCTCCACCCTGTCCGACTCCGACTGTGGGTGCGGGCGCGAGCCCGGCTCGAGCCGGTCCGCCATGCCGGAGATGACCGCGTCGGAGCCCTCGACCCCATGCGAGCTCAGCCCGAGCCCTTGACCGGTCCCAGCGTCTACGCGCGCCACAGGGACGGGAGGATCCGTGCGCCGCTTCTTGCGGGCGGCGAGCTCGATCGCGACGAAGGACTGGCCCAGGATGCGCTCGCACTCGCTGCAGGTAAGGTAGTCGACGCAGACGCAGCCGACCGCCGCCGCCGCCGGGACGCGCCCTTGAGGGAAGTACAAGCTGAACAGCACGTCGGCGTCGGCGGCGCGCACCTCTGCTAGCGTTGGCATTCTGGTTTCCATTTGGGTGGCAGCGAGCGGCGGAGATAGTGGAACGGCGTTCCCGTACGTGGGCCTCCCTCCGTGGGGTTTCTGTTGGATATAATATATCCGTGAAGCTGCGTACCGTTGCCCATCGTCAGATCACGAGCGTACGGCCTGGATAATGGGCAGTTCCTTCGAGCCTGTGCAACCCACGAGGCAACAACACGTTGACACCGGGTAGTTTTTTTTTTAAAACGTGATTGGGCTGCTTTTGTGAATTGTGATGCTAAATGCTCTATCTCAAAGGGGTAAGGGCATCTCCAGCGGGGCGCGACGCATTTTAATGTTCGCGTCCGTTTCGTCTTCGCGTGCTTAAAGGCCGTTTTTGTCCACGCGTCCGTTTGCGTCTGGGAGTCCAGTTTTTTTTTTTTTCCCTTTTCTCAATTAAACATAGTTTCAAAATATTACATTACATTTTGAAACATGATTTTACACAAACTAACACATAGTTAGGAACATGGTTTACACAAACTAACACATAGTTTGAACCATGGTCGACACAAATATAAAAAATTTAAAAATAGAAGCCAGTTGTGTTGATTTCCGTATGTTCGCTACCAAGAAAGAACATTCGAGGGCACACCCAATCACCCAAACTGGAAAATCTAGCGGGAGGAGATGGTGCCCTTGTTGGTTCTACCGATGAGGCGAATGCCGAAACCTCGACTACGGCTTCGTCGGCCCGTAGGCAGATTCGCTGCAAAGAAAGAACACTCGACGTTCTAACTATCGGTGTCGGAGCTGGAGTCGTTGGTGTGGTAGTGCCTGCAGCAGGCTGTGTCGTCGAACACCTTGACGATCATCTCGCCGTCCCCCTCGTAGAGGAAGGTGAGCTGGCAGCCGGGCTCGAGCGCGAGGTCGCGGGCGAACTTGTCCCACCGTGTGCGGTACATCTTGCCTGCCCGTCGAACAGGACCTCCAGTCCAGCTGGCCTCCCGTAGCTGCAAGTGCGCCGGCTCGACGCCGTCGATGAACTCGGCGAACTTGTCCGGTAGCCGCTTGATGGCGAGTGGGTCGTCGTCGATGCGGAGGAGGAACTCGAAGCAGCGCTCCTCCTGCTGGCCCATTGATTTTAGAGTTGATTTGTTAACCTTAGTTTTCGAGAGACGGGCGGTTTGTTGTTAGTTGTTAGCGTGTTTTAGTTCTCCACTTATGTAGGTTATTTTCAGTTGTTACTTATCGAACTGAAGAAGGGAGTAGGGCTGATTAGGTCGTTATCATACTGTCGGGGGATGACCCCCGGTAGGTCAAGAGCATGGCTAATTTCTCAAGTTATATGCCTGATTACCGGCTTACGCGGCTAAGCCGGATGAGCTTGCTTATCGTTTAATATGAGGTTGGCCGGATTAAAGGTCATCCGGATACCGGCATAGTGATACGTCTCAAACGTATCCATAATTTCTTATGTTCCATGCTACTTTTATGATGATACTCACATGTTTTATACACATTATATGTCATTATTATGCATTTTCCGGCACTAACCTATTGACGAGATGCCGAAGAGCCAGTGGAGGTCAAGAACGGCGGCCGGGACGTGGCTCTCCCCATCGTGCTGGCGAGCTCCCGCGCGTCCAGTGAAGGAGACGAAGACGACGATGTATTCCTCGTCTTTATCCACGCGAAACGGTATTCTGGGCCGCGATGGGCTGTGCTGGGCTGATGTTGCTGGGCTGCTTGGTGGGCTACACGGCCAGGCAAGGTCCTTTTCTTCTTTCTTTTATTTTTTTTTTCTGTTTTGTAGTTTCTTTTTGAATCTGATTTTAATTCTCTTTTATTTTGCAGATATCTGTAATTATGTTAACTTGACAAATACCACTTAAATAATAATTCTACTTGAGACATACTATTTTGAATTTCAATGTAATGATATTTTCAACATACACATTATTTCAAATAGGTATGTTGATAATTATAATTTCCATTCTCTTTCTTTTGGAATTCCAATTACCTTTATAATACTTATAATACTTTTTTTAATAATAGGTGATATGTTTACTTTATTTTATCTAGCAAGAATTGATTAATGAATTATGATTTTAATGCTTAGTTTCTTATTTTAGAATATGATTTCAAGTGTTATTTCATGTGTCCTAAATTTTCTAAGGATTAATTTCTCATTTGAGAATATTGGTCACTCACACATGAATTTATGTGAACACTTATTTATTAAGATCTTGTAAGGTTTATCTTAATCTTATTTCAAGGTTAATACTAGTACTATATTTTAACAACACCTTGAAATACATAGAGTAGGTATTCCTCTCATCATGGTTTGGTCTTAGTTATAAGGATAAGTGGTTGATCACAATACATGGGTTTAATTATAGGACTTAGCACTAGGTGCCTCTTATGTTCAATAATTGAAACATAAGATTTAACTAGTGAGCAATTCTAGGACTCTAATTCTATTCACCTAATGGCACAAGGTTTGGAACTCAATTATGGCTTAGGTTTTAATTGTGATCACCCAAGTGATACATAAACTAGATTTGAGGTTTGGTTTAGGGTTTTACTTGTGAACATCAAATAATTCACAAGTTAGTTTGAGATATGGTTATAGGTTCTATATGTAAATTAACACCATATTACTTTGGCTAGTGTTGCTCTTCCTCACCACTCATAGGATTGTCCAATCCAAGATCATTTAGATTGATATAGGAACTGAACTAAACAAGGTTTGTTCACTACTAGGGAAAGCCTTATAGCAGCACTCTTTACCGCCGGCGAGTACGGTTTGAAAATGCCGGCGGTAAGACCTTCCAGGGTGGCCTAACCCTACCGCCGGCGAGCTGAACGCAAGGCGCCGGGGGTGAGGGCTTTACCGCCGGCGAACAGGAAAATGAAAATGCCGGGGGTAATGAGTGGCTCGGCGGGCCACCCAGCCTGCCCTTACCGCCGGCGTTTTATGCCCAAATCGCCGGGGGTAGCGGGTTGTACCGCCGGCGAACCCGAGAATGCAAATGCCGGGGGTAACAAGTGGCTGGGTGGGCCACCCATCCTGCACTTACCGCCGGCGTTTGTGGGCCGTAGGTGCCGGCGGTAATGGGCCCTACCGCTGGCAAACGCGCATGTTGGCGCCGGCGGTAACCTGGGCTTGGCCATTTAATTAGCTAGCCCGACCAGCCACCTACCACCACCCTCACACACTCATATGTGATGGAAAATCAACCCAAGCACTTGTTATCTCATTCCCCCACCCATTTTAGCTATTTCAACCAACAAAATATGATGTATTTGAGCAAATCATGCACTACCTAGCCCCTCTAGCATGATTTGCATGATCTAGATCTAGATCTATCTCCTCCCACCACCTTTTCCACTAGATCTAGCTATTTCTAGATCTCTAGATCTCTCGAGCATAAAAGTCGACGTGTGGCGTCTCTCCGGTGCTTTTGGACGTCGCGTCAACTAATAGGTATATAGCTAATGAGTGGAATGTTCATGAGTTGGTGAAAATTCACGGTTTTATGTCACTAGTGATGGCAAAAGATGCGGTTCCATATATGTAAATGCATTGTTTTGCATTTGTTGACGTGTGCAGGAACATTGAGTTGCCAATGTTTTGCCGGAATGTTGATTAACTTCCGTTCCGGCGAATTTTGGAACTCCAGCATGACAATATTTAGCAAAGGTCATGCCGAATTTTTTCCGTGAAAACCGAGACGGCGGTGTAATCAATTATCTTGTCTTGTAGGCGGCGATGGTCATCGCGATGAGGGAAAGCGTCGTGGATAGATACGTGGAACGCGCGACGGCCGACATGTATCGAAAAAAGCGAAAGGATATCATGTGTCCTTGTCGAAGATGCAAGCTAGGATCGTTGTTTGACCCCTTCTCAGGCATAGTGAATCAACACCTGCTCAGGTATAGTTTCATGGAGGGGCATACTCAGTGGATGAGTGATGATGGAGATGATGATATCGATGGTGATGAAGATGGAGGTGATGATGGTGGAGATGATGATAACGAAGGTGATGGAGAGGATGCCCCACACGACAATGGAGAGGAGGTTGAAGAGGATGGCGCACACGTTGATGGTGATCAAGAAGGCCGGGAAGAACATGCGGCCGATGAGGACATGAGTAGAAATACCCCGCTAACCGCGGCCGTGCAGGACCGTCATCTTCAAGAACTTCTTCTCAGCAACACATTGACCGACCCCAAAATCTCTGGTAGACGGAAGGCTAAGCTGGATCAACTCGAGGTAGACTCGAGAACTCCGTTGTACGATGCAGCTCGTGGGACGGAGGAGAGCCGTCTGAGATACGCTCTCGATATTATGGAGATGAAGGCAAAGCACAAATGGACGGACACAAGCGTGGACGAACTCTTCGGATACTTGAAGATCCACTTTCCTAAAGATAACACGTGTGCCGGTAGCCTACAGGAGGCCAAGAAAATCGTGTGCCCTCTCGATTTACCGCACCAGAAATACCACGCATGCATCAGTGACTGCGTAATATATCGGAACGAGCATGCCAATCTCGATACATGCCCACAGTGTGGCGAATCTCGATACAAGAGAGGGACAAGAAAATCTCCTCGAAAAGTTGTGTGGTACTTCCCGCTCACGCCCCGTCTGCAGCGGTACTTCGTGGACCCCAAGGAAGCAAAGCTCATGCGCTGGCACGCGGAAAGAAAGGAGGCGGTGATGCGTGATGTAGAACGGGTTGAAAACCCAGTGCTAACACACCCTTCGGATGCAAGCCAGTGGAAAACATTAGACGATGAGTATTACGAAGAATTCGGGAAAGAACCAAGGAACATCAGGTTGGGTGCGAGCACCGACGGACTCAATCCGTTTGGGAACCAAAGCAGCAAGCACAGCACCTGGCCCGTGTTTGTATGGATGTACAACCTCCCTCCATGGCTATGCCTGAAGAAGAAGTACATACACATGAGTATGCTAATCCAAGGGCCGACGCAGCCAGGGAGCGATATCAACCTGTATCTGGAGCTATTGAAGGAGGAGCTAGTCACTCTGTGGGAGGAAGGGACAGAAACTTGGGACGCCTACGGACAAGAAACTTTCCGTATGAAAGCCGCACTGTTGACGACGGTGCAGGACTATCTTGGATACGGATATATCGCGTGCCAGGTGTGCCACGGACACAAGGCATGTGTGAGGTGCATGGAAAAGACGCCATTTTTACAGCTGGGTAAGGATCCCGGGTCTTCAAAAACCGTCTACATGAGGCATCGAATGTGGCTTCCCAAGAATGACCCGTGGAGGAAGCGTGGAGACCTGTTCAATGGGAAGGATGAGGTCGAGGGACCTCCACCTAGGAGAAGCGGCGAAGAGATAGATACTCTGTTGAAAAACTGGAAAGACTGCCCTCCGGCGGGTAAGATAAAGATCCAGAAGCGGAAGAAAGGAGACAAGAGAAAGAAAAAGGAACCCGGGCCGCTCTTGGGGGTATGGAAAAGGAGGTCCGTGTTTTGGGACTTGCCGTACTGGAAGATCCTCGGTCGCCTTGATGTCATGCATATCACGAAGAACGTGTGCGAGAGCTTGCTTGGCACTGTGCTCAACATGCCGGAGAGGACCAAAGACGGGTCGAAAGCAAGACACGACCTGATGGCCCTTGATATCAGAAAAGAGCTTCATTTCGCCCAGGTTGACCAGGAAACCGAGGAGGAGGAGACGGATGGTCGCAAACGCAAAAGGGTGGCCAAGCAGCGCGAAACTCCTCGCCCCTCCTGCTTCACTCTAAATCCCGATGAGCTCGAACAATTCTTCAAGTGCCTGCTAGAAGTCAAATTTCCCCTAGGCTACGCGGGGCTGATACGCAGATGGCTGGACCCGACGAAAAAATCTTCAGCGGGATGAAGTCTCATGACTGTCATGTCATGATGACGCAGATACTTCCGGTTGCTATCCGAGGGATAATGGAACCGCACGTTCGTGCGACGCTGACTGACCTGTGTAACGTCTTTGACGTCATCACTCGAAAGTCGATAACCGTCAAGAAACTCGGGAGGCTGCAGGAAGAGATCGTCACCATCCTATGCGAGATGGAGATGTACTTCCCGCCCGCATTCTTTGACATCATGGTCCATCTGCTGGTGCATATAGTGGACGATATCGAGGATCTTGGGCCCGCGTTCCTTCACAACATGATGGCGTTAGAAAGAATGAACGGCTTCATCAAAGGATATGTTCGTAACAGGGCACATCCGGATGGAAGCATCGTCCAGGGCTTTCTCACCGAGGAGTGCATCTCTTTCTGCAAGAATTATTTAAACGAGGACGACCCACGTCCGGTTGGATTGCCCGCCAACAAGCACCTCGGCAGATTCGAGGGAGTAGGCCACAACGCTGGCAGGAGGGAACTCGACGCCGATCAAGATGATAGGAGAACAGACTTTAACAGGGCCCACTTAGTAGCACTACAGCACATGAACGAGGTAGAGCCTTGGGTGGATCAGCACATAAACATGATCAAGAGCAGGGCTGACAAGCCGATGACGGAAGAAGAGGTATTTAGAGCGCATAACTCCTCTTTCGCGAGCTGGTTCAAAGACCAGATTGATGCCAATCCCCCACCAATGGCAAGCGACGTAGACAAAATGATATTGGCCTTGTCTTATGGGCCCGCCCCCAACCTCATGACTTATCAGAAGTACGACATCAACGGTTACACATTCTCCACAGAGGAGAGAGACAAAAAAAGCGACTATCAGAACTCGGGTGTGACGATGGAATCGTACACGGGTGAAGAGAAGAAAAGGTACTACGGAAGGATCGAGGAAATCTGGGAGCTCGACTACGTCGGGGAGAAGCTACCGATGTTTCGTGTCAGATGGGCTACGGACGTCACAAAAGAAGATGCGTATGTCACCACCATGCGACTGCCCCCCAAATCCAAGACCAAGAACCCCACCGCGCAAAATGAGCCTTGGGTATTGGCTAAGCACGTCGAGCAATGCTTCTTCATAACTGACCCGTCAAGGCCCAGCCGTGTTGTCGTAAGGAGAGGAAAAAGGGCCCTCGTCGGAATGGATGGAGTGGCCGACGAGCAAGACTTCGACGGCCTCGTCGGAGACCCAATGATGGAAGAACCCGATGAAGACGATAGAACCTACACACTAAGAAGAAGAAGGACGACGCTACCTAGGTCAAGTGTTCCTCCGTACACAAGGAGTCGCGACGATACCGGTGGGGTCACAAGGACCAAGCGGAAGGGACTTTGAAGTCATTTGTGTATTTCTAATAATTATCTCTCGAACAACCATTATATTTGTCCTTAATTCATGTTTATCCTAAATTTATGTCATGGCTTTTTATTGGATATCACCAAAAAGACTTTGAAGTCATTCAAGAATTAAAATCATAAATTTATGTCATGGCTTTTTATCGGATGTCGCCAAAACGGAAAGGAAAAAAAGGTGGCTTTTTTTGCACCCACAGGGATTCGAACCCTGGTGCTTCAGCTGTGAGTGGCACCACTGTGTTACTGGATCGGTTTTGATTAATCTGCAGGTTTACAGAACTAAAGGTTATCACGCCAGCTGGGAAGGAAAAAAAAGTTACCCCCGGCGAATTAGACGATTTCGCCGGTGATAACTGCACTTGGGCCCACCTGTAAGTGTCAGAAATGTTACCGCCGGCGTTTTCACCAATTCGCCGGGGGTAACTGCACTAGGACTTAGCCAAAAAACCCGTCCCCGTCGTCGTCCCCAAATCCCACCGCGCGCCGCCGTCGTCCCCAAATCCCCCCGCCGTCGATCTGCCGCTGTCGTCGATCGCCTCTCCCCTGCCGCCGTCGATCCCTCCACCGCAGGTGCGCCCTCTCCCCTGCCTCCCTCTCTCCCCTTACCGTCGTTCCCCTCTCCTCCTTCCTCACCGTCGCCGCCTCCCCCAGACCTCCGCCGCCGTGCCACCAGTTCGTCGGCCACCAGCAGGAGGAAGGAGGCCGCCATCAGCAGGAGGAAGGAGGCCGCCATCGTCGGCCACTAGCAGGAGGAAGGAGGCCGCCGTCGCTGCTGTCCCCCACCCCCACGGCCGCCGTCGATCTGCTGCTGTCTCCACCGCAGGTGCGCCCCCTCCCTCTCTCCCTAGCTGCAATAACGATCTCGCCCTAGCCTAGCTTCGCTGATTTGATCCTGGCTCATACGGCAACAAAGAAATGTTAGTTACAGCTGAGAGATATGATTTGTGCTAACTAGATTATAGCTGTTCAACTCGTACTGACCAAATATAGTGTATATTCCATTACCAATGCTTGTCTCATATTGGTCACCCACCTAGCAGTTACTACACTACCTTGATCATGTGGCCTTATTGGCAATTATGCGGCAACAGGTGGGGGCACCAATTCCTTGTACAAGAACTGGTATACTTCCCAGTAGACATGTTTTTAGCACACTGCGGTAGTAGTTGGCTAGTTGCAGTATATAGGCCATGAGACTACACAAATTCAAGTCAAAGTTATCCCTATGTTGGTTTTAGAACCACTGCTGGCGTTTTAGATGCGCCAACCACATGTCCATAGGCTTGCTGTTCCAACCAATTTTCTGTGTTTGATATTGAGCTGGTTATCATACTGTGCATAAAACTGAATACAGTCTTAACTGATAGTAAAACACATATATTCAAGTTGTAGCTCTTGCCTTCGAAATTATATGACCAATCAAAATTCAACAGGAAACTCACAGGACTAGTTCAGCTTCTGTGTTTCTGAAACTGAAACACTCTTCATCAGCATTTTGCATGTCTGAAACAAGAGACATTCTTTTTTTTAGCAACAACAAGAGACATTCTTAGCAGCAGTTGTGTTTCAAAGTTTCAATCTTTACTTTTGATTATCGACTGAAGTATGCATCTACTCTCTGGAAAATCATTATACTCACTGTAATGTGTGCAACAAGTCTAGTAATTGCATTATGTGCATTATGTGCAACAAGTCTAGTAATTGCAACAAGTCTAGTCATTATATCATCTGTGCAACAAGTCTAGTAATTGCATTATGTGCATTATGTGCAGCTCCCATCGCAGCAGCTCACGCCCGCCTCTCCAGCCCGCCGACCAGGTGCCAACCGCCGCAGGAACCGCCGCAGGAACAAGCTGCCCGCCTCTCCGACCTCGTCTTCACCGCTCACTCCTGCAGAAGCTCAAGGTAATTAGTTGAGTGCATATGCTGTGAAATGAGCTGTGAAATGGCCCAGATGTATTGAAAATTCTGTATCTCTGCATGCAGTTTGTTGCCCAGATATGTCTCTGCAGGTACATTGAGTGCCAATGTTTCGCCGGAATGTTGATTAACTTCCGTTCCGGCGAATTTCTGGCACTCTGGCATGACCATTTTTAGCAAAGGTCATGCCGAATTTTCGCGGTGGATTTACAACTAGTAGTGACACTGGCAATTTAAAGCAAAGTTAACCACAAATTGTTAATTCTTATATTTTACTGCTTGCACAGTATTTGATGAACCAAGATAGTACTGTAAATTGTCCAAGTATTTGATGAACCAGTGTTAATCATGTAGAGTTGCTTGTGTTCAGTTAGCAGCGGTAGAAAGCAGATTCAGGGTAGAGCCTTCATTATCAAAAACAAACTTTCTGTTAGACACGTGTACCTTGATCTATCTACAAACATTAAGCATGATATATTAATCTTCACGAATGAATATGATATGCATGATATATATATTATCTGAACATTAAGCATGATATATGTTTTATCAACTAGATTGGTTCTAATAATTATCTGTCCAGTAGCAAAGGAAAAATAGAGAGGACAAACAGTCAAATTAGACAAATACTCACGTTTAGCTAGAGTGCACTTTTGTCCAGTGAGGGCCTTCCTCTATATTGTCCAGTGAGTATTAGTACTATATGCATGAGTGAGGTACCTCTTTGTGATTTAACATGATGATGTACTGTCCATCTCTATGGTTTTTTTGTTACCTGCTGATGCTAGTCGTATGTGTTGTAATGCAAGTGATTTTCTTAATTCTTGGACATTGATACTGTTAGGGTTGGCTTTCATACTCTCCTTGATAGTTTCTCAAGTTTGGTGGACGAACTGTTGCATGCTACCTAATGCTGTCACATCTGCCTTTGTTAGCATGTCGTCTTCTGCAGACCCCAACGAAGACGTTGACGGGTCTTCTCAGCGGAAGTTGGATGAGCACTACAGGCTCATGGTCTCGGATCAGCTGGAGGACCTTCCAAGGGGCAGCGATGACGAGTCCTCGGAGGAGGGGGATGATGAGATGGACAACGATGGTGAGGATGAGAGGGGGGCTGCCGACGAGACCACCGATAGTGGCGTTGCCGGGGGTAGCTCGGATACTACTACCGAGGCCAAGAGGAAACGGAAGCAGCGGCGCCCAAACAGGGTCGGCACCACTCGTGACATAATCACCGCGGTGGACGCCAAGACCGGGATTCCTACTGAGCCCAAGCACGTGGCGAAGGGGTACGGCCTCCAACTGGGAGCAATCCTTCGGGACGTCGTCGACGTCAACGAGACGAAACTCCGAACCAAGAAGAAGCAGCATCTGCAGGCCCAACTCCTTGCGCGGCTGCACGCACGGTATGAGTTCCCTGTGGAATACAGGAACGAGGATACCAAGGATAACATCGTGAACAGACGAGCCCTCTCTAAGTTCTCCAAGAACCTCAGCGGTTATAAAACCATGCTGAGGGGGATGCTTGGTGACAATGAGACTTGGGAAGAGATCCAGCGCCACTTCCCGCGGATGACGCTGGAGCAGTATAATAAATTCTTGGAAAACGAGGAGCTCGAGTACACCAAAAGACAATCGACCTGGGGAAGGAGCTGGCGGATAAGAACATCGGTCACCACAATCTCGGTTGCCGTGGCTTCGAAGGCAAGCAGCCGGTATGGGACAAGGAGGACCAGGCCTACATAAATGCTGGCCTCGAGCCCCCTTTTGCCAAGTACAAAGACCCACTCTTCAGGGCATATCTCAGGTCCCGATACCATCGAGAATTGGCTGGGAAACGTGTCACGAAACCTGATGTGGTGGTGGGAGTTGAGTTGGTCGCCGACGCGAAGGTGATGGCACTAGAGAAAGCAGTGGTAAGCAATTTACCAGCTTATTAATTTGATACTGCTCACCAAGTCCATTACATTCTAAAATTGTTCATGTTACTTCTGGCAGTTGGCGGAACAAGCAGCCGCCGAATCAGCTGGCTCCTCGTCCCAGACGTCGACTGGCAAAGTCCCGTGGGACACGCCTTTTATCAGGGGTCTGAACACCGTGAAGGCGCGGCCGCTTTTGGACAAGCCCCACCGTGTCCCCGGCGCCGGAGGAGGTCGCAAGCTTGCCGACTATGGCTTGGACGTGCCCTCAAGCACTAGGGAGTCGCGGCAGGCGCAGAAGGACCGGGAGCACGAGGCTCTTCTGAAAAAGGTGGCCGACTTGGAAACAACCATGGAGCAACGCGTCAGTGCCGAGGTTCAGCAACGAGTCAGTGCCGAGGTTCAGCAACGCGTCAGTGCCGAGGTTGCTACCAGGGTCGATGACGCGCTGGCCAACAGGGTCAATGAAATCATCCCTGATCTTGTGCTGTCGATGAAGAATTACTTCGACGCCGGCGGTAAGGGACCGATGCCGGTTATCAGCCTAGGCGCCAGCAACTCGGACAACCGGCCTCCAACTAGACACGCTCAATGCACACCCAACTTGGTGACTCCACCCGCCGGCAATGTCGGCGCTAGAGAGGATTCGCCGGACCTGGGGGGCCCCAGTACTAGCCCCTCAGTCACCTGCACGCCTGGCCTCGGTCCTTCAACGCGGGCCGAGCTCGACGCCCTCACGGTAATTAATTTAGTCTCTCAAGCTCTACAAATTAGTTACTTTGTCGTCGCCCCTCTCTGACCTACACATGTTTTCACAGGCGAACGCGACTCCTTGCACCTTGCTACTGAATGTGGACAACAAGTTGAAGGCTGTAGCGAGCGGCAGTGTCATCCTGCCAACACAGCGGATTTTCCACTGCGTCAGGATGGATGATAGCTTGAGCCGGGTTCGCGTGAACCGGTCGTTACCGGGATGCCAAGACCTCCATCCTCCTTATCAACCCCCGGAAACGGAAACCCCGCTCACTCTCGGGGACCTCAAGAATCACATCCTTCTATGGCCGAAAGCCCTAATTCGGCTGAACACCGCCTCAGGTTCGGAGGCAAGCTATGGCATGGTCACTCCTCAGGATGCAACGGATGCCCCGAGCCAAGCCAAGGTCCCAGCTCCAACGACTGCTTTGACGGCAGGCAAAGGCAGGGCCAGTGCTCCACCGGCTTATGATCAATTTGAGCCCGATAGTCAGCCCGATAGTCCGCACGAGAGTCAGCACGACAAGGCGTTGGACATCGATCAAGCTCCCATTGATACGTTCATCGCCGAGCTCGACGCCGACGCGGTTTCTCCTTACAAGCCACCCGCCGGTCATATCCTAAAGAAGAAGTTGTTCCTTTCACAAGAAACGCCCGAGCAGGAGGACACTACCGCCTTCACCGCTCCGCCCCGAGTTGGGCTTACCCCGAGGACACTCCTTGGTGCGACCACGGAAGGTATGAAACAAAACGCCGCTCCCAGTTGCAGTAAGAAGAAGGGCAGGAAGCGGAAGAAGTCGGGAGATGTTGCGGCAAGCAAGATAGTGGTTAATGACAAGTTGCCGACCCCGTGGAGGAAGTTGCATCACTTAGGCGAGCCGATGCTGCCGGCACACTATGTCAACAAGTTGACGCCGGATATGAGGAGCGTGCATGATGCTATTCTAACAAAGGAGAAGCTACTTCTTCAAGATAGAAATCCATCGTACCCGATTTTGATCGCCAAGGTGCCCACTGGCTTTGGCTTTGTCAACACATACCCTGCGGACTTGATATTCATTCGGTACGAAGACATCTTCAGGCTCTTGCACATGCAACAGCTAGACCGAAGCTTGGTCCGCCTCATATCGCTCAGCATGGCGCACGATATCGCCATGGAGAACACAACGCACATCGCTATCATGGACCCCTACTACATGACTCCAACTGTCGCCCAGACCGAACAAGCGTTTCTCGCCAACTATATCAAGAATTTCTTGGTGTTAAACAAGGATAAGAGTTGCTTTGTCATACCATATTTCCGCGAGTAAGTATTTGGTTACTAAAGTACCCTATATTACATTCTTTCATGAATTTCCTTAATAGCTGAGTATGATGGTTTATTTCCATTTTGCGCAGTTTGAAGTATTGCACCCTCCTCCTCTTTTACCCGTATCATTCCGATGTCACTTATCTCGACTCCGGGCTTGATAAGGAGAAAGACTTCACCGACCTTAAGTCTACACTTGATAAAGCCCTCAACGGCTTCATAGCTGAGGTTGGCGTCAACAAACTCAGGCATGAGAAGAAAGTTAAGGGTTGCCATGTGTGCAACCACATAACCAAGTTCCCCTGCCTAAAGCAATCGGTGGATGACAATGGGATGGAGGCATGGTTTGCCATCCTACAGATGAGGGCGGTTGTAAGGTCTCAGAACGATCTCTTGTTGCCATCTGCTCTGCAGGGGAAGTTCGTGAACATGGCGGACACCACCGATGAAAACGTGAGAGGCGACTTCCGTGCCATCCAGCGGACCATTTGCACAATACTCTGGAGGGATGTCATCATGAATGGTGGCTTGTTCAACTATGCCTCCGCACTTTCTAATTCCGAGATAGAAGGCCGATTAGAAGATGGATGTGACGAGAGAACATTCAACACGCTCGAGGGCATCCGTCCCTTCCCGCCGAAGTAGACTTGAGTCAAAAACTTTTGTGTCCTGCAAATGTTAGTCATAAATTACATAAGTATTTTTTATGTTTGTTCTTTTGCACACCTATATGTTATATCTCTCTCTATGGATGTACTAACAACTTACATTTCTTTGTTGTGTGTTTGCATAGATGACGTACTATGTCGTCTACCACGGCAGGGTTCCTGGAGTCTACGAGGACTGGGAAGACTGTAGGAGGCAGGTCCACCGTTTCAGCGGCAACAGCTACAAGGGGTACACCACTTTGGAGGAGGCGGAAACTCGATACGCCAACTTTCGAGCGGGACAGAGGAGGGAGATGTGGAGGACCCCTTTCATCGTGATGATGCTTGCCGCTACCGCCTCTCTAGTTTACTATGTCATTGTTGTTTAGCTAGGTCGTCGACTGGACTTGTATGTATTTGTGTAATATGTGCTACTTCGAGTCGTGATGGTTGAACCATATGGTCGACACTTGTGTTATTGATGCATGCATGCATGTTATGGACATTTCGGGACTTTCTAATGATGTGTATCTTGCTAATGATGTGTATCTTGCTAATGATGTCTATTTTACTGTCATTCTGGTAATTGCCTGTATATTCTATGTATATGCTATGAATTCTGGTGTATATACTGTGAAATTCGAGTTTTTTTATTTTTTCTCCTGTTAATATTACCACTGGCGAAATTTTCATGTATCCCTGGCGTTTTCCAAATCGCCAGCACTACGACCTGATACCCCCGGCGAAATGGGAAGACGCCGGCGGTAAGACTTACCCCCGGCGAATAGGGTAAAACGCCAGCGGTAAAGGCTCTTACCACCGGCGAATTGGAAGGCGCCGGCGATGAGGCATTACCACCGGCGAGGTGGTCGCCGGCGAATGCAAAAACGCCGGCGGTAAGGGTTTCTGGGGCGCCGGCGGTAGTACATTTCCTAGTAGTGGTTATTATCCAGTTGTTTCTCTAATTAACATATTGGAAATGGTTTAGGTTTACTAATAGTTCCCCTATGATTTTATGTGCTGGAGAATATCTGCTTATCCCCCTAAGGTTTAATTGGTAATATATATCTCCAAGGTATGATCATGGATTAGGCATGATCAACTTGTTCTTAATATCTCTACCTCGAGTTCTTAGGGTTTATGATCATTACTCAGTTGATAATGATTAAAAATTTGGCTTCCTATGGTATCTCTCATGAATTAGGTTTCTCACTTCTAAGATCAAGTATTGTATTGATCAACTAGGGTATAGTACTTCTATTTTACTTTCTTGGATGGGACTACTATGGTTGCCTCAATAGATTATATCCCCAGGAAAATGCCTGAGATATCCACTTAGAGTTCTTCTCAAGGAATGAGGATATAATCATCTAGTTATATGGATAGTTCTCTCCCTCAAATTCAAGTGTTGCCTCAACTATCTTGAGTGTAACACCATAGCTTGAGCTCTCTATATAGGAATGGTTTATTCTAGGGTTTATGGTGTACTCACAAGATCTCTTTAGGTATCTAGGCTAAGGTTCCATTTGTCTAACTTAATTGGATTAGTCTCCTCCTTACTTTATCAATTCATGGTTATGGTATTATTCCATTTGATCCTAGATCATCTCACCACTCCAAGATGAGATGGTTTATCCCCTAATAATTTAGTTCAAGAATTGTCCTTGGTTCTTAAATAGGTAAAGCTAAGATTGGTATGAATGGTCTCTCTCATTTGGAAGGACTTTAATACTAACCTAAGGTTAGACTCCATAGAGAATGATGTGATCATCAATATCTATATTTAACATAAATGGGTTCTCTCTCTAGGGAATGTCTTCAATAATATCCTAGGGTTCTTCTTAAAGATGATGTTGTGATCATATGGATATATATATCCAAGGTTTGCCTCAAGGTTTGTCATTGCTTCTCTAATTAATAATATAGAACTCTCACCTCTCTAGGTTCGATGTATAATAATTTTGGAATAGAGAAGAATATATACTTCTAGGGTTGATCTCCTTGTCATGTTTCCAAGATTTAAGTGGAATGATTACCATGGGGTTCATTGTAGGATCATGGAGTAGTTTAAGACATGGAAAAGATAAGTCAAGAATAGTTTCATCATTTTATTGTTACTTGGTTTTTGGTTGAATATATGTTCATATGTTGTGGCAAATATTACCATCTTATGATCTTTTATAAGATCAAGTAATTGATCCTTGATTCATGTGTTGTTGTGTTGATTTTAGTTCCATTTGATCTAAACCCTTAGATCAAATCATCTCTACCCAAAACAAGGTTTTATCAAAGGCCACATTGAGGTTTATAGCGCTTGACTTGATGAGCTACTTCAATTCCACCAAGGTCAAGTGAAATTTCAGTTACTGTGACTGTTTTACTTTAAAGCGCGAAAATTCTCCAGATTTTCTATGCATGAATGCAATGCACACATCTGTTTCCTCTCTTTTTGTAACCCCAAATCCTGGGATATTACACGCAACCTCCACCGCCAGCTGCGGTGACAGACCGGACGCAGCTACAGGAGCAAACCAGGCCCCTCTGGCCCGGCCGAGCCCGCCGGGCTTGTGAAGCTCCCGTGGCCGCGTTGTAGTCCACGCACCGCCGTCCTAGCCACCCTCAGCAAGAGGCGCTCCACCAGCCACCGGGAGCAGGCCTTGGGATGCCAGACCTGGCCCGCCCAAGCCTAGATGGGGCCCAGACAGGCCCAGATCTGGGTCAGGGCCGCGTCGCCACTGACCTCCCTGCCGCCCCGCCGCTAAGAGGCCGCGCCGTCGCCACCACGTCACCCGGCGCCGCCGCCACCCGGGAGGAGCGCCGCCGCCGCCGGAACCCTACCCACCGGGAGGCACCGTTGCCAACACCGGGGGACCCGCGTCGCCCGCCTCGCGCGCGGGTAAGAGCATGTCCGCCGCCGCCGGCACCGCACGAGACTTTGCCCGGTGGCCTGCGCCGACGGCGGCGAAGGGGAGGAGAGATGGGGGCCGAAGCCTGGCGGTGCTAGGGTTGGGCGTTCGCCCGTCTCCGCCCGCGGTGGATGGAGCGGACGAAGCGTTTTTCCAACTGCGGACCAACATTCTTGATGTTTATTTGGTCAACATTATAGATAAAAAATTAAACATTCTTGACGGAGCGGACGTTCTTGATGTTTGACCAACATTATAGATAAAAAATTTAACATTTATGATACCAAATCAATATTATTGGATTCGTCGTACAATATATGTATGTAATACATTAATTTCATGTTTCAGATGTTTATTTGGTCAAAGTTTGTAAGTTTTCATTTTCTCTAAATTTATAAGACATATTCACCCGAACAGAGGGAGTACTCCCTCTGTTTCATATTACTCCGCATATAAGGTTTGTTCAAACACAAACTTTACCAAGTTCAACCAGTTATATCTAAAATGATATTATCATTTAGAAAATCAAAACGATATCATTAGTATAGTAATAAACATACTATCGTGTCATTTACATTTAACTTTATAAATATTGTGGGTCAAAGATCGCAAAGCTTGAGTTTGTCCAAACCAACTGAATCTGAAGTCACCTATTGTTCAGAGCAAGAACCTCAACACAAGCGATCTTGTTTTCTCTTGTGGTTCATAACCAAGTTATTTAGTTTATTTTGCCCCTTTTGGGTGTATGAATTGAGTGGCCGTACTAGAAAGAAACCAACATCGTTGTATTATTGATAGAGATAATTATATACACAACACCGAGAATCTGGATACTCCAACTTTGGTGGATTGGGAGCTATCAACAGCTCAGTGCCACCAGGCTAAGCCTTGGTTCACTTTTTGCGAAAATTCCACCGACCTATTAATAATCATCAAGAGCAGTACAAACTGACCCAAAAGTAATAAAAACTAGGAAGGTTGGCGCGGCGGCACGCCGCGCCCGTAGTAGCATATCATTGCTGTAAGAGGCCTCTAGCGAGCTTGATCATGTTATGTGTATATATAGTACATGCATTATACATGATAGCACACTACTCATAGTTGTATTATATACTCTCCAAACATATTAAATGAAAACTATGTTACATGCAGCAATATATTCGGGTACTATCTTATATTTGTACAAACTGAAACTACAATACGTAACTTCTACAACAGCGTCTATTGCTGAGAATTCTCTTACCTTTGGCTGGACAGCAATGTTAATAATGTTGTCTCTCCTATGTAGGTAGCTTCTTCCTTGTACTATACATAGTATGCTTCTGCTCTGGGTGTCTCTGGAGACAAAGAATTATATATGTTCATGCTCATCCTCTCAGATTAGCATTTGAACCCCAGAATATTCACCCAAAACGTTGATATGTGAATCGATCAAGATCAGTCAAGAAGGAAAAAAGTACTATATTCTGACAAAACATAGGCACTACAATAATCTATAAACAATGTGTAACCACTTCATGGTATACCTGCCCATACCTGCATGTGCATCAGTTGAAGAGACATCAATCTCTTGACAAAAACCCATTCATGCCCTTAACGCAAAATCCATTCATGCCCTTAACGCGGAAGTTAATCACAATACTAACAAAAAGGAAACCTCACATTCTCAATTAATTATATCTTGCTGGAATCCCATCTGATCAGCAACTACCTCTTCAGAACAAAAAGAAAACAGTTGAATGAACATAAGCTTGGTTGACCCACAACGACTGCCATTACTTGTATTCAAATGCTAGTTATTAACCTTATGATATAAATTTCACACAAAGATAGAACACGCGACGTCATCCATTTCTTGGGAGAAAGAAAACTGAATTATAAGTTGCAGACCTGAACAAAACATGAAGCATCAAGTTGCTTGCTGTAAGGGTATATTGCCCCTATGTGTGGTTTTGGTAATTAATGACAACCCCTATGGACTAATGTTTTCATTGAGTTTATATGAAGGAATATTCCATAGGTACTACTTGCTCTCCATGTGTTGGATTCAAGTATGGATGCAATGAAGATAAAGATATACCTTGTGTATTGGCATCAAGATCATCGATTTGAAGATACATATGTGATATGATCAAGAAGAAGAAATGAAGATGGATTTCTTAGATGGAACTCAATATTAGCCATGCTCTATCTTATGTGAGTATGAGAAGATACAAGGTTGAGTTGGGCAAGTTCAAGATGAGCATCTTGAGTGGATCACATGCTTGAAGCTTGTCGTCCATTTGGTGATAATGGACATGTGAAGATGTGCATCAATGGAGCTTTCCCATCATAGTGTATGGGGGAGTATTTGTGAGTCTTCACGAAGCAACATTGATCAAGTGAGGCATTCCGGCTTGTGTAGAGCTTGAAGAGTTATCATCAAGATCAAGCGGGATGCGCAAGGCAAAGGTATGACCTTGATAGGTTTTCCTTTTACCGGTCTCAAGGTGGTTGATGGGAGACCGGATTATAGGATAGATAGCCGCACTATTAAGAGGGGCTTTCGGTTGGGTAACTTGATCACATCGTCTTAGGGAGCTCAATCCTTTGCATACTTTGCATATCCTTCTTGCTTCTTGGTGTTTCTATGTGTAAGGTTCTTGAGCTTGTTGCTAGCTTTACAACAAGCCCAAGTTCATCGAAAACGGAGTTCGCATGCATCTTCTATTGCGTTTTCGAGGTTGGGTGATTTTATCGGTTATTCATGATATAAGGTTCTACCTTTTATATTCATGATAAAATATCCTCCTAAAGATTCTTGTGTTTTCACTTTCCATAGGATAGCATTTGTTCTTATCTCTCAAACAAAATTGGTTTCATTCGAATCGGAGTTCGGGAGCATTTGTTATTAAAGAAAAGGTAAAAGAAGAAAAAGAAAAGGGCAGGGGCCAGCCGGCCGACCGGCCTAGCCACCGGCCCACCCGGTCCACAACCGGGCGCCAACCGGACCGGGCCAGGCGCCGGCCCACCCGGTCAAAACCGGCCTGGCGCTTCCTCCGGCCCAGGTGCCGACCACCGACCTGCGCCCCTGCGGTCCGGCCGGACCGGACTGGGCCGCCTTGGCTTCCCGCCCCCGCGGCCGGCCCTCCCCGCGCGGCCGGCCTTATCCGCCGCACAGCGTGCGTCCAGCCCGCCCGGCTGCTGGGCCGGTCGGACCGGACGGGCCGCCGGCCTCCCCAGCCCAGGCTCCGGTCAGCCGGTCGCCCCACCGGCCTGGGCGTTTTTCTGGCCCGATTTTCTTGCTATTTGCTCTGTTTTTTCCCCCAACGGTTCTATTTCCCCCTTAGCTATAAATACCCTTCTTCCACCTTGAGCTAGGGCACTTCTTCCCTTTCTCTCACCTCCATTGTTGCATTTGAAGAAGTTGCTCTCTCTCTTGTTCCCTCCCATGATTCTTGCTCATTCTTGAGGGATCTAAGAGAGGAGATCTAGATCTACACTTTCACCAAACCATTTCTTCTCTAAGTGAGGGGAACTCTTGGGATCTAGATCTTGGAGTCTTCTGTTGACTTTCCCCATTGTTCTTCCTCTTCAATCTCATCCTAGCATTTGTTGTTTGGGTGGGATTTGAGAGTGAAGGACTTGAACACCTCTAGTGTTCTTGCTTTGCATCATTGCATAGTGTTGAGCTCTCCACCACGATTAGTTCGAGTGAGAGACCGTGAGCTTGTTACTCTTGGAGGGAGACCTCCTAGTTGGCTTGGTGATTGGTGCTCCGGTGATCTCTTCAAGAAGATTGTGAAGAGGCCCGAGCTTCTCCTTCGTGGAGCTTGTGAAGTGGTTGTGGAGCTTGCCATCTCCGGAGCGGAGGAAAAGCTAACCATAAGGAAAGGGCCATTATCCTTCGTGGGTGTGGTTCGGAGAATAGGGTGAGCCTTCGTGGCGCGGGGAATCCTTCGTGGACCTCCACTCCTCCGAACGTGACGTACCTTCTTGCAAAGGAAGGGAACACAGGAATACATCCTCGTCTCCGCGTGCCTCGGTTATTTCTATACCCGAGCTCTCTTTCCTTGTGATAGCCATCGTGTTTGAAGTATATATATATCTTGCTATCACTTGTGCTACATATATCTTGTGCCTATCTTGCTTAGCTCTAGTTGTTATTGTTACACTTAGTTGAGCTTAGCATATCTAGGGTTTGTGCTTGTAAACTAAACGATAGTTTAATTCCGCATTCTTACAAGACAAATCCGCAAGAGTTTTTAATTGCCTATTCACCCCCCCCTCTAGGCGACATCTCGATCTTTCAATTGGTATCAGAGCAAGGTCTCTCCTTGTTTAGCCTTCACCGCCTTGAGAGCAGGGACGGAGCTGGCAGGGGGCAAGCTAGGGCCGTCGCCCCCCCCCCCATGCTGAAATATTTTACGAGACCCCCCTTATAGATTTTGTGGAGTAGAGCTCTATAGTGTTCTCTGTGGCCCCCTCTATTGCTTTACATGTGTACTAAACCAGAAAAATATGACCACAGAAGATCCAGTTGGACTCCCAAGGAGGCATGGAGCAGCAATTGTTGACAGTGCATGCGTGCGTTTGTATGTGTGTATTCATAACTCCACCGTATCATCTCCTCCTCATTCCCCAAAAGCAAAGACCAAACCGAGCTCTTTCTTCTCGGTTCTTCTCCCCTGCTCACTTCTCACCTACCTTTTCTTCTCCCCTCTCTCTCCTCAACACAACGCTGGACATGGAAATGGATGGCAAAATTCAGATCAAGAAGCTTGCGATGGATTGAGAAGCTAGCAGATCAGTCGAGCCGAATCCCCTCTACAGCAATCCTGCTTGCCTAGGTAAAATACATTACCATCTTCATCATTTTTTACTGCTAAATTTCGAAAATAATTAGATACTTATATGATCAGTATTTTTTTCTCTAGGATAGTCATGGTTATGAGCAAGAAAATCGATTCTTTTTTCACCAAAAAAGACCAAGCTGTTGTTGTTGATGCATCTGCAGCATCTCAGTTGATTGTGGTGAATCCAGTGTGTATATCTCAAGATGAACCAGAATTGGCCGACCCAATTCCCACAGATCATGTAGAAAATGCAGACCAAATAGAAGATGCATCTGTTGTTTCTGCAGTTAAAGATTTTGTAAAGGTTGATCCAGCTTTAAGGTGTCAAATTTGGGCTTGTCCTGCTGATAAACAAGATGAAATTAGAAAAGCTTATATGCAGCTCGGACCATATCAGCCGAAAAAAGATGTTTATCGTTCTTCCGGGGAAGGGAGTCGCAAGCGCAGGTTTCAGTATCATTGGTTTGCGGCTTTTTCATGGCTAGAATATTCACCTACAAAAGATGCTGCATTTTGTTTCCCATGCTTCTTGTTTTCAAAGAAACCAACAGGAAAATGTGGATCTAATACATTTACAGTGAAAGGATTTCAGAAATGGAAAAGGGTGAATGATGGAAAACAGTGTGCCTTCATATGTCACATGGGGAAGGGTTCTAATTCTGCTCACAATTATTCTGTTCAGTGCTATGATAATTTGAAGAATGGATTTTGCCAGATTGCACGGGTTATGCAGAAGGTATCTAAAGAGGAGATTCTCAAAAATAGGTTGCGGCTGAAGACGTCAATTGATGTTGTGAAATGGTTAGCACTACAAGCTTGTTCTTTCCGTGGAAATAAGGAGGGTCCTACTTCAAATAACCAAGGGAATTTTCTTGAAATGGTTAAAGTCTTGTCCTCATATAACGCGGAGGTTGCTGCATTAGTTGGCAATGCTCCAGGTAATGCTAAGTACAATTCACCAGAAATTCAAAAGGAGATACTGAATATCATTGCTACTGATGTGCAAGCTTCAATTAGGGAAGAAATTGGTGAAGCAAAGTTTTGCTTGCTTGTTGATGAAGCACGAGATGAATCAAAAAGAGAACAAATGGCACTAGTTCTTCGCTTTGTTGACACGCGTGGATTTATTCGAGAGCGTTTCTTTGACCTTGTGCATGTAAGTGATACTACTGCTGCAACACTGAAGGAAGAACTTTGTGCTGTTTTGGATTATCACAAATTGGATGTTCAAAATATCCGTGGACAAGGATACGATGGTGCTAGTAATATGCGTGGGGAATGGAATGGACTGCAGCAGAAGTTTAAACAAGAATGTCCCTATGCATACTATGTTCATTGTTTTGCACATCAGCTACAATTATCCCTTGTTGCTGCATCTAAGGAAGTTACTGAAGTTCATAATTTTTTTGAACATCTTGCTGTTGTTGTTAACACGGTTGCTTCTTCCTGTAAGAGAAATGATGAATTGCGAGCCCATCAAGTTGCTGAAATTCTGAATTTGGTTGAGCTTGACGAGCTTGAAACAGGAAGTGGAGCTAACCAAATTGGAGCTTTACAGAGACCATCTGATACTAGATGGAGCTCTCATTTCAGCTCTGTATGCAGTCTTCTCAGGCTGTATAAGCCTGCATTTTTAGTCCTCAAAGCTATTGCTTCAAGTAAAGGTGCTTCTCCTTCTGCACGAGGAAAGGCTGCAGGTTCAGTCAAACTTATGATGTCATTTGATTTTGTGTTCATTCTTCATGTCATGAAAGAGCTCATGGGAATAACTGATTTGCTTTGCAAGAAGTTACAACAGAAATCGCAAGATATTGTGAATGCTATGCATGACGTTGCTACTACAAAAGAATTGATTCAGAAACTAAGGGATGATGGTTGGACTAATCTTTTATGTGATGTGGTGTTGTTTTGCAAGAAGCATGGTATTTTAGTTCCGGATATGGATGGTTTCTATGTGGATTTTATTCGGTCTCGTAAAGAGGATGAGACTTCAGCTAAGCATCACTATAAATATGATGTGTTCATGGTTGCAGTTGATCAACAACTACAGGAGTTAAATAGCAGGTTCAGTGTACAGTCAACAGAGCTCCTTATTTTGTGCACCTCTCTCGATCCAAGGAACTCATTCAGATCATTCAACCTTGAAAATATATGTCTTCTAGCTGCAAAGTTTTACCCTTCTGATTTTTCAGAGCAAGAAAGGGACAATTTGAGGTGTCAATTGCGCCATTATGAGCTTGATGTTCTAAGAAATCAAGAGTTTTCGAACTTATCCACTATAGCTGAACTTTGCCAGAAACTTTTTGAGACCGAGAAGTTAACGGATTATCACTTGATTGACAGGTTAATTCGACTTGTTCTAACTTTACCAGTCTCAACAGCAACAACAGAGCGAGCTTTCTCCGCCATGAAACTTGTGAAGACAAGACTCCGAAATAAAATGGAGGATGAGTTTCTAAGAGATTGTCTGATAATCTACATCGAGAGGGATATTGTTTTCAAGTTCTCAACCGACACACTTATAGATGAGTTTGATGCAAGGAAAAAGCGTCGACTAGACTTCAACTAAATTCCACCTCTTTTATTTCTTCTCGTCCATATTTTGCCTATCTAATGTAACCAGTATATCTCAGACCAATATAATGTTATTTTAGCAAGTTATTATGTGAAAATGGTGATCTTTTGACATTTTTCTTCGGTGTTTTTTTACATGATCTTCCGTGAAAGTTTCGTTCTGATCATTTCGCCCCCCCTGAATTCATTTCCTGGCTCCGTCCCTGCTTGAGAGTAAAGATGTCGGCTAGTATAGTGCACAATGACACAATTGTGGCACAAATTATCTTTTGTGGCGAAATTGCTTGCTTTGTAATCTTCGGACCTTGTGTCCACATATAGAGCAATTTCTAGATGTCGGTTTTTCTCCTCCGATGGATTCTCAAAATCTATCTTTAGAGGATGAGAAAAACTTACATCTTGAAGCTCAAGTATCTAATGAGCTTTTATTTTCCTTGAGACCCGATTTTCGTAGGTTCTTGATATATATAAAGCGAAAATCGTCTCATGAGATGTGGATCAAGCTTAAGGAAATGTTTGGTGGATCCACCTCTCAATTGGTCGGTGGTGACTCCGAGGAGCTCTCTTCCCCTTCACATCATGAAGAGCTCCAAGTTGCTTCCACCTCCGGTCGTGATGAGTTATCATCTTCTTCCACTTCACCAACGTGTAGCAAGACACGAGGTAATGATATGGTGAGTGGTGAGGAAAATTGCAATGTTGATATTGTGCTCAATAGTGATGATTCTTCATCTCTATCCCATTGCAATGCTTCCTCTTTGGACTTAAACACATCTAGCATTGAAAATAATCTACATGCTTGTGTTAATAGTCCTTGCATATCATGTTTAAATTGCTTACATAAATCCCATGATGATACGCTTGCCTTGTCTTGCTCCCATAATCAAAATGCTTCTATTTCCTCTAGTTGTTTGTTGACTAACAATGTAGAGGAAACCGAACACTCTATGGATCAAGACATGTTTTCAAATGAGGATTCAAGAATTTCTTCATCTTCATTCTCCGGTGTGCACATGTGCCTTATGGCAAAAGGATCAAAGGTATCTCCTACTTTGACTCCTAACACATCCTCTAACGATGAGAATGATGATGATGATAATGATGAAGAATATAATACCTTGGTGCATAATATGGCAATGGTATATGCTTCTCTTCATGGTAATAAAGAAGCTCGTGCTAATCTCGAACACTCTATGGATACCTTGAATAAATATAGGAAACCATAGTGGAGTTGGAGTCCCATGTTGAAAATGGGGAAATGAGATTCACTCTCCTCAAGCATGAGCTAAAAGATGAGAAGCATACTAATTTTATGCTTACACAAAAAATTGAATCCTATATGCATGAAAATGAGAAAACTATTGTTGATGCTTGTGCTACTAACTCTAATTCTTGTGAAGCATCTACCTTAAAGGAGAATGTTGAGCTAAGGGCTCAACTTGAGTTGCTAACTAGCAATTATAGGGAATTGGAAGAAAGTCATAAAAAGCTCTCAAGCTCTCATGATGATCTTCTAATTTCCTATGATGGGCTAAAGTTAGCTCATGAGGCTAGTATCACTAAGGTAACATCTTGTGAGCCTCATGTGGACATTAGCACAATCTCTACTACAAATGCTATATTGCCATGTGCTAGTCCTTGTAATCCATCTAGTCAAACTAGTGATACACCTTGTGTTGGATTACTTGCCTTGCCTTGTTGCTCTAACAATGAAGCTTCTACTTCCTCTAGTACTTGTATTTCCTTGAAGAAAGACTTGGAAAAGCGTCATGAAGGGAAATCCACACTTGACAAGATGCTAAGTGTGCAACAATCCCCCAATGACAAGAGTGGACTTGGATTCAACTCCAATAACAAGAACAAGTCCAAGAGCAAGAACAACAAGAAGAAGGGCCAAGACAAAGTCAATGATTCGGCCAAGATTGTTTGCTTCAAGTGCAAAGTTGAAGGGCACCATGTTAGATCATGCCCATTGAAGAAGAAGAAGCACTTAAGTGAGAAACAACAAGGGAAACGGCCACAAGGTCAAGGTCAAGCTCATGCTCGACCTCAAGTTGAAGATAGGCCACTTCCCAAGAAGAATCAAGATATTGTTCCCCAAGAGAAGAAATCAATAAAGAAGAGAAAGGGGAACACTTGCTACTTATGTCGTGAGAAGGGGCACTTTGCTTCTTCTTGCTTAGGTGGTACCTTATCTAACCCTATAATTGTTGATGATGATTATTCTCTAGGGAAGGATAAGGATGGCAATGTGTTTGCCAAGTTTGTTGGAACTCAAAGTGGTTTCAAGAAAAGAACCATTTGGGTTGCCAAGCCTATTGTGACTAACCTCTTAGGACCCAACTTGGTTGGGGACCAACAAGCTCAAACTTGATCAATAGGTGCATGTGGAGGTCATTGGAGACTTGGCTACTTCATGAAGAATTAAGGGATCTTCATATATTATACTTTGACCAAGCCAAGTCGTATGGATCATTATCTATATCTTATATCCAATGTTCCTCCTTGCGGTAACTTATACTTCAACTCATCATATTTATTGTAAGTTACTTGCCCCTTTGCATGTTTGGTTTTGTACCAAATATTTGTGTGTATGTGTTGTGTCTTACTTACCTATCTTGTGTATTCAAGTATGTTTGTTTGACTCATCATATACTTGTGTATTGTTTTGGAGCCTAATGCATCTTGATGATATCTTATTTGGCTCTCTTTGAGTGATTAATTGAACATCCCATTTTGGGGGAGTGATATGCATTGTGCATCTCTCTTTCTTTAAAATGTGTGTTCATGTGTACCACCACTTAGTATTGATATTGCAAGATTATCTAGTCACTATGTGGTGTGTCATACTCATGAGAAATTCAAATTCTAAATGTCCATTAATCATCTCTAGTTGAATTTTAGTTGCCTCTTGTTTAGAAGAAATGTTTTATCACATTATGGGGGAGTAATATGTTTTGTACATATCACAAGCCTAGAAAATGTGAACATATGAGGTTATGCCACTTAGAGTTGATGCTCTTAATTATCTTATTCCTAGGTGGCATGTTTGCTCAAACAAGCTCCACTTCTATTAAAAAGCTTTTATTGGCTCATCTTATGGATTCTTGTTTGAGTAAGAAATTCTTGGTACGGTTTTTCCTCAAATACATATCTCTATATCTTATTTGGGACACCGTTTGCTTCAAGTTATTCTAATCATTGCCGTGCGTGATTGTTTGACTAGTTGAAGCTATCAAGAATCTTCATCCGTGCATAGTGCTTAATTCTATATACTTATCCTATGCCTTTTATTGTGAAGTTGATCCTTACTATCATTGTCAATTCACCACCGGAAATTATTTCCAATATACTCATTGTCTTTGACAATTGATAATCTTGTATGTGGTTGAATTCATGGATCATCTTCACCTTGGATTGCTTCTTATTTACTTATTTTATTTCCAAGAAATCTTTGTTACTCCCACGTGTCTTCTTTGTCCCCTTGAAAAATCTTTTGATAAATTCTCTTGATTCATATCAAGTGTTTGTTTTGGAAGACAAACCTTTTCCTTACGGTACATTGTGCCATTGTGAAAAGTGTAGAGGGTTTGGTTTATTTGTTCGAACCTTGCTCTTTTGGGAGTTTGCTATCTCATTCCTTCTTACATGTTTTATTTGCTTGAATGAGATAAATCTTTGAGCATGTTTGCTTTATTTCATCATTTATGCTCAATGGTTTCTTCTTAGTTCATTTGTTGAACTTTGTTGAACAAATCTTTTGTGATTTGCGTCTTTGATATAATTTGGACAACAAATTTGTTTGGTCACACCTTTATGCCTTATTCAATTCATTTGGTGTTTTGTCCAAAGTATATCTCTCTTGGATCTTTAAAAGTCTTTGTGCGTGCTTATATGTAATTTATTTATATTTATAGCATGCTTTCTTTCTTCGATCCATTATATAGGGTATACTCCATCAAATCCTAAACGGCTAAGATGTGCATGAAATTCAAATTTCATCTATAAATATGCACATATTGATATGGAGTGTATCCTATGTATTGTGGTTAGTCTAACCATTTTGGACCCAATAAGTTTGGGGACCAAGATGTACTTGAATGTTGTTTTAGGTACATTGGAGATGCAATGGATGCTTGTCTCATCTATAAGGAAGGTGTTGTCACCATATGAAAATTGGAGTCAAGCTAGGATGATCGATGAACTCTTATCTACTACATCATGCCATTGCTATCACGGTAACAAGTATCTTATTCATGCATACTCATATAGCATCCAACCTCTTGTAGGTTGCATCTTGGCATGAAATTCTTTATTTTGAAAATATTGCGATTCTTGAAAAATCCTTTTAAAGAAAAACTTCTTATTGTACATTTGAGTAACTTGAGAAGATGCATATGATAGGAATATATATATATATATATATATCATGCTTATGATTCACCTATCTCAAATATGCCCTCTAGCAATTTATTGCATATCAATTCCTCAAAGAGCTCTTATGTGCAATATTGATGAAATTGCGAAATAAATCCATATTTATGATACTTGTTGCCTTTCTCAAAACACTCCAACTAGCTCTACTTCCCTTATTGTTAGTTGTGATGTTTTTGAGATTTAACTTGGTTGAAGTTCATTCATATACCATAAGTGAAAGTTGGAGCCATAGGCTATACATGCTTTTAAGCAAACATCCTTTGGTATATTTTATGACTTCATCTTGGATATCTTGTCTTATTTATTTTATTAATCTCTTGTGTGTGCATGTTTCTTTATGGATCATCTTGTCCACTTTAGAAACTCATATACATGAGAGCATTGATCCATCACCTTGATATCCTTGTTCTTTGCCAACCATCTTCTTATCCTTTTGATTTTAGTGTTGTTGGTAAAGAAGATTTATGAGTGCTTGGTTTATTTGTTTTTCTTCATGCACTCATATCTCGTAATTGTTGGACTCAATTTGTTCTTGATAAGCATATTCTCTTTATCTTAGTTGTGTTCTAAATGATATATAGGGAGTGAGGATTCCATGTTTGTGCATATTGTATTCAAATGCAAACATTATAAATTGTGCACGAACCTTGGGGAGCTTTCTTACTTTATTTAGAGCACTATATCTCTCTTATCATGATATCTTTGTTTGTCCAATTGGATTTTTGATTGCTTGCTTTATTTGTTGAAGCTCACTTCACCATGTTAACTTTATGCAATCTTTGATCCTCAATATAGTGTGACTTCCTTCAAGTATTCATCATTGGATATGTGCACTTGATTCCACTCAAATTATGAAAAGTGCACACCTTGGGGAGGAACTCACATTATATTGGCCTTCTAAATTTTTCACCCATTTTGACAATCGATGCCAATGGGGGAGAAGTTTAGAGGGTTTAAGGGAATGGTTTTATACTTAAGTTTGGTTTGTGCTTAAGTGTTTTGTCCTCTCATGCATTCCATATTTATATGTCTTGCATGGTTGTATATATATATATATAGTGGAAACTATCCCAAAGGTTAATCTTGACAATATATGCAATGAGTTCATGTTCATCACACGTGCATACATTGTGGGGGAGTTTTCTCTATATATATATTGGTTCTACTCACATCTCTTGCATTTGTTGTAGTTGTGTGAGTAGAGCCGGTTTTGATATGGGCTAGTAGCTTTGTGTTACTTGACCATATCAAATACAACCTCTTGTATACAACTTATTCTCGGATAAGTTGCGTACTTGTTTCTAATATTCATTATATAAACCCTCTTATTGTGGTTGTCATCAATTACCAAAATGGGGGAGATTGTAAGGGTATATTGCCCCTATGTGTGGTTTTGGTAATTAATGACAACCCCTATGGACTAATGTTTTCATTGAGTTTATATGAAGGAATATTCCATATGTACTACTTGCTCTCCATGTGTTGGATTCAAGTATGGATGCAATGAAGATAAAGATATACCTTGTGTATTGGCATCAAGATCATCGATTTGAAGATACATATGTGATATGATCAAGAAGAAGAAATGAAGATGGATTTCTTAGATGGAACTCAATATTAGCCATGCTCTATCTTATGTGAGTATGAGAAGATACAAGGTTGAGTTGGGCAAGTTCAAGATGAGCATCTTGAGTGGATCACATGCTTGAAGCTTGTCGTCCATTTGGTGATAATGGACATGTGAAGATGTGCATCAATGGAGCTTTCCCATCATAGTGTATGGGGGAGTATTTGTGAGTCTTCACGAAGCAACATTGATCAAGTGAGGCATTCCGGCTTGTGTAGAGCTTGAAGAGTTATCATCAAGATCAAGCGGGATGCGCAAGGCAAAGGTATGACCTTGATAGGTTTTCCTTTTACCGGTCTCAAGGTGGTTGATGGGAGACCGGATTATAGGATAGATAGCCGCACTATTAAGAGGGGCTTTCGGTTGGGTAACTTGATCACATCGTCTTAGGGAGCTCAATCCTTTGCATACTTTGCATATCCTTCTTGCTTCTTGGTGTTTCTATGTGTAAGGTTCTTGAGCTTGTTGCTAGCTTTACAACAAGCCCAAGTTCATCGAAAACGGAGTTCGCATGCATCTTCTATTGCGTTTTCGAGGTTGGGTGATTTTATCGGTTATTCATGATATAAGGTTCTACCTTTTATATTCATGATAAAATCCCCTCCTAAAGATTCTTGTGTTTTCACTTTCCATAGGATAGCATTTGTTCTTATCTCTCAAACAAAATTGGTTTCATTCGAATCGGAGTTCGGGAGCATTTGTTATTAAAGAAAAGGTAAAAGAAGAAAAAGAAAAGGGTAGGGCCAGCCGGCCGACCGGCCTAACCCCCGGCCCACCCGGTCCACAACCGGGCGCCAACCGGACCGGGCCAGGCGCCGGCCCACCCGGTCGAAACCGGCCTGGCCCGCCGACCGGCCGGCCCGGCGGGCCCCGGCCGGACCGGCCTCCCCGCCGGCTGGGCTTCGCCCCGCGCGGCCCACCTGCCCCGCGCGCCTGGCTTATCCGCCGCCCAGCGCGGCCAGCCCTGCCCGGCTGCTGGGCCGGTCGGACCGGACCACCGGCCTCCCCAGCCCAGGCTCCGGTCAGCCGGTCGCCCCACCGGGCTGGGCGTTTTTCTGCCCGATTTTCTTGCTATTTGCTCTGTTTTTCCCCCAACGGTTCTATTTCCCCCTTAGCTATAAATACCCTTCTTCCACCTTGAGCTAGGGCACTTCTTCCCTTTCTCTCACCTCCATTATTGCATTTGAAGAAGTTGCTCTCTCTCTTGTTCCCCCCATGATTCTTGCTCATTCTTGAGGGATCTAAGAGAGGAGATCTAGATCTACACTTCCACCAAACCATTTCTTCTCTAAGTGAGGGGAACTCTTGGGATCTAGATCTTGGAGTCTTTTGTTGACTTTCCCCATTGTTCTTCCTCTCCAATCTCATCCTAGCATTTGTTGTTTGGGTGGGATTTGAGAGTGAAGGACTTGAACACCTCTAGTGTTCTTGCTTTGCATCATTGCATAGTGTTGAGCTCTCCACCACGATTAGTTTGAGTGAGAGACTGTGAGCTTGTTACTCTTGGAGGGAGACCTCCTAGTTGGCTTGGTGATTGGTGCTCCGGTGATCTCTTCAAGAAGATTGTGAAGAGGCCCGAGCTTCTCCTTCGTGGAGCTTGTGAAGTGGTTGTGGAGCTTGCCATCTCCGGAGCGGAGGAAAAGCTAACCATAAGGAAAGGGCTATTATCCTTCGTGGGTGTGGTTCGGAGAATAGGGTGAGCCTTCGTGGCGCGGGGAATCCTTCGTGGACCTCCACTCCTCCAAACGTGACGTACCTTCTTGCAAAGGAAGGGAACACGGGAATACATCCTCGTCTCCGCGTGCCTCGGTTATTTCTATACCCGAGCTCTCTTTCCTTGTGATAGCCATCGTGCTTTAAGTATATATATATCTTGCTATCACTTGTGCTACATATATCTTGTGCCTATCTTGCTTAGCTCTAGTTGTTATTGTTACACTTAGTTGAGCTTAGCATATCTAGGGTTTGTGCTTGTAAACTAAACGATAGTTTAATTCCGCATTCTTACAAGACAAATCCGCAAGAGTTTTTAATTGCCTATTCACCCCCCCTCTAGGCGACATCTCGATTTCACTTGCAACATTCAAAGAATCTCTAAATAACAGTAAGAGCATGTAAATTGATCCAGGTCCAGGTATAATACCATAACTTCACCGTTTGACCTATAACTTAAAAAATGCCTCTGATTTCCTGAGGAGTAACATTGGTAATCGAGTTGGTACTCCTAGAATGGAATACATATATGCATCACACCAATAAAAGACTTCCTAGATTTGGAAGTCTAAGATATTTTGCAAGTCTATCCCATTGCAAATTTTAAGTTAATGACTTAATGTGCATAGGAGTATATTCAAGTGTCACATGAAGTACTTCCATCTTACAGCACAACAGGAATGTTAAAGGCCCATTATAAAATAATAAAAGTACAAATCTCTAGACAACAATGGGCAATAGAGAAAGGGAAAGAAAATAGTGGACCACGTACATAACAACGACCGAAGAAAAATCATGCAAAACACACAATCTGGTTGTACTAAGACTTAATTTGCATTGGAGAGCGCATGTGGTAGCATGGAAACTTCAAGAAGTGGGTGTCCTTAGCGAAGTAACATGAGTCGGTTTATATGAATCACTGACACAGAATTTAGATAGCACATACGGTGAATTTACAGTTTGTTTGCAGCTATAGCCAACTTACCAGTTAAGAATGAGAACAAAGAACAATCGGTCATCAGGTAGATGCTAATGTGAAAGGTCAGTGAAATCAATTAAAAGGAAGCGGAGCAAACATTAACTAAGTACATTTTCGATACTATAAAATATGTAAAATATATTGGCCATAATTCAAAAGAATGAATTGGGAGGACTTCCAAAAATGCAAACTGAATCGGACATCAAGTGGAACACTGGATAGCAGATTCTAGTTTCTTCCCTACTTGATTACATTGTGGTTCTCTGCCATTGTTAATATTTAGTTAAACAGGCGTGCTATTTAATTCAATAATCATGATATATGCACCAATAGCTTGGAAAACAGAAGTTAAAGAATAGTTAGACCTCACCTCAGCTTTCCGGCGACGGAATCCTAGATACATACCATTTAGTCGTAAGACATGCAGTGTTACTTTTGTGCCCCATCTCTGAATAAAAGAAACAACCAGTAGAAGCTTCTCTTCATCTATTTGGGCTGTCAAAGCAATGCGAATACTATTAAATATAAATATATAATGTTGTTTTCTGATCTATTTAAGCATTATTATAGTAAAACATGAACAAAGAAGAAACTTCCCTTGATCTATTTGAGCTGCCAAATCAGTAGAAATACTACTAAATATAAATATATGAAATTTCTTTCTGATATATGTAAGAATTATATTAAGAAGTGAACAAAGCAGTAGAAGGTTGCACTATAAATTTAAGTGAGCTGCAAAGTAAGGCATGAGATGGTCGATCGTGGAGCAACACACAACACATGGGAAGTGCTATATTTTGATCTGGTAGGTTATTTATTGAAAATACCATATTTTTTCCATAGCATCAGAATCTCATAGAGTGGTCTGGACATTCTGGTGTTCACTTCCTCTTCATGTGCCAAAAAACTGATTCCCATTGCTATCTTAAATTCTTGGTGTTGTCATTTCTGATGAAATGCACCTAAATCCAGATAGCTCAATGATCAAATTAAACTGAGTTGATTTGAGCATCCTGAGAGAGAAGCAAGTAGTTAGCACTCACGTAAGCTGCATGATTTTCAAGTACCGCGTGGACAACTGATATGTTTAATATTTATCTGTGTCACCTTAAGAATATAAGACCTGGGACAAAATGTTTGAACACCACTTTTAAGTTGTAGGAGGAGAAGCCAACTTAACTAACATCCAAATGAAAAAGAGTTACTAAAATGAAGATAGCAACTCTGTTTGAGCTTTTGAAACAACCAATTAACGAAGCAACTGGGTATGAATATCAACACGAATGAAGCAAAATTAGCATTGCTTTCTATCATCCAGCATGCATAAGGATTCCTAAAGCATGAGAAAAATCTAACCTATTGGATGCCAGGCAGGCCACTCAAATACTCCAGTCACCCATTCCCCTGATCCCTGCCAATGTCATAAATTGTACGAAACTAAGTTTTCACCTCGGTGATGCCACCAATTTGTACCGAATTAATTCTTCACCTAACCAGTTATAAATTTAAAAAGGCCAAATACTAAAGATGACAATCAATACAACGAATGGGGCAGAGATGTTGACCTAGGCAAATTTTGGAGGTCGCCACCACGCCACAAGGCTCTTCCACCGCTGCCATGTGCCATGCGTGTCCACAAGAGCATCACCAGGACCGTGATGTCCAGAAACACAAGGCCCACGCCGCCCTGGTTCACCATCAGCCAATAGTTAGTGGCGGCCATCAGCAGGGAAAGCCACAACGGAGACACTGAGTTGTAGGCTTGTAGCCTTTAACAGACGCGACATAAGGCAGAGAAATGTATGTCGTCTCACCTGCGTGAGTGAGGCCGCATAAGTCCTCGAGGAACTACACCATGCCGTCGGCTAGCGTGTGGTTTCACGTCACACCGACTACGAACCCGCTGCATGCGGAATCCGTCACCTGCATCAGCAACAGACCGATGGGCGGTAGTACACGGCAAGGTCATCTAGGAGGCCCATCAACAACGGCGCGTTGTCGAGGAGCGCATACTGGTCCTTCATCGTGCAGCTAGCCTTCATTGCGATGAACGCTATCTTCTCGCTGGTGGACGCAATGCTGACAACAAAAAGTAGACTTAAAATAACGGAGAATAAACAACAAAGTTAACAGCAAGTAAAGCAGCCGGGCACATCAGGAATTGGACAATACATGTCTTAACAACTGTGAGATGCTTCTCCATTAATTTTCGTTTCCAGCGATTCTCCATAGCCTTGGTAGCAGAGACAAATGGAGGGGTCACGGCTAGCACGTCCATGAGCTGTACGACGGCGGCCACACGAAGAAGCAGCAGCGGCCATGTCGCCGAGATCCTGCAAGAATTCATGCACGGACGAAAGATTCAAGGGGAAATCAGGAACACAGAATAACAAAACAGGGAGAGGAAAAGAAGGCATAGCACAAACCAAGGTCGTACCTGAGGAAACCACCTGGAGCGCCCCGTCGCGACGGAAGCCCAGCCTTACCAACGACGGCGTGGGAGTCGTGATCCCGTGGGTGGCAAATGGGAGGCGTCGATGCGACAACGTTATCCCAGACGACGACGCTGCTGGCCGTCGGTCGTCGAGCGCTCGGACGGCGGATCGGCACGCTCCCAGATCAGGAGCAGGCGGCGGCGCTGGCAGCCGCGGAACATGAAGACGGCGGATCAGCCGACGAGGCCGTGGGGAGCTGCAGCCAGCAGCCACGCCATGCCATGAACCAGCCACCGAGGAGGTCGACCCGGGGGGCCGGATGCAAGGCGGCCACGAAGGGCAATGAGGCTGGTGCCAATGCACCACGCCACTATAGCCTGCCACGTCAGCTTTTTTCCTCACTCTCACCCCACTCTCACCTCACGGTGCTAGTGCACGGGCTATAGTGCCAGCTCTCACTTCTCTCTCCTCCACATCAGCTTTTCTCTCTCCTCGACATCAGCTTTTTCAGATTACAACATTAAAAATAATGCAAGGAAATTATTTTATTGAACTAAAAAATTACCGATTACATCATAAAAAAATTACATAAAAATTTGAAAAAATTACATAATCTAGGCATTAGCCCACACATGCTCAATCAAATCATGCTGGAGCTGTGTATACATCGGTGAGTCCCTCATTTCGTTGTCCATCTGAATCCTGGCTGCTAGGCTTGGTGGTGCATGGTTGTGTATTGCAGGGCCGACATTGGAATCAACTGTCTCATAGATGTTCTCCAAATTTGTACCACGCTCATCGTCGATGATCATGTTGTGCAGAATGACACATGCACGCATGATCAACCCAAGAGTACGCCTCGAGTAGGAGCGTCCCGGAACTGCTAGAATGTTGAACCTAGCCTTCAGCACTCCAAAGGCACACTCGACATCTTTGCGCCAAGCTGATTGAGCAGCAGTGAACACTCGCTGCTTTTCACTTTGTGGAAGAGTAACACCTTTCATGAACACCGGCCAGGAGGGGTAGATGCCGTCGGCAAGGTAGTAACCATAGTTGTACTCGTGTCCATTCACCGTGAAGTTCACTACGGGTGCTTCTCCCCTAAGCACATCAGTGAACAACGGCGACTGGTTGAGTACATTGAGGTCGTTGTTGGACCCGACCACTCCAAAAAAGGCATGCCAGATCCAACGATCATACGACGCAACGGCTTCTAAGATTATGGTAGGGTGTTTGATGTCTCCCCTTGTGAATTGACCGGCATGAGCCACTGGGCAGTTCCTCCACTGCCAATGCATGCAATCGATGCTCCCTAACATGCCCGGAAAGCCACGCTCCTCGGCTTTCGCTAACAGACGCTGAGTATCCTCGACAGTTGGTCGACGGCAAAACGTCTCCCCGTAACAGGCAATGATGCCTTCACAGAATCTATCTAGACAATCTGATGAAGTTTGTCTAGCTAACTTAAGCCACTCATCTATCGTATCTGCAGCGGCTCCATAAGCTAACAGACGCAAAGCCGCAGTACACTTTTGTAGGGGAGAAAAACCAGCACGGTTGAGAGCATCAACTCTTTGGGTGAAATACGGAGAGTATTCACCCAATCTATCCACAATGCGCAGAAAAAGGGATCGCCTCATCCGATACCTTCGCCGAAAGAAGCTCGGAGGATAATTGCAGTCGTCGGCGAAGTAGTCCTCGAAGAGCCGATCGTGGGCACCCAGACGATCACGCCTGATGAACTCTCGGCGGCGTCGCGGCCGTCTTGGCTCCGCCTCCTCGTTGAGCATCTCCTCCTCATACTCCGCCTGGAATGCAGCGATCATATCACCCTCCATTCCGTCGCTCGAACTGCTGCTAGACGAAGACATGGCGTTGAGAGGAGTGGAAATGGAGAGTGGAGGAGATGAAGTGAGGTGTGGAATGAGTGAAACCATATGGGGGTATTTATAGGGGGTGGGGATGAATTTTTGGGGTTTTTGGCATTTTTTTCGAATTTTTTGAGCCAGCAACGGCTACCCCAACGGCTAGCTGAGGTGGACGAATCAGATCGCGCCACCTTAGCCCCGTTACCCGCTCTCTCTCCCGCCCTCTCGCCCCGTGCTGCCGCGCCCCGCCTCGCCTCTCGCCCCCTCTCGCCCCCAGCGCGGGCGGTAGCCGGCGATAGCGGGCGATAGCGCCGGGCGCCCGCGCCACCGCCCCGCGCTGCCCTCTCGCCCTCTCTCGACTGGCTCTCGCCCCGCCTCGGGCGGTAGCGCCTCCCCTAACGCCTGCGTTCGCACCAGCCTGAGGGCGCCGCAACGGTGGGGATTTTTTATTTAACTGAACGATGGAATTTGGGACCAGGACTCTGGACTATTCCATAGGTCACACCGCTTTGACCGCCTGTGATCTACTCCGTGGAGTAGAACCGTGGAGGTCAGTCCGTGTCCAGAGCGCACATAGACCGTGGGCAATCGGTAACTCCACGGGACAACCAAAATTGCTCTTGTGTTAAGATTTGATTGGATGAAATACTACTATCAACAGTACCAAAACTCCAAAACGCTGAAATTTCAGCAGATGGGTTCAACTTTTATATAGGTAATAATTACAAATAGGTCTTTCGACCACCTAGCGATGACTACAAACACTGACGCGAGCCGAATGATGCGGGGTGGCCTTCGGTCACCTCCACACCAAGACCAGCAAGTCCCCCAAGTGGACCGATGACACGAGCCCGAGTTAAAGCTCTTCATGATGAGGTGAACTCGCTCCTCACCACCCTTGATCTTGGTACCCCTTTGGATGGATTGCTACCTCATGCCGACGTGTTATGTGTCATTAGGTACAAGGAGCATCAAGAGCACGAAGAGGAGGACACACCATGGTCAAGAGGAGGAGAGGAGCAGCTGGACGCGAAGATGGACCTGGAGCTGGACCGGAAGTCGCCCGAAGAGCGCAAGGAAGAGAAGATGGCGGCCGGTCCAGAACCCGGTCGACCGGGCTCCGACCGGGTCACCCGGTCCACAGCCCGGTCTGACCGGCCCCCGACCGGGCCACCGGTCCGAAACCGGAGTCTCCGCTCGTGCCATCCGGCGCCATCCAGGGGACTCGGAGCCTCCGTCGCCGCCCGGTCCCAGGCCCGATCGAAACCGGCCTGCCCGGTCACAGGCCGTCTGACCGGCCTCGACCGCCTGCGACTTAAGTCGCCAAACGGCCCGAACTTGTTTCCTTCGTACCTTTTCGGCCCGTGACGCCTTGTAAGACTATATAAGCACCCCAACGCCCCTTTACCTCTTTAGACTTGTTTTGAACTCAAACCTAACTTTGAGCTTAGTCTCCCTTGGGTATCATCCCTCTATAATCAAGGCCATCCTTGTTGTTGATTGAGATATTGTTGAGTGAGATTCTAGTACAAGCTACTCTCTCTCCCTCACCAATCTCTTCTTCTCCAACACCAATCTCTCGCCGGGAATTCTGCCGCGTGCCTCTTCCGGGTGATTCTATTGGCGTGGTCCATCGAGCCACGGGGGTAAGTATCGGGTGTATCGGGTTGGTGTGCGTGCGTGAGTACCGGTGTTCTTCGTGTTCCTCGTGTTCCTCGCGTTCTCCCATCTCTACCCTTGGTTTCGAAGTCAATCCGCGAGATCGGGCCACACACGGGATCTTAGACCTCATCATATGGTATCAGCAGCTCTTGGTTACCGCGGATTTGACCTCCCACCCACCCGATTTCGTTCCTAGAAAATTTTCCAAAAAATCCCCAAAAATAGCCCTAAATTGCCTTTTGACCGATCTGTGATTTGGTCGCGTTTTGAGTGGTTTTGGTCCGTGGATCTGGTGTTGTTGTGCTTGATCTACTATTTCCCAACTTTTAGCCTCCAATTCTATCGTTTCCCTTCGATTTGGTCGATTTGGTTTTGGTTTGGGGAAGAACAGGGAGAGAGAAAGCTTCAGCGAAATCCGGTTGAGCACGGTCCGGGCTGGACCCCGGGCCAGCCAGAATCCGGTCGACCGGCCGTGCATCCGGCCAGCCGGTCCAGGAGCCGGTCCAACCGGGCAGACCGGGCGCGCAACGCCCCTCCTTCGACCTCGTCTTCGGCGATCTCCACCACCACCACCACCACCACCACCACCACCATCGCAGGTATAACTTGCAGCTGTCACCTTGTAACCCCTCTTCCTTTTGCGATCTATCCCATCGAGCATTGCTTGTCTAGTGTTGCGAGACATTGCACGTGGCCCCGTGATACGTCTCCAACGTATCGATAATTTCTTATGTTCCATGCCACATTATTGATGATATCTACATGTTTTATACACACTTTATGTCATATTTATGCATTTTCTGGAACTAACCTATTAACAAGATGCCGAAGTGCCCTGTTCTGCTGTTTTTGGTTTCAGAAATCCTAGTAAGGAAATATTCTCGGAATCGGACGAAATCAAGACCCAGGTTCCTATTTTCCCGGAACCATCCAGAACACCCGAGAGCCGCCGAGGGAAGCCGGGGCCCCACCCACACCCTGGCACGGCCAGAGGGGGCGCCGCCTATGGTGTGGTGGCCCAGGCCCTCCGAGGCTGCCCTTCCGCCTATTTAAAGCCTCCGTCGCGAAAACCCTATTACGAAGGACGAAACCCACAGAAACCTTCCCGAGCCGCCGCCATCGCGAAGCCAAGATCTGGGGACAGGAGTCTCTGTTCCGGCACCCTGCCGGACGGGGAAGTGCCCCCGGAAGGCTTCTCCATCGACACCGCTGCCATCTCCACCGCCATCTTCATCACTGCTGCTCCCATGAGGAGGGAGTAGTTCTCCATCGAGGCTCGGGGCTGTACCGGTAGCTATGTGGTTCATCTCTCTCCTATGTACTTCAATACAATAATCTCATGAGCTGCCTTACATGATTGAGATTCATATGATGATGCTTGTAATCTAGATGTCATTGTGCTAGTCAAGTGAGTTTTACTTATGTGATCTCCGGAGACTCCTTGTCCCACGTGTGTAAAGGTGACAGTGTGTGCACCGTGTGGGTCTCTTAGGCTATATTTCACAGAATACTTACTCACTGTTATGAATGGCGTAGTGAAGTGCTTATTTATATCTCTTTATGATTGCAATGTGTTTTGTATCACAATTTATCTATGTGCTACTCTAGCAATGTTATTAAAGTAGTTTTATTCCTCCTGCACGGTGTAATGGTGACAGTGTGTGCATCCGTGTTAGTACTTGGCGTATGCTATGATCATGATCTCTTGTAGATTGTGAAGTTAACTATTGCTATGATAGTATTGATGTGATCTATTCCTCCTACATAGCGTGAAGGTGACAGTGTGCATGCTGTGTTAGTACTTGGTTTAGTCGTGTTGATCTTTCTTGCACTCTAAGGTTATTTAAATATGAACATTGAATTGTGGAGCTTGTTAACTCCGGCATTGAGGGTTCGTGTAATCCTACGCAATGTGTTCATCATCCAACAAGAGTGTAGAGTATGCATTTATCTATTCTGTTATGTGATCAAAGTTGAGAGTGTCCACTAGTGAAAGTCTATTCCCTAGGCCTTGTTCCTAAATACTGCTATCACTGCTTGTTTACTGTTTTACTGCGTTACTACTGCTGCGTTACTACTGCTACCATATTACCACCATCAACTACACGTTACTACTGCTCATATTCATTCATACCACCTGTATTTCACTATCTCTTCGCCGAACTAGTGCACCTATTAGGTGTGTTGGGGACACAAGAGACTTCTTGCTTTGTGGTTGCGGGGTTGCATGAGAGGGATATCTTTGACCTCTTCCTCCGAGTTCGATAAACCTTGGGTGATCCACTTAAGGAAACTTGCTGATGTTCTACAAACCTCTGCTCTTGGAGGCCCAACACTGTCTACAAGAATAGAAGCTCCCGTAGACATCAAGCACTTTTGGCGCCGTTGGGGGAGCAACTTCTACACAGGGATTTCCTCCTCGTCAACCACGCGCCTTGTGGACAGCAAGCACTTTTCTGGCGCCGTTGCACGGGAGGAAAGGTAAAACACTCATACTCCGGTTCAGGTAATGCTTTTTCGGCGCCATTGTGTTTGTGCTCGAAGCTATTTCCTTTAGATCCGCAATTGCATCTTTTTGTTTCTTGTTTACACTAGTTTGGCATAATGGACAACAATGAGCTTCTTATTCTATTTCCTGATTTAAAACATGGATTGTTTGATGCGAAAATTAAAAAACCTATGAAATCTTATTTGCATGCTGGTAGTAATATTAGTATGAACGCTTTGAACACCATTGTTGATAAAGATATAGAAAGTTCTAAGCTTGGGGAAGCTGGTTTTCATGATCTTTTTAGTCCCCCAAGCATTGAGGAGAAAATTTTCTTTGATGATACTTTGCCTCCTATTTATGATGATTATAATGATAGTGGTCTTTTGGTGCCACCTACTATGGAGAGTAAATTTTGTTGTGATTATACTATGCCTCCTACACTTGATGAGAATAATAATGATAGCTACTTTGTTGAATTTGCTCCCACTACAACTAATAAAATTGATTATGCTTATGTGGAGAGTAATAATTTTATGCATGAGACTCATGATAAGAATGCTTTATGTGATAGTTATATTGTTGAGTTTGCTCACGATGCTACTGAAAGTTATTATGAGAGAGGAAAATATGGTTGTAGAAATTTTCATGTTACTAAAATGCCTCTCTATGTGCTGAAATTTTTGAAGCTACACTTGTTTTATCTTCCTATGCTTGTTACTTTGCTCTTCATGAACTTGTTTATTTACAAGATTCCTATGCATAGGAAGCATGTTAGACTTAAATTTGTTTTGAATTTGCTTCTTGATGCTCTCTTTTGCTTCATACTCTATTTTTCATGTGAGCATCATTAAAACTGCTGAGCCCATCTTAACGGCTATAAAGAAAAACTTCTTGGGAGATAACCCATGTGTTATTTTGCTACAGTACTTTGTTTTATATTTGTGTCTTGGAAGTTGTTTACTACTGTAGCAACCTCTCCTTATCTTAGTTTTGTGTTTTGTTGTGCCAAGTAAAGTCGTTGATAGAAAGGTTGATACTAGATTTGGATTACTGCGCAGTTCCAGATTTCTTTGCTGTCACGAATCTGGGTCTACCTCCCTGTAGGTAGCTCAGAAAATTAAGCCAATTGACGTGCATGATCCTCAGATATGTACGCAACTTTCATTCAATTTGGGAATTTTCATTTGAGCAAGTCTGGTGCCATTTTAAAATTCGTCTTTACGGACTGTTCTGTTTTGACAGATTCTGCCTTTTATTTCGCATTGCTTCTTTTGCTATGTGGGATGGATTTCTTTGTTCCATTGACTTCCAGTAGCTTTTGGCAATGTCCAGAAGTGTTAAGAATGATTGTGTCACCTCTGAACATGTGAGTTTTTGATTATGCACTAACCCTCTAATGAGTTTGTTTTGAGTTTGGTGTGGAGGAAGTTTTCAAGGGTCAAGAGAGGAGGATGATATACTATGATCAAGAAGAGTGAAAAGTCTAAGCTTGGGGATGCCCCCGTGGTTCATCCCTGCATATTTCAAGAAGACTCAAGCATCTAAGCTTGGGGATGCCCAAGGCATCCCTTCTTCATCGACAAATTATCAGGTTCCTTCTCTTGAAACTATATTTTTATTCGGTCACATCTTATGTACTTTACTTGGAGCGTCTGTGTGCTTTTATTTTTGTTTTGTTATTTTCATTCTCTGAATAAATACATGCTTGTGTGGGAGAGAGACACGCTCCGCTGGTTCGTATGAACACATGTGTTCTTAGCCTTTAATTTTCATGGCGAAGGTTGAAACTGCTTCGTTAAATTGTTATATGGTTGGAATTGGAAAATGATACATGTAGTATTTGCTATAATGTCTTGGATAATGTGATACTTGGCAATTGTTGTGCTCATGTTTAAGCTCTTGCATCATATACTTTGCACCCATTAATGAAGAAACACATAGAGCTTGCTAAAATTTGGTTTGCATAATTGGTCTCTCTAAAGTCTAGATAATTTCTAGTATTGATTTTTGAACAACAAGGAAGACGGTGTAGAGTCTTATAATGTTTACAATATGTCTTTTATGTGAGTTTTGCTGCACCGTTCATCCTTGTGTTTGTTTCAAATAACCTTGCTAGCCTAAACCTTGTATCGAGAGGGAATACTTCTCATGCATCCAAAATACTTGAGCCAACCACTATGCCATTTGTGTCCACCATACCTACCTACTACATGGTATTTATCCGCCATTCCAAAGTAAATTGCTTGAGTGCTACCTTTAAAATTCCATCATTCACCTTTGCAATATATAGCTCATGGGACAAAATAGCTTAAAAACTATTGTGGTATTGAATATGTACTTATGCACTTTATCTCTTATTAAGTTGCTTGTTGTGCGATAACCATTTCTGGGGACGCCATCAACTACTCTTTGTTGAATATCATGTGAGTTGCTATGCATGTCCGTCTTGTCTGAAGTAAGAGAGATCTACCACCTTAATGGTTGGAGCATGCATATTGTTAGAGAAGAACATTGGGCCGCTAACTAAAGCCATGAATCATGGTGGAAGTTTCAGTTTTGGACATATATCCTCAATCTCATATGAGAATAATAATTGTTGTCACATGCTTATGCATTAAAAGAGGAGTCCATTATCTGTTGTCCATGTTGTCCCGGTATGGATGTCTAAGTTGAGAATAATCAAAAGCGAGAAATCCAAAATGCGAGCTTTCTCCTTAGACCTTTGTACAGGCGGCATGGAGGTACCCCATTGTGACACTTGGTTAAAACATGTGCATTGCAAAGATCCGGTAGTCCAAGCTAATTAGGACAAGGTGCGGCACTATTAGTATACTATGCATGAGGCTTGCAACTTGTAAGATATAATTTTTATAACTCATATGCTTTATTACTACCGTTGACAAAATTGTTTCATGTTTTCAAAATAAAAGCTCTAGCACAAATATAGCAATCGATGCTTTCCTCTTTGAAGGACCATTCTTTTTTACTTTTATGTTGAGTCAGTTCACCTATTTCTCTCCACCTCAAGAAGCAAACACTTGTGTGAACTGTGCATTGATTCCTACATACTTGCATATTGCACTTGTTATATTACTCTATGTTGACAATTATCCATGAGATATACATGTTACAAGTTGAAAGCAACCGCTGAAACTTAATCTTCCATTGTGTTGCTTCAATGTCTTTACTTTAAATTATTGCTTTATGAGTTAACTCTTATGCAAGACTTATTGATGCTGTCTTGAAAGTGCTATTCATGAAAAGTCATTGCTTTATGATTCAGTTGTTTACTCATGTCATTACCATTGTTTTGATCGCTGCATTCATTACATATGTTTACAATATGATCAAGTTTATGATGGCATGTCACTCCAGAAATTATCTTTGTTATCGTTTACCTGCTCGGGACGAGCAGAAACTAAGCTTGGATGCTGATACGTCTCCGACGTATCGATAATTTCTTATGTTCCATGCCACATTATTGATGATATCTACATGTTTTATACACACTTTATGTCATATTTATGCATTTTCGGAACTAACCTATTAACAAGATGCGAAGTGCCAGTCCCGTTCTTGTTTTTGGTTTCAGAAATCCTAGTAAGGAAATATTCTCGGAATCGACAAAATGAAGACCCAGGTTCCTATTTTTCCTGGAACCATCCAGAACACCCGAGCCGCCGAGAGGACCACTGGGGCCCCACACCCCCCCGGCGCGGCCGGAGGGGGCGCGCCGCCCTATGGTGTGGTGGCCCCGGCCCTCCGAGGCTGCCCTTCGCCTATTTAAAGCCTCCGTCGCGAAAACCCTATTACGAAGGACGAAACCCACGGAAACCTTCCGAGCCGCCGCCATCGCGAAGCCAAGATCTGGGGACAGAGTCTGTTCCGGCACCCTGCCGGAGCGGGGAAGTGCCCCGGAAGGCTTCTCCATCGACACCGCTGCCATCTCCAGCCATCTTCATCACTGCTGCTCCCATGAGGAGGGAGTAGTTCTCCATCGAGGCTCGGGGCTGTACCGGTAGCTATGTGGTTCATCTCTCTCCTATGTACTTCAATACAATAATCTCATGAGCTGCCTTACATGATTGAGATTCATATGATGATGCTTGTAATCTAGATGTCATTGTGCTAGTCAAGTGAGTTTTACTTATGTGATCTCCGGAGACTCCTTGTCCCACGTGTGTAAAGGTGACAGTGTGTGCACCGTGTGGGTCTCTTAGGCTATATTTCACAGAATACTTACTCACCGTTATGAATGGCGTAGTGAAGTGCTTATTTATATCTCTTTATGATTGCAATGTGTTTTGTATCACAATTTATCTATGTGCTACTCTAGCAATGTTATTAAAGTAGTTTTATTCCTCCTGCACGGTGTAATGGTGACAGTGTGTGCATCCGTGTTAGTACTTGGCGTATGCTATGATCATGATCTCTTGTAGATTGTGAAGTTAACTATTGCTATGATAGTATTGATGTGATCTATTCCTCCTACATAGCGTGAAGGTGACAGTGTGCATGTTGTGTTAGTACTTGGTTTAGTCGTGTTGATCTTTCTTGCACTCTAAGGTTATTTAAATATGAACATTGAATTGTGGAGCTTGTTAACTCCGGCATTGAGGGTTCGTGTAATCCTACGCAATGTGTTCATCATCCAACAAGAGTGTAGAGTATGCATTTATCTATTCTGTTATGTGATCAAAGTTGAGAGTGTCCACTAGTGAAAGTCTATTCCCTAGGCCTTGTTCCTAAATACTGCTATCATTTGCTTGTTTCTGTTTCACGTTTACTACTCTGCATTACTCTGCTACCATATTACCACCATCAACTACACGCCGTTACTACTGCTCATATTCATTCATACCACCTGTATTTCACTATCTCTTCGCCGAACTAGTGCACCTATTAGGTGTGTTGGGGACACAAGAGACTTCTTGCTTTGTGGTTGCAGGGTTGCATGAGAGGGATATCTTTGACCTCTTCCTCCTGAGTTCGATAAACCTTGGGTGATCCACTTAAGGGAAACTTGCTGCTGTTCTACAAACCTCTGCTCTTGGAGGCCCAACACTGTCTACAAGAATAGAAGCTCCCGTAGACATCAAGCACTTTTCTGGCGCCGTTGCCGGGGAACGAAAAGCTTCTACACAGGGATTTCCTCCCTCGTCAACCACGCGCCAGTTGTGGACAGCACCCCGCATTGTGAGGTGTGTGTGTCGTGTTGAGTAAGGCATCCAAGCAAACACTCGTGTGGCAAGATAGCAAAAGCGAGGCTAACGCTAACATAGTGCGTGAAAAAGCCCCAAAAACACAAAAAGAGTGCGAGTAGCACCATACATCCATACATCCATACATCCATACGCCCATACATACAAAAGTGCCCAAGTGCCACCAAAGATACAAACGAGTGCAAGTGCCACCATATACAAAAGAGAAAAAGCTTTTAAGCAAAGAGAGATAGGAGAAGAGAGGCCGCGTGTGAATCTAGTTGTCTCTTCCTTTGCAACCAAAGCTTTGGCTCTCCTTGTGTTAGTGCGACACCGAGCACTTATACATACACTTTTCCGCTCACTTTTGCACTAACCCCGCTTCTCTCGTGTGTGTGTTCCACAACTTTTCCGTGTTTATAGTGATCTTCACATTGACATTTGGATTTTTGGACCTTACCCACTTTTAACAACATACTCGATCTTGGATTTGTCTTTTGGCTTTCCACAACACTCGCCTAACACCATATTTGCTAGTTTTTGCGTGTGGTTTTGCGTGTGTTCCCGATACACTTGATCTTGCTTTCGGCTTGGTGGATTGCCTCAATACTATCTTACCTTGGTAAGAGTGCGAGGTAGTCTCCTTCCACTAACATACACAACATAGTTCTTGTCTTTACATCATGGATAGGAGTGGAGATGATGCAAGGGATGGAGAAGTCCTCCGCAACACCGAGAGGTTGGCTACTCAACACAACCTATGGACGCAACGCCAAGAGTTCAAGGAGCAACTCACACTCTTCGAGACACGCATCGATGAGCAATACGATGAAGTGGCACACAACTTCTCCGTTGTGAACCAAGACTTGGCTCTCCTTCGCGAAGCTACGGACAACTTGAATGGCCAAATGGCGGCCAATGATGCGAACATGGAGCGGCGCATGGATAGCCTCGAGCGCGCCATCACCAACTTGGGTCGTCATCGCCGACACCGCTCTACTTCGTCATCATCAAGCTCGTCACACGACTACTACTCTCATGGTCACCGTTCGTCCTCAAGCTCTTCCTCAAGGCATGAAGACCATCCTCGACCTCATCGCTCACATGCTCATCATGAAGACTCTCGCTCCAACTCTAGGCGAGGAGAAATCCATCGCCATGCTCGTCCACATGAACGACCTCCACAAGATCGTCCTCAACCGGATCGCCATGCCCACCATGGGCGTGACGACCATCCCCACGACAATGTCTTCCACAACATGGAACCACATGGTGATGCTCAAGGCCATGGACATCAAGAACAACCGAGGCGTGATCTCCGCAATCATCCTCGCCATGACCAACGTGGAAGAGGAGACCCACAACATGATCAAGATGAGAGGGCCATCCTTGGGCATCGTCAACCACCTCGTCAAGATCTTCAACAACATCATCATCATGAACAAAGTGAAGCTAGTGTCCAACTTCAACGCCAACCCAATGCTATGGTTGGCCGCGGAAGACCTCCTATACCACCTCAAGCCGCAAGAGATGAAGGCATCCGTCCTCGCCGAAGAAATTTGGAGGATGAAGAGAACATGTATGGCAAGCTCAAGTTCAACATGCCCAAGTTCAAGGGTGAAGACGATGCCGAGGCCTACCTCTCATGGGCACTCAAGGTTGACAAGATATTCCGCATCCACAACTACTCCGGTGCCAAGAAAGTGGCCATGGCGTCTCTTGAGTTTGAGGATTATGCCAACACTTGGTGGGAGCAAGTCCTAACTCTAAGAGAAGAAAAGGGTGAACCTCCAATTGACACTTGGGAAGAGATGAAGGAAGAGATGCAAGCTCGCTTTGTACCAACCCACTATGAGACCGACCTCTTCAACAAGCTACAAAAGTTGAAGCAAGGTACCAAGACCGTTGAGGAGTTCTTCAAGGAGATGGAGTTGACTATGATGCGAGCTAACATACAAGAATCCGAGCAACAAACCATCGCTCGTTTCTTCAATGGTCTCAACTATCCCATCAAGCGAATTGTGGAGTTCCAACCGTATTCAAACATGGTTGAGTTGGTGCACCAAGCCTCCAAGGCCGAGCGACAAGTGAGTGAGGACATCAAGTACTCCAAGTCCAAGTCATACTTCGCCTCCAAGCTCGCGACAACAACACCTACAACAAGTGTCAAGCCTACCGCATCCTCTACACCATCCAAGCAACCGACCATACAAAGTCGCATGAAGCAAACGGTCTCCTCTACCGCCTCCTCTAAGGCCTCTACGGGACCCTCTAATGTCACTTGCTTCAAGTGTGGCACCCAAGGCCACAAATCCTTCGAGTGCAAAAACACCAAGGTCATGATCACCATGGAGAATGGTGACATAGCAACTCTCGATGAAGATGAATATGAAGCCATGGTACAAGCCGCCGTCGCAAGTGAGGAAGCTTATGATGAAGATAGTGGAGAAGACCCTCTCTTATGCGTGCATGACCCTAACCCTTCACTTGTGGTCACAAGGGTGCTAACAACTCAACCTCAAGCTATGGAAGACCAACGGTGCAACATCTTCCAAACCCGTGCCGGAATTGGTGGCAAGTCGATCAAGGTCATCATAGATGGTGGAAGTTGCCATAACCTTGCAAGCACCGAGTTGTGTGAGAAGCTCAACCTCACTCTCCGCAAGCATCCTCACCCTTACCATATCCAATGGTTGAGCGACAAGGGCAACGTCAAGATACAACATACCGTCACCGTCACTTTCAAGATTGGACCTTATGACGATACTATTGAGTGTGACGTCGTACCCATGACGGTGTGCCATATGTTACTTGGCCGCCCTTGGCAATATGACAAGAAGGCTATACATGATGGACTCTCCAACACATATACCTTCAAGGTCAACGACAAGAAGTTCGAGTTGCGCCCCATGACTCCTAGCCAAATCATCGCCGACAACGCGAAGGCTCTAGCGAGGGCACAACACCACGTCCACCATAGTGAGTTGAGAGGTGAGGGAGCGACCCACCAAATGGAGAGTGAGCGCCACAAGCCATACATGAGTGAGCGAAAGAGCGTCCTCCTAGCCACCAAAAGCGAGTGGAGAGAAGTACAAGCAAACCCATCCACCATATTGCACTACGTCCACATATGCAAGGGACCATCATCGGCGACTAACGACTTAACCAACATTCCTTCGTCTTTGTTGTCTCTTTTGAAGGAGTTTCAAGACGTCTTCCCCGATGAGCCCTCATGGACTACCACCGCTTCGAGGCATCGAGCACCGCATCGACCTCATACCCGGCGCTCCGCTTCCAAACCGTGCCGCCTACCGCACCAACCGAAGAAACAAAGGAGATACAACGACAAATACAAGATCTCCTCGCCAAAGGGTACGTCCGCGAAAGCCTTAGCCCTTGTGCGGTTCCCGTGATTCTTGTGCCTAAACCGGATGAGACGCAACGGATGTGTATGGATTGTCGCCCCATCAATGCATTACCGTCCGTTACCGCCATCCCATTCCGCGTTTATATGACATGCTTGATGAACTTAGTGGTGCCACGATTTTCTCTAAAGTCGATTTGCGTAGTGGTTACCATCAAATCTGCATGGCTATTGGTGATGAATGGAAAACGGCATTCAAGACCAAACTCGGTCTCTATGAATGGCTCGTTATGCCTTTCGGTCTTTCCAATGCTCCATCAACTTTCATGCGCCTCATGAATCACATCTTGCGTCCTCTCATTGGCAAGAGCGTGGTTGTCTACTTCGATGATATTCTTATTTATAGCAAAAACCTCGAGGACCATGTGCAACATGTGAGAGAAGTCTTGTGCATCTTGCGTCATGAAAAGCTTTATGCTAACCTCCCCAAGTGCACCTTTGCTCAAAACAAATTGGTTTTTCTTGGCTTTGTGGTTTCCGCTAATGGAATTGAAGTTGATTCTTCCAAGGTGGAGGCCATCCATAATTGGCCTACTCCTACAAATGTTGGCCAAGTCCGAAGTTTTCATGGACTTGCCGGTTTCTACCGCCGCTTTGTGAAAGATTTTAGCACCATTGCTTGCCCTTTGAATGAGCTTACCAAGAAGAATGTTCCGTTTGTTTGGGGCAAGGCCCAACAAAATGCTTTTGATGAGTTGAAGAAACGCCTTACCGAAGCTCCCCTTCTTGTTCTTCCAAATTTTGCCAAAACTTTTGAGATTGAGTGTGATGCAAGTGGGCTTGGTATTGGTGGTGTTCTTATGCAAGAGGGCAAACCCGTGGCATACTATAGTGAGAAGTTAGATGGCGCACGCCTCAACTATCCTATATATGACAAGGAGCTCTACGTTTTGGTTCGTGTTCTTGAAGTTTGGCAACACTATCTTTGGCCAAAAGAGTTTATCATTCATTCCGACCATGAGTCCTTGAAATATTTGAAAAGCCAACACAACTTGAACAAACGACATGCAAAATGGGTCGAGTTCATTGAGTCCTTCCCATATGTGATCAAATACAAGAAGGGCAAGGACAATGTTGTGGCGGATGCTCTTTCCCGCAAAAACACCCTTTTGCTAACTCGTTTGGATTTTCATGTTTTGGGACTTGAAGAGATCAAAGAACTCTATCCTTCCGATTCTTTCTTTGCTCCCATTTTTGAGAAGTGCTCCGTTGAGCGAGGAGTGGATGATTTCTATTTGCATGATGGCTACTTGTTCAAAGCTAACAAGATTTGCATTCCCGAGTCTTCGCTTCGAAAATTGCTTTTGCAAGAGTCACATGGAGGTGGTCTTATGGGACACTTTGGACGAGAGAAGACATATGCCATGCTCTCAACCCACTACTATTGGCCAAGAATGTACCGCGACGTGGAACGCCTTTGCCGCCGGTGCACTACATGCTTACAAGCTAAGTCTACCTCCAACCCTTATGGTCTTTACACCCCATTACCTATTCCACATGCACCATGGACGGATATTAGCATGGATTTCGTTTTAGGCTTGCCTCGCACTAAGCATGGTCATGATTCTATATTTTTGGTAGTGGATAGATTCTCTAAGATGGCTCACTTCATACCTTGCCATAAGAGCGACGATGCTTCACACATTGCTTCGTTGTTTTTCAGGGAAATTGTTCGCTTACATGGAGTACCGCAAAGCATTGTGTCGGATCGAGACGTCAAGTTCATGAGTTATCTTTGGAAGTCGATCATGGCAAAGTTTGGAGTGAAGCTCTTATTTTCATCATCCTCGCACCCGCAAACGGACGGCCAAACGGAAGTGTTCAATCGAAGCCTCTCCACCCTCCTACGCATCCTCGTGAAGAAGAACTTGAAGTCATGGGAGGAATGCATCCCACACGCGGAGTTCGCCTACAACCGCGCCAAGCACTCGACTACATCAAGGAGTCCCTTCATGGTCGTCTACGGGTTTGAGCCGCTCACGGCACTCGACATACTACCACTTCCCCTTCATGAGCGGACGAACATGGACTTCGCCAAGCGCGCCGCCGACGTGAAGAAACTTCATGAAGAAACAAGAGCTACCATTCAAGAACATGTGCTTCGTCAAGCTACCCGCATCAACGCCAAGAAGAAGGAAAGGATATTTCAAGAAGGAGACCTCGTTTGGATCCACCTCCGGAAGGAAAGGTTCCCTCGTGAGCGCAACTCCAAGCTCAAGCCAAGAGGAGATGGCCCCTTCAAGGTCCTCAAACGCATCAACAACAACGCTTACGTCATCGACATCCCCACCTCCAAGTACTTGGTGAGCAACACCTTCAACGTTGCGGACTTGTCGCCATATCATGAAGATGAAGAGGAACAAGAGTCGAGGACGACTCTTTCCCAAGGGGGGGAAGATGATGCGGGGTGGCCTTCGGTCACCTCCACACCAAGACCAGCAAGTCCCCCAAGTGGACCGATGACACGAGCCCGAGTTAAAGCTCTTCATGATGAGGTGAACTCGCTCCTCACCACCCTTGATCTTGGTACCCCTTTGGATGGATTGCTACCTCATGCCGACGTGTTATGTGTCATTAGGTACAAGGAGCATCAAGAGCACGAAGAGGAGGACACACCATGGTCAAGAGGAGGAGAGGAGCAGCTGGACGCGAAGATGGACCTGGAGCTGGACCGGAAGTCGCCCGAAGAGCGCAAGATGGCCGGCCGGTCCAGAACCCGGTCTGACCGGCCTCCTGACCGGGTCACCCGGTCCACAGCCCGGTCTGACCGGCCCCCTGACCGGGCCACCCGGTCCGAAACCGGAGTCTCCGCTCGTGCCATCCGGGCGCCATCCAGGGGACTCGGAGCCTCGTCCGGTCGCCGCCCGGTCCCAGGCCCGGTCTGAAACCGGCCTGCCCGGTCACAGGCCCGGTCTGACCGGCCTCCTGACCGGCCTGCACGACTTAAGTCGCCAAAACGGCCCGAACTTGTTTCCTTCGTACCTTTTCGGCCCGTGACGCCTTGTAAGACTATATAAGCACCCCAGACGCCCCTTTACCTCTTTAGACTTGTTTTGAACTCAAACCTAACTTTGAGCTTAGTCTCCCTTGGGTATCATCCCTCTGTAATCAAGGCCATCCTTGTTGTTGATTGAGATATTGTTGAGTGGGATTCTAGTACAAGCTACTCTCTCTCCCTCACCAATCTCTTCTTCTCCAACACCAATCTCTCACCGGGAATTCTGCCGCGTGCCTCTTCCGGGTGATTCTATTGGCGTGGTCCATCGAGCCACGGGGGTAAGTATCGGGTGTATCGGGTTGGTGTGCGTGCGTGAGAACCGGTGTTCTTCGTGTTCCTCGTGTTCCTCGCGTTCTCCCATCTCTACCCTTGGTTTCGAAGTCAATCCGCGAGATCGGGCCACACACGGGATCTTAGACCTCATCACCGAAGGCGCACCGCTGTCCTCACCCCTCCATCACCGGATCCAAGCAAAGATTGTCGTAGTAGAGCTTATTGTAGTAGACAAACGGGAAGTCGTCGTGCTAAGGTCTCAAAGGACCAGCGCACCAGAGACAACCGTAGATCGGAAGAGACTGACCTGAAACCACACTAACGGACACGAAAACCGATCGGATCCCGCAGATCCGCCGGGCACATGACTCCACGTGCCCTCCGTCGATGCTAGACGCACCACCAGAGCGAGGATAGAGCAGGGTGTACCTTATTCTGACATCAAGATGGAGCCGCCGCTTCACAATCCCGAAGAAGACACTGAAAATAACCTAACAAGGAACAAAAACCCTCCTACCGGCGAGAGGCCGTGATCCGCCACACCTCCAAGACCCACCAAAAACGGAGCGAACCAACAGCATCGTCAGCAAAGGGACGGAACCCTAGATGAATTTTTTCAGCCACCTCCCGATCGCTTCTCCTGGGAGTCCCGCCTTGGTTCACTTGTGGGTGAATAAATTGTGCCTCACAACATTTACTTGCCTCACTTGTAGTTTTTACTAATCAAATAAGTACGCAAGTGGTATACCGTATACTAGACTGACTGATCAGTGAGTGATCTGATAAGTATAGTATGCATAAATACGAAGCCATCAGACAACAAAGCGAAAACATATGGTGGCACGTCCTTCAGCCAAAGAGCAGGCCGGCGTGCGGACGCAGGATCATGCACACACGATTTATGGTGTGATAGGCGATACCGGTGGCGGTGGCCACGTCCTTCTCGGGCTTCCTGGCGGCGCCGCCACGCTCGAGGGCCAGGCAGACGACGGCGGCAGCCACGGACTCCGGAAGGTGCGGCACGTCCAGGGTGCTCTCCTCGAGCCGCCGCGCTGCCTCAAGCGCCGCCGCCTCCTCCGCTTCCCCTAGCCTGATAAGCACGCCGAAGCGGCGCAGGTAGCTGGAGACGCTCACCATGCCGATGCCCGTCGCCTGCCCGGCCACCTCTTCCCCGAGTTGTTTCCTGATGTGCGCGACCAGCCTGGCGATATCCTGCCTCGCGGCTGCACCACCGTTCCCAGCACCAGCAGCCAGGGCCAGCTCCCTTAACGACCGCTCCGAGCCCTCGCTGCGGCACACGATGGAGAGGCAGGCAGCGTAGGCCAGCGGGCCCTTGCTCCGGTCCTTGCTCTGGCCCCGGCGGCCCAGGCCGCCATGCAGCCACGCTTTGGACTCGTCCATCTTCCTGAACACTTCCTTGGCGCGCTCCCCGACATCGGTCGCGAGCCCGAGCCGAGCCGCCATGCCGGAGATGGCCGCCTCGAACCCCTCGACCCCTTCGTTCGGGCCCGGACATAGCCGGTCCGCCATGCTCAAGATCGCCGCGTCGGAACCCTTGACCCCGTCCGACGGTGGATGAGAGCCCGTACCGAGCCGGTCCTCCATGCTGGCGATTGCCGCGTCGGACCCCTCCACCCCGTCCGACGGTGGGTGCGAGCGCGAGCCCGGCTCGAGCTGGTCCGCCATGCCGGACATGGCCGCGTCGGACCCCTCGATTCCGTGCGAGCCCATGCCGAGCCCCTGCGCGGTGCCAGCGTCGACGCGCGCCACCGGGACCGGGGCAGGAGGATCCGTGCGCTGCTTCTTGCGGGCGGCGAGCTCGATCGCGAGGAATGACTGGCCCAGGATGCGCTCGCACTCGCTGCAGGTGAGGTAGTCGACGCAGACGCAGCCGACCTCCGCCGCCGCCGGGACGCGCCCTTCCGGGAAGTACAAGCTGTAAATCGTGTCGGCGTCGGCGGCGCGCACCTCTGCTAGCGTTCTTGGTTCCATTGGTTGGCAGCGAGCGGCGGAGAAAGTGGGACGGCGGCCGTTGCCTCACGGCGTGGCGTTTCGGTGGGATATCCGTGAAGCTGCGTCCCTTTGTCCATTGTCCGATCACGAACGTACGGCCTGGATACATGGCACTCCTTCGTGCCCGTACGACCCACGAAGCATCGACACGTTGACACCGAGCTGCTCTGTTTTTCTACATGACCGGGCTGCTTTGTTGATGATGACTGCCCTATCTCAAAGTGATGTTCGCTTATAAATAGAAACCCTCCACATGTGCACGATAATTCGAGATATCACTAGAAGCTATTTTCTTCACCCTAAAAGGGAACGAGTTGTTTCATGTCTTACTCAGGTAGGCATGCCTACATTAGATATGAAACGTGCATGTTTTGATCTGCTTGAGTCAGCCCGCGGTCATGATCCATGTTTGGGTCTTCTTTGGCTCGTTGGCATAAGATGCACCCATCGAGGCATCCCATGTGGTCCGCCTTAGCTATTTTGGTCCATTTTCTCCATTTCATCTAAAATTTGACTATTTTGACTACAGAACAATAATACAAGTGAAATCACATAAATCTAAATAGTTGACAAACAAATAAACAACATAGTTCACAACTAATCAGACATACTTCACAAGCAAATATGTGACTACTGGTTTTTTTACGTGAGTCCATATATGCTCAATCAAGTTTGCTTAATAATATGAGGTGACTAAAATAAAGTCCGGTTAATAATATGAGGTGACTATTGGTTTTCTACGTTAGTCAACATATGCGCAATCAAGTCTGTTTGAAGTTAATTGTGAGCGTTCTGATCATGGATCTCATTATGCACATGGATAAACACTTCAAACGATGTTTTCCCAGGCTCGGGCTCAACTAATTCACTCTTAAGCTGCCACCCTTTGTCAAAGAGGCTATGATCATGCCCATCCATAACGATCATGTTGTGCACGATCACACAAGCAGTCATCACATCTCAAATGGTCTCTTGCGTCTATGTTCTAGCAGGGGTGCCAAACAGTAGCTCATCGAGATTGGAACACACCAAATACCCGCTCCACATCGTTCCTACATATCTTTTATTCTTTAGCAAACCTTTGACATGTCTATTATTTAGCGTTACGTAGTTTCTTCATAATTGTAGCTGAGTCGGGATAGATGCCATCGACTACATAAACCTCTTAATGTATGCACGGCCATTAATCTCATAGTGAACTTTTGGAGCATGGCCTTCCGCAAACCTAGAAAATAGTGGAGGCCTCCTTCCGCAAACCGAGACAACAAGGTCAGCGAGTGGGTCCGATCCTATAGTCGAGAAGCACACCTATCCTAGCGGGATCACGAAGGACAGTCACAAAAGCCAACCACCCCCAACCATGACATGGACTGAGGAGGAGCGCCGGCCGCGGCAGCAGCGGGCTGCAGGCGAGCTGCGGCGGGCAGCTCGGAAGGAGCCGCACGGCTGGCACGTCCGCCTAGGAAAGGGCGCGGTGTCGCCCGGCCGGTCCAGCGCCCTCTGGCGTGTCCAGCTGGAACATCGCGTCACCGCCGGGGGGCGTCGTCCTCATCGACGGCGACGACGACGAGTACTACTGGGAGTAGTACTGCGCACCGGCGGCCACCATGCTCGCAAACCCGGGCCTAGGTTTTTTTTTAGTTTAAAGCCCATTTAGGGCTTTCTTTTGTGTAAAAATTGCCCAAAATAGGGCTAAGTTTAATGAATTCTACTTTAAATTTACTTTTTTTTGTTTTCCTTTTCTTATTTATTTTCTTTTATTTTTTTATATTTGCGCTGCGTTCGCGCGTTGGGCGCATCGTGCGACCCAAACGGACACGCGGACGCGGACCTTTCCGGGTATCAGCGACCCCAAACCAGCGTGTCCGTTTGGGTCGCAGCGTTGGAGATGCCCTTATCTCCTTGCCACGACGAGATCGAGTGAAGATGGCTAATACGTCTCAAACGTATCTATAATTTCTTATGTTCCATGCTAGTTTTATGACAATACCTACATGTTTTGTTCACACTTTATATCGTTTTGATGCGTTTTCCGGAACTAACCTATTAACGAGATGTCGAAGTGCCAGTTCCTGTTCTCTGTTTTTGTTTAAATCCTAGTAAGGAAATATTCTCGGAATCGGACGAAATCAACGCCCACATCTTAGAATTCCGAAGCTTCCGAACACCTGAGAGCCACAAGAGGAGAGCCACGGGGCCACATGGGCTGGCGGCTAGGCTAGGACCGCGCCACCTGTTGTTGTGTGGCGGCTCCGCCCCTCCGCCTCGCCTCTTCGCCTATATAAGGTCCCTGACCTAAATCTTCGATACGGAAAAATACGGTGAGAAACCTTCCGAGCCGCCGCCATCGCGAAGCCAAAATCTGGGACAGGAGTCTTGCCACACCGAGACGGGGAAGTGCCCCGGAAGGCATCTACATGACACCACAGCCATCTTCATCAGCTCTGTCTCCCATGAGGAGGGAGTAGTTCTCCATCGAGGCTGAGGGCTCTACCGGTAGCTATGTGGTTAATCTCTCTCTCATGTACCCCAATACAATGATCTCATGAGCTGCCTTACATGATTGAGATTCATATGAGTTTTGTATCACTATTAGTCTATGTGCTACTCTTGTGATGTTATTAAAGTAGTCTATTCCTCCTTCACGGTGTAATGGTGACAGTGTGTGCATCGTGTAGTTCTTGGCGTAGGTTATGATCATAATCTCTTGTAGGTTATGGAGTTAATTATTACTATGATAGTATTGATGTGATTTATTCCCCCTTCATAGTGTAAAGGTGACAGTGTGTATGCTATGTTAGTACTCGGTTTAAATTGCAAAGATCTATTATGCTCTAAAGGTTACTTAAATATGAATGCCGAATGTTGTGGAGCTTGTTAACTCCGGCATTGAGCTGCTCTTGTAGCCCTACACAACGAATGTTGTTCATTATCAAACAAGAGTATATGTAGCACAAAGGAAGAGAACTTATTTATTATGTGATCAATGTTGAGAGTGTCCACTAGTGAAAGTATGATCCCTAGGCCTTGTTTCCAAATACCGCAATCATCGCTTGTTTACCTTTCTTTGCATCTTTACTTCCTACAATATTACTACCATCAACTGCACGCTGCAAGCACTTTTCTGGCGCCGTTACTACTGCTCATATTCATTCATACCACTTGTATTTCACTATCTCTTCGTGAACTAGTGCACCTATACACCGACAAGTGTATTAGGTGTGTTGGGGACACAAGAGACTTCTTGTATCGTGATTGCAGGGTTGCTTGAGAGGGATATCTTTGACCTCTTCCTCCCGAGTTCGATAAACCTTGGGTGATCCACTTAAGGGAAACTTGCTGCCGTTCTACAAACCTACTGCTCTTGGAGGCCCAACATGTCTACAGGAATAGAAGCGTGCGTGACATCAAGCACTTTTAAGGCCGCTCGGGAGAAGGTAAAAGGCACTCACCTCTGGTCCCAGGTAACTAAGTACTTTTCGTTGCCGTTGTGTGTGTGCTCGAAGCTATTTCCTTTAGATCCTGCAATTGCATCTTTTTGTTTCTTGTTAAACACTAGTAAGGCATAATGGAAAACATCTGTGAGCTTTTAAACTATTTCCTGAGTCAAAACATGAATGGTTTAATGCGAAAATTAAAAAACCTATGAACTTATTTGCATGCTAGTAGCAATGATATTAGTATGAACGCTTTGAACACCATTGTTGCTAATGATATAGAAAATTCTAAGCTTGGGGAGGTCGGTTTTGATGAAAATGATCTCTTTAGCCCTCCGGGTATTGAGGAGAAAGTTTATGTTGATTATGATATGCCTCCCATATATGATGATTATAATGATAGTGGTCTTCTGGTGCCGCCTACTATGGAGGATAAAGTTTATTATGATGATACTATACCTCCTATATTTGATGATGAGAATAATAATGATAGCTACTTTGTTGAATTTGCTCCCACTACAACTAATAAAATTGATTATGCTTATGTGGAGAGTAACAATTTTATGCATATAGCTCATGATAAGAATGCTTTATGTGATACTTATATTGTTGAGTTTGTTTATGATGCCTCTGAAAGTTATTATGAGAGAGGAAAATATGGTTGTAGAAATTTTCATGTTACTAAACACCTCTCTATATGCTGAAATTTTTGAAGTTACACTTGGTTTTATCTTCCTATGCTTGTTACTTTGCTCTTCATGAACTTGTTTATTTACAAGATTCCTATGCATAGGAAGCATGTTAGACTTAAATGTGTTTTGAATTTGCTTTTTGATGCTCTCTTTTGCTTCAACTCTTATTTCTTGGGAGTGCATCATTGAAATTACTGAGCCCATCTTAATGGCTATAAAGAAAGCACTTCTTGGGAGATAACCCATGTGTTTATTTTACTACAGTACTTTTGTTTTATATTTGAGTCTTGGAAGTTGTTACTACTGTAGCAACCTCTCCTTATCTTTATTTTATTTGCATTGTTGTGCCAAGTAAAGTCTTTGATAGCAAGGTTGATACTAGATTTGGATTATTGCGCAGAAACATATTTACTCACGAATTTGGGCAGGGTTCTCTGTAGGTAACTCAGAAAAATCTGCCAATTTACGTGCGTGATCCTCAGATATGTACGCAACTTTCATTCAATTTGAGCATTTTCATCTGAGCAAGTCCAGTGCCTCTAAAAAATTCGTCTTTACGGACTGTTCTGTTTTGACAGATTCTGCCTTTTACTTCGCATTGCCTCTTTTTGTGTTGGATGGATTTCTTTGTTCCATTAACTTCCAGTAGCTTTGTGCAATGTCCAGAAGTGTTAAGAATGATTGTGTCACCTCTGAACATGTGAATTTTGATTATGCACTAACCCTCTAATGAGTTTGTTTTAAGTTTCGTGTGGAGGAAGTTTTCAAGGGTCAAGAGAGGAGGATGATATACTATGATCAAGAAGAGTGAAAAGTCAAAGCTTGGGGATGCCCCGTGGTTCATCCCTGCATATTTCAAGAAGACTCAAGCATCTAAGATTGGGGATGCCCAAGGCATCCCCTTCTTCATCGACAACTTATCAGGTTTCTTCTCTTGAAACTATATTTTTATTCGGTCACATCTTATGTACTTTACTTGGAGCGTCTGTTTGTTTTTGTTTTGTTTGAATGAATTCATGCTTGTGTGGGAGAGAGACACGCTCCGCTTTTTCATATGAACACTGGTGTTCTTAGTTCTATCTTTAATGTTCATGGCGTTGAAAACCGTTTCGTTAATTGCTATTTGGTTGGAAGCAATGCTTCATGTGGTAATTGGTATAATGTCTTGAATAATTTGATACTTGGCAATTGTTGTGCTCATATGGATCATGTTTAAGCTCTTGCATCATGTACTTTGTACCCATTAATGAAGAACTACATAGAGCTTGTTAAAATTTGGTTTGCATGATTGTTCTCTAGAGTCTAGATATTTTTGGTTAAGGTGTTTGAACAACAAGGAAGACGATGTAAAGTCTTATAATGCTTACAATATGTTCATATGTGAGTCTTGCTGCACCGTTTTATACTTGAGTTTGCTTCAAACAACCTTGCTAGCCTAGCCTTGTATTGAGAGGAATTCTTCTCGTGCATCCAAATCCTTGAGCCAAAAACTATGCCATTTGTGTCCACCATACCTACCTACTACATGGTATTTTCCTGCCATTCCAAGCAAATACTTCATGTGCTACCTTTAAACAATTCAAAAGCTATTATCTCTTATTTGTGTCAAGGTTTTATAGCTCATGAAGAAGTATGTGGTGTTTATCTTTCGATCTTGTCATTTACTTCTAACAGACTTTCACCAATGGACTAGTGGCATATCCGCTTATCCAATAATTTTGCAAAAAGAGCTGGCAATGGGGTTCCCAGCCCCAATTAATTACAACTTGCATTAATAATTCTCTTCACATGCTTTGCCCGATCAATAGCAACTTAATTTTGCAAATAGACACTCCTCCATGGTATGTGAATGTTGGAAGGCACCGAGGATTCGGTTAGCCATGGCTTGTGTAAGCAAAGGTTGGGAGGAGTGTCATCCATAAATAATGAAACTAAAGTACATGTGTAAACAAAAGAGAAGAGGGATGATCTACCTTGGTAGAGATAACGTCCTTCATGGGAGCCGCTCTTGAAAGTTGATAAGGTAGTTAGAGTACCCATTACCATTCGTTGACAACAACAAACACCTCTCAAAACTTTACTTTTATGCTCTCTATATGATTTCAAAACTTAAAAAGCTCTAGCACATGATTTAATCCCTGCTTCCCTCTGCGAAGGGCCATTCTTTTACTTTATGTTGAGTCAGTTTACCTACTTCTTTCTATCTTAGAAGCAAACACTTGTGTAAACTGTGTGCATTGATTCTTACATGTTTACCTATTGCACTTGTTATATTGCTTTATGTTGACAACTATCCATGAGATATACATGTTACAAGTTGAAAGCAATTGCTGAAACTTAATCATCATTTGTGTTGTTTCAAAGCTTTCTACTAAGAATTTATTGCTTATGAGTTAACTGTTATGCAAGACTTATTGATGCTTGTCTTGAAAGTACTATTCATGAAAAGTCTTTGCTATATGATTCAGTTGTTTAGTCATTATCTTTACTATCACTTCATTCACTTCATATGCTTTACAATAGTATTGATCAAGATTATGTTGGTAGCATGTCACTTAAGAAATTATCATTGTTATCGTTTACCTACTCAGGCGAGTAGGAACTAAGCTGGGGATGCTTGATACGTCTCAAACGTATCTATAATTTCTTATGTTCCATGCTAGTTTTATGACAATACCTACATGTTTTGTTCACACTTTATATCGTTTTGATGCGTTTTCCGGAACTAACCTATTAACGAGATGCCGAAGTGCCAGTTGCTGTTTCAGATCCTAGTAAGGAAATATTCTCGGAATCGGACGAAATCAACACCCAGCATCTTAGAATTCCACGAAGCTTCCAGAACACCGAGAGCCACCGGAGAGCCACAGGGGGCCCACATGGGGGGCGGCGGCCAGGCTAGGGCCCGCGCCACCTGTTGTGTGGCGGCTCCGCCCCTCCGACTTCGCCTCTTCGCCTATATAAAGGTCCCGACCTAAATCTTCGATACGGAAAAGGCACGGTACGAGAAACCTTCCGAGCCGCCGCCATCACGAAGCCAAGATCGGGGACAGGAGTCTGTTCCGGCACGCCGCCGGGACGGGGAAGTGCCCCCGGAAGGCATCTCCATCGACACCACCGCCATCTTCATCAACGCTGCTGTCTCCCATGAGGAGGGAGTAGTTCTCCATCGAGGCTGAGTTCATGGCTTTAGTTAGCGGCCCAATGTTCTTCTCTAACAATATGCATGCTCCAACCATAAAGGTGGTAGATCTCTCTTACTTCAGACAAGACGGACATGCATAGCAACTCACATGATATTCAACAAAGAATAGTTGATGGCGTCCCCAGAAACATGGTTATCGCACAACAAGCAACTTAATAAGAGATAAAGTGCATAAGTACATATTCAATACCACAATAGTTTTTAAGCTATTTGTCCCATGAGCTATATATTGCAAAGGTGAATGATGGAATTTTAAAGGTAGCACTCAAGCAATTTACTTTGGAATGGCGGATAAATACCATGTAGTAGGTAGGTATGGTGGACATAAATGGCATAGTGGTTGGCTCAAGTATTTGGGATGCATGAGAAGTATTCCCTCTCGATACAAGGTTTAGGCTAGCAAGGTTATTTGAAACAAACACAAGGATGAACGGTACAGCAAAACTCACATAAAAGACATATTGTAAACATTATAAGACTCTACACCGTCTTCCTTGTTGTTCAAAACTCAATACTAGATGTTATCTAGACTCTAGAGAAACCAAATATGCAAACCAAATTAGCAAGCTCTAAGTATTTCTTCATTAATGGGTGCAAAGTATATGATGCAAGAGCTTAAACATGAGCACATCAATTGCCAAGTATCAAATTATCCAAGACATTTTAGAGTTACTACATGTATCATTTTCCAATTCCAACCATATAACAATTTAACGAAGAAGAAACTTCGCCATGAATACTATGAGTAGAGCCTAAGGACATATTTGTCCATATACTACAGCGGAGCGTGTCTCTCTCCATAAAGTGAATGCTAGGATCCATTTTATTCAAACAAAACAAAAAACAAAAACAAACTGACGCTCCAAGCAAAGTACATAAGATGTGACGGAATAAAAATATAGTTTCAGGGAGGAACCTGATAATGTTGTCGATGAAGAAGGGGATGCCTTGGGCATCCCCAAGCTTAGACGGAGTCTTCTTATAATATGCAGGGGTGAACCAGGGCATCCCCAAGCTTAGAGCTTTCACTCTCCTTGATCATATTGCATCATACTCCTCTCTTGATCCTTGAAAACTTCCTCCACACCAAACTCAAACTCATTAGAGGGTTAGTGCATAATAAAAATTCACATGTTCAGAGGTGACACAATCATTCTTAACACTTCTGGACATTGCATAAAGCTACTGGACATTAATGGATCAAAGAAATTCATCCAACATAGCAAAAGAGGCAATGCGAAATAAAAGACAGAATCTGTCAAAACAGAACAGTCCGTAAAGATGGATTTTATTAGGCCACCAGACTTGCTCAAACGAAAATGCTCAAATTGAATGAAAGTTGCGTACATATCTGAGGATCATGCTCGTAAATTGGTTTAATTTTATGAGCTACCTACAGGGAGATAGACCCAGATTCGTGACAGCAAAGAAATCTGGAACTGCGCAGTAATCCAAATCTAGTACTTACTTTTCTATCAAAGACTTTACTTGGCACAACAAAACTCAAAACTAAGATAAGGAGGTTGCTACAGTAGTAAACAACTTCCAAGACACAAATATAAAACAAAGTACTGTAGTAAAAACATGGGTTGTCTCCCATAAGCGCTTTTCTTTAACGCCTTTCAGCTAGGCGCAGAAAGTGTATATCAAGTATTATCAAAGAGGGGTGCACCTACAGCGGGGTTTGGAGTTTTCTCAACCATGCATAGTATATTGGATACATAAGTTTCAGCGTCTCCCCTTTCATTAGTCTTGGGCTTGCTATTTTCATCAAACAAATTTTCAGGAACAAGCCAAGCATAGTTATTTTCTAGTGCATCATTCATAGCTAGGAGTTTACATGGTATTGGTGCTTTGATCTCCCCACCATCATTAGTATTTTTAGTGTACCTTATTCTATCCATATCCATTTTTCAAGGAGACTAACAAAATTAGTATGAGAACCAAGCATATTAAATTTAGCAAAGACATTTCTAGCCTCTCTTGCTAGACCACCAAATTCTCTAAGAAGGGTTTCTAAAACAAAATCTTTCTTTTCCCCTCTTCCAAATCACCAAGTGTAAGAAACATGTGTTGGATTATAGGATTGAGATTAACAAATTTAGTTTCCAACATGCGAACTAAAGCAGCGGCAGCAATTTCATAAGTGGGAGCAAGTTCTACCAAGTGTCTATCTTCAAAATCTTCATGGTACTGACATGAGTGAAAAATTCTTCTATATTGTTTCTCCCAATTATAGACCCGCGTCCTACCGGTATGTCTTTTGTGGTAAAATTAAAAGGAAACATGTTGCAATAAGTAAAATAAATGGAAGTAACTAATTTTTTTGTGTTTTTGATATAGCAAACAAGACAGTAAATAAAGTAAAGCTACTAATTTTTGTGTTTTGATATAAGTGCAGCAAAAAGTAGTAAATAAAATAAAGCAAGACAAAAACAAAGTAAAGAGATTGAGAAGTGGAGACTCCCCTTGCAGCGTGTCTTGATCTCGCAGCGGCGCCAGAAATTTGCTTGATGCGTGTAGTTGACACGTCCGTTGGGAACCCCAAGAGGAAGGTGTGATGCGCACAGCCAAGTTTCACTCAGTTAGAAACCAAGGTTTAATCGAACCAGAGGAGTCAAGAAGCACGTTGAAGGTTGATGGCGGCGGGATGTAGTGCGGCGCAACACCAGATTCCGGCGCCAACGTGGAACCTGCACAACACAACCAAAGTACTTTGCCCCAACGAAGCAGTGAGGTTGTCAATCTCACCGGCTTGCTGTAACAAAGGGTTAACCGTATTGTGTGGAAGATGATTGTTTGCAGAGAAAACAGTAAAACAAGTATTGCAGCAGATTTGTATTTCAGTATTAAAGAATGGACCGGGGTCCACAGTTCACTAGAGGTGTCTCTCCCATAAGATAAAAGCATGTTGGGTGAACAAATTACAGTCGGGCAATTGACAAATAGAGAGGGCATAACAATGCACATACATGACATGATAAGTATAGTGAGATTTAATTGGGCATTACGACAAAGTACATAGACCGCCATCCAACATCTATGCCTAAAAAGTCCACCTTCAGGTTATCATAACCCCTTCCAGTATTAAGTTGCAAAGCAACAGACAATTGCATTAAGTATGGTGCGTAATGTAATCAACAACTACATCCTCGGACATAGCGCCAATGTTTTATCCCTAGTGGCAACAGACAACACAACCTTAGAACTTTCTCCACTGTCCCAGTGTCAATGCATGAACCCACTATCGAGCATAAATACTCCCTCTTGGAGTTAAAAGCAAAACTTGGCCGAGCCTCTACTAGTAACGGAGAGCATGCAAGATCATAAACAACACATATGTAATAACTTGATAATTAACATGACATGGTATTCTCTATCCATCGGATCCCGACAAACACAACATAGAGTATTACGGATAGATGATCTTGATCATGTTAGGCAGCTCACAAGATCCAACAATGAAGCACAATGAGGAGAAGACAACCATCTAGCTACTGCTGGACCCATAGTCCAGGGTGAACTACTCACTCATCACTCCGGAGGACCATGGCGGTGTAGAGTCCTCCGGGAGATGAATCCCCTCTCGGCAGGGTGCCGGAGGAGATCTCCAATCCCCCGAGATGGGATCGGCGGCGGCGGCGTCTGGAAGGTTTTCCGTATCGTGGTTTTTTCATCGCTTTTCGCGACGGAGACTTTAAGTAGGCGGAAGGCGAGTCGGGGGCGACAGGCCCACACCAGGCGGTGCGGGCCCCCTGGCCGCGCCGCCATGTGGTTTGGCCACCTCGTGGCCCCACTTGCTCTTCGGTCTTCTGGAAGGTTCGTGGCGAAATAGGCCCCTGGGTCTTCGTTTCGTCCAATTCCGAGAATATTTCGTTACTAGGATTTCTGAAACCAAAAACAGCAGAAAATAGGAACTGGCACTTCGGCATCTTGTTAATAGGTTAGTACCAGAAAATGCACGAATATGACATAAAGTGTGCATAAAACATGTAGGTATCATCAATAATATGGCATAGAACATAAGAAATTATCGATACGTCGGAGACGTATCAGTGCTCGCGCACATCGAGGGCGGGAATTTCCCCGTCCTGCAAATGCCGCCGCCGGGGTGCCTCGCGTCGGCGCGGTAGCTCATGGCTGCCGAGGGATGGCGCCCTCCTCCTCCTCCTCTCAAGGTCGGCGTCCAGGTCCGGTGGGTCCACGTCTTCGTCAAGAAGGAGCCGGCGTCTCCGTCGACACCGGCGCGCGTCAAGAAGGGCCGCGTCTCCACCGCCGACCGGGCGCAGCAGCGGCGCCCTCGTCCCGCGACCAACCCTCCGCGCCACGCGCGGGCGGAGAGGAAGTCAGCGAAGAAGGAGGCCGCCGCGGCCGCCGCCAACCAGCTCGCCGAGGAGGAGGCGAAGCGCGGAGGACGCGCGGTGGCGGAGGCGATCGCCGTGAAGGACCTGGTTCCCGCCGACAACAGCCTCCCCATCGACGCCGCCGGAGTGGTCTAGGCGCGGCGGGCGCTAGGAGGCGGAGCAACGGCGCGGCTGCGGATCTGGCCGCCGCGCGTCAACTCGCCGCTCGCACCGCCGCACCATCCGCCGGTAGGAACGCCGCGCCGCGGGAGGTGGTCAAGCTCGAGGAGAGCAGCGACGACATCTACCGTCGTCGCCGCCACGCGCCGGCCCGCCGCCAGGGCACGAGCCGCTCGTACGCCGCCGCGCCAGACGACGCCGGCTCGAGCGACGACTACACGGCCTTCTACCGCCATTTCGGCATGTAGGAGGCCGCTTTTTAGTTTAAGTTTTAGTTTGCCAATCGCCGAATTCAAATATATGTACGAATTCGGCCTATCTATGTACGAACTCGCCTCTATATGTTAAATATCATTAAATTTCGCTTATGTTTGAACGAACTCGCCAAATTTTGTCTGAATTCGCCGTATACGTTACATCCATCCTGGACTCGCGGCTGGGAAAATGGTCTCCCCAGGTTAAATTTTCCTCCAATCCGGACGAAAATATCGCCGGATTTGGCCGTAGGGAGCGCCAACGAGTGGAGATGCTCTAAGTGCGGCAGCGTATGGACTGGATTGTGGGGTCTCGAAAGTGGGATTCAGTCTATTATAACAACAAATTGGACCAAAATTAGTTGCTCGGGAGCGAGGATAGAGTGTAGTGAGGCACAATCAGATGCGAAGTCGATTGCATCTTCCTCGCAGTTGATAGATGGCCGAAGCAACAGCTATGAGGGAAGGGCTTGCCCTAGCTTCTAGCTTGGGTTGCAACGTTCTAATAGCCGAGTCTCACTCTGTGGAGGTGATCCAAGCCTGTACGTGAAAGGTAATATGGAGGAATGAATCTGCAACAATTTATGCGGATATCGTGGATGCAACAACTACTATCAAATTATCGACAAAGTTATTTTCAAGCACTGTCCGAGAGAAGCAAACAAAGTGGCTCATGATTCAGCTAAGTTTAGTTAACTTAATAAACAATCGTGTAATTGGGACGATGAGCCCCTAGTTTTCTTTTGAACAATATCATAAACAATGTAACCGTTGTTTGCAATTAATAAAGATCCGCAACAAAGTCCTGCTGCTGCTCTAAAAAAGAAGTGGGCGTGGAGGGTTAGGAACAACAAACTTAGTTTCATGCATATTTGTAAAACGCAAAATACTTAATTATTTTTACCCATAGCAATGAGCACGGGCATTTTCCTGGTGCTAAAAGGAAGGATTTTATTGTAGGGACTGAAATATCTGAAATGGGGGCTAGCTTATCGGTGTTTTACTTTTTTCGATATGGGAGCGTTGCTCCGGCCTCTGCATCAATAGATGTACACAGCCATGTTTTTATTAGGAAAAAGTCTATTCTAAACCCTAAATTTGTAGTGGTTGGGCGAAATAAACCCTGAACTCTAAATCCTTGTCGTTTCTGCCCTGAACTTGTGAATCCCGGTCTAAATTGGACCTTGAAGCTGTTTGTTAAGCCGGGGAAATCAACAATCCTGACCGGATACATGCTTCTCTCACTGACAATGGGCCCCACGTGTCATTGTTCATCTTCATCCCCATTTTCTTTTTTTTTTCACCGCAAATTCATTTGAGCTCATCCCCGCGCTGGACCTCGTTGCCGGCACCGGCGGCACGCCCCAACCTAACCTCGCTGGCACCGGCGGCGCGCCTGGATGCCCCTATATGTGCCTCCTTCTCTCGATGCAGCCGTGTCGAAGACGAGCAGGGAGATCGCGGGGCCTTAGCTGCGCGCCTGGTCGACCGGAAGCCGCCTGCCCCTTTGTTGACTGCTGGCGAGAGGACAAGCACGGACGGAGCAGGGTCGGCGGGGGCCTGGCTGCGCTCGTGGTCAACCGCGGGCCGCCGGTTCCTTCGTTGACTGGCGGCGAGGGGACGAGCACGAAAGGAGCAGGGTCGGTGCGGGGCTGGCTACGCGCATGGTCGACTGTGTGCCGCTAGCTCGTTCGTTGTCTGCCGGTGAGAGGACGAGCATGGACGTCGCCGGCTAGCCTGCGGGCTTGGTCGACTGCCGACGAGCAGGTTGCTGCCAGATAGATTTGGGGTGAAGAAAAGAAATTGGGGAAGGAGATGAACACTGACACATAGGACCCATTGTCAGTGAGGGTAGCCTGTAATTCTGGCCAGGATTGCTGATTTCCCGTGTGACAAACAGCTCCAGGGTTCAATTTAGACCAGGATTTACAAGTTTAGGGTACAAACGACAGGGATTTAGAGTTCAGGGTTTATTTTGTCCAACCACTGCAAATTCAAGGTTTAGAATAGACTTTTGCCTTTTTATTAAAACGAAGGTTCAAACAAGTATCCTTATTACAGCCCGAAAACATCAAAGACTGTAACAGTAACCAGCCAACCAAAGATGAAAAGAAAAACAAAATCCATCCATCTTCAAACTTCGATTCTTTTAATGTGCCGCCATCCAGTAGCCTGGAAATAGCAGTCCCATGCAACCTTCAAAAGTCGGTTGAATCCAATATCCATAATATCCCGCAGGTCCTCCGGGAGAAGGTACGCCCATAGCTGTATCCAATGCGCCGCATGGAGAATAACCTGCAAAAAATTGGTTCCCTTCTGTTTATTAAACACAATATCATTTCTACTAGTCCATATTGACCAACAAAGTGCAGAATTGCCAATACGAATATGATCTTTATCCTGCTTATTCACCACATTCAACCAATTACCAAATATATTAGTGATATTTGTTGGAGGAGAAATGTTATAAGCAAAAAATACCATTCTTCAAATCAATTTTGCAAATGAACAAGAGAGAAGCAGATGATCAATCGTCTCATTGTTATCACAGAAACAACATTTTTGACAACCTGTCCATTTTCTCTTAATCAGATTATCCTTAGTAAGTAAAACCTTATTACTACGAAACCACATAAAAATCTTTATCTTAAGGGGTATTTTAATCTTCCAAAGGTATTTTCTCAGAAATCTAGTATGTCCATTCATAAGATCAAGATACATAGATTTAACTGAAAATAAACCTGAATCTGTTAGTTTCCAAACAAACTTATCATTATCATCTGTCAATTGTACCGACATTAGGCATTCACACAAATGCAACCACAAACTCCACTTATGTTCATTAAGGTATCTCCTAAAACCAATATTAATAGGAGATTGACCCAAAACCGTAGATACCAACACATTCTTTCGTTGGATAATATTGTAAAGAGACGGATATTGTTGAGCTAGTGACTCCTCACGAAGCCAAACATCTTCCCAAAACCTAACCATCGACCCATTTCCTATTTTAAAAGAACCCCTCTTGAAAAATTCACTTTTCACTCGCATTAACCCCTTCCAAAAAGGAGAATCAGTTGGTTTTTCTTCCACTTGAGACAAAGTCTTATTCTTAATATATTTGTTATGTAGCAATTGTTGACACACTCCATCTTCAGTTAATAATTTGAAAAGCCATTTGCTTAACAAACATTTATTTTTTAATTCAAGCACTTCAACACCGAGACCCCCTTGATCCTTTGGTCTACAGATGATATTCCAACGAGATAATCTATATTTCTTTTTGTTTTTGTGTTCATCATATTGCCAAAAAAATCGAGATCTATAAAAATCAAGTCTCTTCATCACTCCTTTAGGAATCTCTAGGAAGGATAACATCAACATAGGTAGGCTAGTGAGAACGGAATTGATAAGGATAAGTCTATCACCATAAGATAGTATTTTACCCCGCCAACATCCTAACGTTGCAGCAAACCGATTTTCCACTGGGTTCCACTCCGAATTACGAAGCATTCTGTGATGGATCGGAATGCCTAGGTACTTGAGTGGCAAAGATCCGGATGCACACCCAAAAATTTCTATATATTGATGTTCCATATCCGACGATGCTTTGCCAAAACAAAATAATTCACTCTTATGAAAATTTATTTTCAACCCCGACAACTGCTCAAATATGCACAGAATGAGCTTCATATTAACCGCTTTTCTAAGTCATGCTCCATAAAAATAATAGTATCATCCGCATACTGCAACACCGACACACCCCCTCCACCAAATGAGGAATTAAACTACCCACATGACCAGCTTCTTTTGCTTGTGCAATTAAAACCGCTAACATATCAGCTATAATATTAAACAAAATAGGAGATGACGGATCCCCTTGTCTCAGACCCTTTTTAGTTTGGAAATTATGACCAATATCATCATTAACTTTTATCCCGACACTACCCCCTGTACAAAATGTTTAACATGATCACACCAAATGGGATCAAATCCCTTCATCCGCAAGACTTGTTGAGGGAAAGGCCATTTCACCTTATCATATACCTTCTCGAAATCAATTTTAAAGAGAACCCCATCCATCTTTTTACGGTGTAATTTATGAATCGTCTCATGCAAAACAACAACTCCTTCCAAAATGTGTCTCCCAGGCATAAAAGCCGTCTGAGTAGGTTTGGCCACAGTGTGCGCCACAACCGACACACGGTTGGTAGCCACTTTGGTAAAAAAATTAAAACTGACATTAAGCAAACATATTGGTCTATACTGCTGAATTTGTATTGCGTTCTCTTTTTTTGATAACAATGTTATAATCCCGAAGTTTAATTTGAACAAAGGAAGCCCCGCGGCCTGAAAGTGGCCGAACATTGCCATGAGATCCTCTTTAATGACATCCCAAAATCTCTAATAAAACTCTGCAGGACAACCATCAGGCCTCGGCGATTTATTATGTTCCATTTGCGTAATGGCTTGAAAGACTTCTTCCTCAGTAAAATTTGCTGTTAGGAGAACATTCTCCTCCTCAGTCAGCCGTGTGATGTCGTCCATATGATTTTCTATCATTTGAACATAATTATCCTCCAGTGGTCCAAAGAGTTTCTTATAATATTCGGTAATGTACACTTTTAAGTTATCATCCCCAACAATTGTACCTTCTTCTTGCTCTAGTTGGAAAATTTCCTTCTTTCTATGTTTGCCATTTGCAATCAAATGGAAGTACTTTGTATTATTGTCTCCATCCTGTATGTATTTTACCTTAGCCCTCTGTGCCCATTTAATCTCCTCATCCCGATGAATTTTATTCAATTGCTCATTTGCTTGTTTAAAATTAAACCTCTCCCTCTCAGTTAGAGGACAAGTCTCTGCTTGAATATCTAGGAAATCTATTACATTTAACAGACGTTCCTTCTCTTTTTTGTATTTCCCACTTAAATTTTTTGCCCATCCCCGCAAGAACCTTCGCAAATGTCTAATTTTATTTTGCCAAGTTTTCATCGGTGTTTTGCCAATAGGACCAGCCGCCCATTCAGTTGCAACCAACTCATCAAAACCATCTTGCTCAAACCAAGACAACTCGAATGAGAAACGCGCCGTATTCCCCTAATGAGCCTTACTACCTGAATCTATTACATTTAACAGACGTTCCTATCGGTGCTTTGCTATCTCAGGCAATTGCATTTTCTTCTGTTGTTCTGTCCCTAAAAATTCAGCGGTACTCAGAATTTCGAATGTAAAACATAAAAATCAGAAAATTCCGGTCCATTAAACAGCATGAAACGATACAACAGATTCACCTCAACAAGTTTACTACGATTTTTCTACTCTTGTGCTCTGAATTAACTAGGCGAGATACAAAGGAAGCTGAGACAGAAACCTTACAACAAAGACGTACAAGTCGCCAAGGCTTCCCCGGACACGACGATGACACGTCCGTCAGCCAAAGAGCAGCTCGGCGTGCGGGCGCAGTTTCCTGCAAACATTGTTGATGGTGGCCGTGGAGACGCCGGTGGCCGCCGCCACGGCCCAGACGACGTCGGGCCTTTCGGCGCCGGCGCGCTCGAGGGCCAAGCAGACGACGCCTGCCGCAACGGACTCGCCGTTGTGCGGCACCTCCAGGTCGCTCTCCTCCAGCCGCCGCGCCGCCTTCTTCGCCGCCGCCGCCTCCCGGTCCACCATGCCGAGCAGCTGGCAGAAGCGACGCATGTAGCCGGACGCGCGCACCACTCCGATGCCCGTCGCCCGCCCGGCGGCCTCCTCCCCGAGCCGCCTCCTGATGTGCTTGGCCAGCCTGGAGATCTCCACCCTTGCCGCTGCGCCGCGTTCGGCCGTCGCCGAGGCCAGCTCCTTGAGCGACCGCGGCGAGCCCTCGCTGCGGCAGGCGATGGAGAGGCAGGCCGCGTACAGTGGCTCACTGCTCCGGACCTTGGACCAGCCCCGGAACCCCGACCACGCCCCCTCCATCTTCCTGAACACCTCCTGGGCCCGCTCCGCAGTGGCTGTTGAGAGCCTGAGCCAGACGGCCATGCTCGCAATTGTTGCCTCGTAGCCCCCCTCCGTGCCCGGTCCAGGCCCGAGCCTAAGCGTGGCGTCGACGAGCGCCGTCGAGGTGCGAGGCATCTGCCCCTTCTTGTGTGGGGTCGAGGCGGCGCCGCCGAGGCGCATAGTGTTGCCGATCGCCGCCGCTAGGGTGACGTGGTCGCCGACCGGGTCGTGCAATGGTGCAAATGGTTCGATGGTGGCGGCTTGCCATTTATATATGGGAATTGGGAGCTCCGTGGCGCGGCGCGGTGTAGCTGGCCGTCCGATCTGAATTGGACGGTCCGGATCCTTACCATTTTCACATTTCTTTCCTTATGTTTCATATTTTGGGGTTTTAGTTCTTTGGTTTCGCTAAATCTAGGTCATGTAGAATCTTTTGAGCCGTTTGATATCTCCTTTAGATTTGCACAAGATTGTAGACAGCCTACGAGACTACGAATGCCCTATCTTAAATACGGTATTGTACTGGAAAGAAACTAATTTAATTTGGTGACAGATACGCCGCGTTAAAATTTTAGGATAGGAGTAAATATTTTCTACTTTCGGTACCTTTTTATTAGCTGTTGTATAATTACACCTACTATTTCCGGGATTTTTACATGTTCACAACTATTGTCGTGCATTCGAAAGAGGTACCTTTAAAAAAAATGTGGATGGCATCATTTTAGCACGCCATTTCTAAAATTTTAAAAGTTGACCCTCATGAATGGAAGTGCAAATCAAAATACATTTTCACCATTTTATTTGTTCCTATGAGAAAGCCAAAATATTTCGCATCTAAATATGTTTCGATAATTTCGTTTACTCAATTGTTTGAACTGTACTAGTTTTTGGACTATATATCAAATGCATTTTGAACTACAACTCTTTTTCTCCAAGAGAGTTTCTTTCTTTTTAAACGTAGCCCCCTGTATTTATTTTTCATTGAGCTTTCTGATTTACAAAACTCCATGAATCTTGGTAAGTCCATCTAGCCGTGGCAGTTCCGGAGAAGTAGAAGCAGAAACAAACGGAACCGGGTCGAGAATCCAGAACTCCGAGTCGAACTGGTGTTCGTATTCAGACCTCACGCGTAGGCCCCACGCACCCCGCACCGACCTATATCCGTCCATAAATAGTAGCGCACCCCTCCTCTCAGCCTCCTTTCCCCAAACATCGATCGTAGTCGCAAACTCACGCCGCCGCAACCCCGATCGATCACATTGCATAGGCACCGACACCGAGCGCGCGCTAATCAAAGGTACCGATCGAGCGCGCGGCAGCAGCAGCAGCCATGCACAGCTCGCCGGCGGACGAGCGGGTGTTCTGCCCGGACTGCCACCGCGCGACGGAGGTGGTGCTCGACCACGCCACCGGCGACACAATCTGCACCGAGTGCGCGCTCGTCCTCGACGCGCACTACGTCGACGAGGGCTCCGAGTGGCGCACCTTCAGCGACGACGGCGGCGGCGACGACCGCGACCCCAGCCGCGTCGGCTCCACGGGCGACCCCTTCCTCGACGCCAAGCTCTCCACCGGCATCACCTACGCCAAGAAGCCCGCCGCCGCCGCGGGCGCAGGCGACAACTCCAAATCCCTGCCCAGGATGTCCGTGCCCTTCGACGACGGCTCGGCCTCCGACAGGGCCCTCGTCGACGCCTTCCGCGGCATCTCCGACATGGCGGACCGGCTCGGCCTTGTCGCCACCATCCGGGACCACGCCAAGGAGACGTTCAAGAAGCTGGACGACGCCAAGGGCTGCCCGCGCGGCCGCAACCGGGACGCCGTCTACGCCGCATGCCTCTACATCGCCTGCCGCAACCTCGGCATGCCGCGCACCTACAAGGAGCTCGCCTCCGTCACCGCCGAGGGCGCCGCCGCTAGGAAGGACATCGGCAAGATGACGCTGCACATCAAGAAGCTGCTCGGCGAGGAGGACGGCCAGGTCATGGACATCGGCGTCGTGCGCGCATCCGACTACCTGCGCCGATTCTGCTCCCGGCTCGGCCTGGGAAACCAGGAGGTGCGCGACGCCGGGGAGGCCGTGCGGAGGCTCGAGGAAGGACTAGACGTGCGCCGAAACCCAGAGTCCATCGCCGCCGCAATCATCTACATGGTCGTGCAGCGCGCTGGCGCTGGCAGGACGGTCAAGGATGTGTCCGTTGCAACCGGCGTCGCCGAGGGAACCATCAAGGAGGCGCACAAGGACCTCACCCCGCACGCCCAGATGCTATTCGGATAAACCATCAAGGAGACGTTTTGATTCTTTGCAGCTCCTCTTTGCACATGTCTGCTTGCCATGCCCCCGCTAGTCATTATGTGTGTGTTCTTCTCATTATCTTGAGATTAGACATCTGAAGTTTATGTTGGACGACGCCGTTTCTAAGTACTGAATCATACGTGAATGAATCCGTGCTTGGTTATGTTCGTTCCAAAATCATGAACTGAGGTCTGACTTCAGACATATTTGCCAAGCAGGCGACTCGTGAACGATCTCATGATGAGTTGATGATGGACGTGAGAACTTAGAATAAGTTCGGGATCGTTTTTTTTTTTTACCGAAATTTAAAGTCCAGAGTTTCCGCTGAAAAAATGGCAACTTCTCGTCTAAACAGAGATATCGCCTAGCTCAAACAAAAATTATAAAATTCAAGTTTTGGTTGAATTTCTTTTGGTACCAAATCCCGGATTGCTGGATTGGATGGAAAACAAAATCCGTACCTGCACGTTGCGCTGGTGGGAACTTTTTTTCTTCGAAATAGGAGTATTCTGGCCTCCGCATCAATCGATGCACACAACCTGCTACATTTGGCCGGCGGGTACTGCCACGCACAAAAAGGCCGGACTTGATGCGAGTCATATCAATCATGTGTTCAGATTTATACATAGTGCATATCAGGCAAAGGAAAAATTCAACACGTTTGATGCTACCTGTTGAATGATTTTATTTCAAGATCAAGTTAGTATGCATGTGTGTCTATTAGAATTGTTGAATCTAAAAGATGTATGCGGCCATGAAAAAACAACAAACAAGAAATGTAACAATTCAAGGATATTTTGACAAACCAATAATCATTAATCCCTCTGTTCCGTAGAAAAGGCCAATAAATTTTATCAAAACTCAAACAGTGTAAAATTTGAATTTTTAGAAAAATATAGAGATCTCTACGATGTCAAATCAACACATATATACGCTATTTGATTTTTTACCAAATTTGTAAGCCTTATTTTACAACACAGAGGGAGTGTTTCATATATTCAATGTATTTAAATTTAAAAATTGCAAATTTTCCTTCTATTTTTTACATCTAAACCAAACAATCATGCACTCTAGAAAACTCGGTTAGAGCTCTCACACATAATATTTAAGTGGATAAACAAAGATACAAACACATATTTTTTTGCCTTTATCTAAATACAACTAAAACTATTCTATGGAGATTTGTGGTTTTGTTGTTTTCTTAGTTCTCTCTCACCTGTAAGAGTCGGTCTCCCCAAAAGAAACAAATAATGTTACTTCATTGCAATAAACAATTTTAATTGATTGAACTGCATTTTGCACGGTGAATGTTAAGCTATACTAGAACTATCACGTTGATAATTTTAACAATTATAATGAAAAATAGTTTTAAAGTTGTATATCGATAGTATGTTATAATCATAATTAAGAAAGTTTAGTATAAATAATTAGTAGTGACAATGCAGTACCCAATCTGGTTGCTCCAGTAAGATGAGTCCGACCATGATACTAGAGTGGCATGTGGCATGCCCATGGCCGCCACCTTGGTGGACTTGCACAAGAAGGAAGTGGCCAATGCGAACAAGCTCAGTCTAACTAAGAGGAGATTAACGTGAAGCTCAAGTCAAGTTCTTAGTTGTAATATGGCTGATTCGATGCCGAACCCAACTATAGGTAGATGTCTTTTGTAAACCCTAACTGGGTCATATGTATAAGGCCGTGATAGAGATCTCTAAGCATTGTGCTCTCACTCTTTTCCAGCTTAGTCGTTACTGGCTCCTATGGTTCCCCTTGTAATTAATCTAAGAAATAACAATCCAAGCATTAGTAGGTCTTTACCCCCACCGAGAGGGACTGTACCTCGGTACCTCGTGTGTGCCAACCTCGCCCCAGGAATTACTAATGTCTCTATCGCCTTTTACCTCATCTAAGCTACCCCTGTAGTATATGTTTCCACAATCATAGGGAAGATGGCATCTGGAGTTGTCTTCCTGGTGGGATCACTACCTATTATCGATGACAAAATCACCTTCCATATCTGCAACTTCGGCATCATCTCTCCCTGCAAAAGCTGTGACCCGACACCGACCCACAATGTATGCGGTGTGCCCGCACAGGTCAAGTGCATCAGCACCTACAACCCGGCGGGGGGGGGCAGCGCTTTATGGCGCTTACTGAAGCGGTCGTAGAAGCTTCATCATTGCCAACGCGCTTCGTGGCACGTGGGAGGAAGGCGATCAGAATACACTCGTCCAACAAAATCAGAGGATGCAACTTACGAGAAACACACGATACGCATGACCAATGTTTCGTACTTTCTGGGATGGCACGAAGAAGCCGCAACACTCGAAATATGCGAATGTAGCAGAAAGATGGTTCAATATGTCAACTACCGCAATCATGTGTGATGAGCATCATGAATGCTGACCATGTGTGGTGTCTTAATGAAAGGATAGAGATGGTAACCTAAAGGGGGTGAATAGTTTCTACAAATTTTCTTTAAATTCTTTTGCAATTTTAGGCTATGTGGAAATGTAAGTGTGCCTAATGCAAACTAGGTGATGCATCATATATGATGATACATGAAACTTCAAGCATGGTGGCTATCTCACATGTAAACAACTCAAGTAAAGAGATCTGTTGGGAATAACTGAAGCATGCGAAGGCGAAGATGTATTCATGTGTTCCCTTCCTTGAGAGGAAGGTACGGTCACGTTGGAGAGGTGTAGGATCCCACGAAGGATTTCCCAGCGCCACGAAGGCTCACCTTCTTCTCCAGAGCCTATCTCACGAAGGAATAGCTCGCTCACTTGTGGTGAACTTTCAAGGTAGCCTCCAAACCCCCACATACTTCTTCTTGGAGCAAATCCAAAACCGGGATGCTTTCGAGTGACCCTAGACACCTAGGGTTTCCCACAAATCCAATAGTAACAAGCTTCCTCGATGAACTCAAGAGGGAATGATGTTAGGCTTGGTGGGATCATAGATCGGGACCTCCTCTTGCTTTCTACCAAAGGAATTTGACTTCCGTTGGGTAGAATGTGACATCCTCAAGATTTGATGTTGCAATAAATTAAGTGAGTGAAAGTGAGCTCAAGGATATGAATGAATGGTAGACCTAACCTTCTCAAGCTAGAAGAAGGGGGTTTGTAGTGTGAGGAGAAATCTAGCCGTTTGGGAGAAAACTTCTCGACCCCAGCCGGTGTTAAGTCGGCGAGACCGGCCCAAGGACATGTCGTTCCGGCGCACATGTCGGTGGACCGGTCCACACACCAGTTGGCTAAGCTCAACCGAACGAACCGATGCACCGAACCAAGACCAGGTGAGACCCGGGTTGCACGTTGGGCCTTGCCGGGTTCATCATACAATACAAACCGGTAACACATGTTGTACAGAATGGTGGACACTGGCCCATCCGGTGGTGGAACCGATGAACCAGGTTTGGCGCCGGTTGAGCAAAAAGACCATCAACCAGCAGGTTTGTCCAGACACTGTTCTCTCTCAACTTTTGGGTGGTAGCATTATGGGGTGGTAGGGTGTGTATGTGGCATAGGACTCAACCCCAACAAGCTCATCGAGACCGCTCCTCTTAATAGTGTGATGCTTCCTATAGAACACAACCATAAAAGAGAGGAACCAAAAACGAAACACCGACACTTCTCTTCTTTATCGAGTGAGGGGTCTCCTTTCACCTTTCAACAACATCGGTGGACAAAAACCTTTGAAGTAACATCTTGTATGGACGAGAGAGTAATATTGTTTTGTGCGCTTTCGTGTAAAAAGATCACTACTTGATCCCGTCATTGTATTCTCGGGCTGGATCCTGCCACCAACCAAACATGGCTTTTTTTTTTTTTTGAAAACATAATCAACCAAACATGGCTTAGTAATATCAGCTCAGCAACTACTGATGTCAGACTCTTTCAAACGGTCACGACACTATTCGTACCTTGTTATATGTATGTGAACATCTGTCTGATGACCTACTAGCAAGAATGACTCGATGATCGTTCATGCCAGTATGTTTTTCGAAGTCATTAAACTTGAGGGTTCTGGGTTTTAGTTTTCGATCCACATTTTCAACTCGGCACTTTTGGTTTCAATTTCAGTGAAAACTTAACCGATATGGGATTGTTGCCGTCCATTTTTCAGTGAAAAAGTGGGCACCGTTTTCACCGGAACGTCAGTTCTCGTGGTTCATTGAAGTCACTGAAATTCCGATGACAAATGTCGAGCATTTGCTGGAACTTGCTGTGTTTAGCAATGGCAACCCTGTCTCGGACCTCACAGTTCATGAGTTTGAATGGCAGCATCGAATCAAGCACAGATTCATTCAGGAATGATTCAGTACTCAGAAACGTAGTCCAACACAAACTTCACATGTGTCCGAGCTCAAGATACGTAGTAGTTGCAAAGAACATACTAAACGTAATGACGGGACATGGCAACCACACTTTTGGTTTCAATTTCAGTGAAAACTTAACCGATATGGGATTGTTGCCGTCCATTTTTCAGTGAAAAAGTGGGCACCGTTTTCACCGGAACGTCAGTTCTCGTGGTTCATTGAAGTCACTGAAATTCCGATGACAAATGTCGAGCATTTGCTGGAACTTGCTGTGTTTAGCAATGGCAACCCTGTCTCGGACCTCACAGTTCATGAGTTTGAATGGCAGCATCGAATCAAGCACAGATTCATTCAGGAATGATTCAGTACTCAGAAACGTAGTCCAACACAAACTTCACATGTGTCCGAGCTCAAGATACGTAGTAGTTTCAAAGAACATACTAAACGTAATGACGGGACATGGCAACCATGTGCCAAGGACCTGCCAAGAATCAAGAAATCAAAGCGTTAATGTCATGGACGCCGGCGGACCGAGCATCCGGCGCGCTCGCGGTCAGGCGAAGAGCATCTGGGCGTGCGGGGTGAGGTCCTTTTGCGCCTCCTTGATGGTGCCCTCGGCGACGCCGGTGGCGGCGGCCACGTCCTTGACGGACCTACCGGCGCCGGTGCGCTGCACGACCATGTAGATGACGGCGGCGGCGATGGACTCGGGGTTGCGGCGCACGTCGAGGCCCTGCTCGAGCCTCCGCACGGCCTCCCCGGCGTCGCGCACCTCCTGGTTGCCGAGGCCGAGGCGGGAGCAGAAGCGGCGCAGGTAGTCGGCGGAGCGGACGACGCCGATGTCGAGCACCTGGCCGCCGCCCTCCTCGCCGAGGACCCGCTTGATGTGCGTCGTCATCTTGCCGATGGCCTTCCGGGACTCGGCGCCGTCGGCGGTGACGGAGGCGAGCTCCTTGTAGGTGCGCGGCATGCCGAGGTTGCGGCAGGCGATGTAGAGGCAGGCGGCGTAGACGGCGTCGCGGCTGCCGCGGCCGCGCGGGCAGCCCTTGGCGTCGTCGAGCTTCTTGTACGTGTCCTTGGCGTGGTCCCGGACGGTGGCGACGAGGCCGAGGCGGTCCGCCATGTCGGCGATGCCGCGGAAGGCGTCGGCGAGGGCCCTGTCGGAGGCGGAGGCCGCGTCGAAGGGCACGGACATCCTGGGCAGCGCGTTGTCGCCGGTGGCGGAGGATTTGGCGTTGGGTTTCTTGGAGTATGCGATGGCGGTGGAGAGCTTGGCGTCGAGGAAGGGGTCGCCCGTGGAGCCGACGCGGCTGGGGTCGCGGTCGTCGCCGCCGGCGGAGTCGGCGCTGAAGGTGCGCCACTCGGAGCCCTCGTCGATGAAGTGCGCGTCGAGGACGAGCGCGCACTCGGTGCAGATGGTGTCGCCGGTGGCGTGGTCCAGGACCACCTCCGTCGCGCGGTGGCAGTCCGGGCAGAACACCCGCTCGTCGGCGGCCGAGCCGACCATGGCCGCTGCTGCTGCTGCCGCGGCGCGCGAGCTCGTCTCGATTTGGGGACGAATCAGACTGCGGCGGCGCGGCGGCAGGCGTGGGGAAAGTAAAGTGGATTGAAGAGAGGGGGGTGGGTAGGCATTTATAGAGGGAGTAGGTCGGTTGCGGGACGCGGCGGTGGGTGGGCCGTGCGCGTCACGGACACAGACGCGAGTTCGACTCGGGTACGTACGAGATTCGATTCGACCTAGGGAGGGAGCACTTTCCTTGTTGTTTCAGTTCCACTCACACGTCACCACGTGGCTGAACTTATTATCGCAACAACACACTTTGGAGTATCTTCCAAACCGGAAAGGAGCTTGAGCATTGCACGAATATAATACAGTATGACTTTTGTTACTAGGTGAACAAATGGTGTACCATGGTGAACACCTTATTAGATTTCTATGAACTAGTATAGATATATTTAGACATATTTTAGTTCTAGGTACATCCGTACCAGCGGCAAGTAATATCAATCACAGGAAGTAATATATTTGTATGAATAATCTAATTCTCAGTCGACACATAGAGTACCGTGCTTTCTTGATGTCTACTGAAAGACACGTCTGTTGTATAATATTTCCCACTGCAAGCTACAACACAACAATGTGCGTAAAATCTATTAAGACGAGCTTGGCACGTGTAAGACGTGTGGCACCGAACATGCATCTATTTCTCTATTTTCTTACCATTCCAATTGATATTACCGAGGTTGGTGTTGTGTTTTCCGAATGAAGAAGGTCATCTTGTACCACCACGAATCAACAAATTTCTACAATTAGCTAGGAGAGTCCATAGAATCCCCCAACAGAGGCGGCCTACACCCCACATGGCAGAGGTATAAGCAACGCACCTTCACCGGTGGATGGTCACAGAGGCATCTCTTGATTCAAAGGCAATTTTGGTAGGTTGTGTCGTGCGACTACTCCTCACATATACCAATCAATGGCTATCATTCCCTTTTGTGGCATGAGCCATGTGAATGTCTTACAAAGGGTGTATTGGCGTCCTCTAGATCTTTTCATCTTGAATATTAGGCCTGGCCTATTGAATTGGGTGAGATATGATAAGCTCATCAAGTATTGTCATATGGAGTCGGTACTTTAGTAGGAAAAGAGGGTTAGATCATCTCTACTAGGCTCCTATAAAGGCTTCCAAATGGTCGTTTCGGGAGATGGAGATGATTTCCTGGGAGCGACGAGTGATGTTATCCACAAACTTCTAAAAGTTGCCCCCAACAACTTTTGTGTTGCTTAAAAAATATTTATACAACTATTTAATACATCTAGATATCCTAAAATTTTGAATGCAACCACGACTAGGATAAAAAAAAGTAGCACAAAGTGCATATTCTAGACAATATTCCTTCCGGGGAGCATTTTTTCTTCACCTTTAATTTGGTTGTATTTGCTTTGATATTGTGTTCATTAACAATATCATCCCAACATTGCTCATTATGCATCTTTTCTTCTTCAATCCTCTTGTTGACTTCCTAAAACCTCTTCATTTCCCCCATCTTCCTCGGTGCCTCATTTTCTAGCTCCAACCTGTCTTATGCATTCTTTTTATTCTCATCAGCTTTGTTGTTCTCCTCGATTATGATGTTCAAATCTTTCAATAGAAGAATAATTTTCTTGAACACACAATCTATACTTGCCTTGCATAACATAACCACACGGATATTACTATAAAATCCTAAAAAACTTGAATTGGAAAAAGTTCACATAATCCCTAATTGAGCAAGCCTTAGAAATTTTACCTCGGCGAACGAGTATGTGTTGTTCCCGATGCCACCGAGGGGCTCTCCGCCCTTGTTCTCCATCCATGAAATCATGATAGTTGTGGTGGCTAGCTCACTTGGAGAGTAGCAGCTGGGGTCGCGAGAACTCAATGGAGGAGAGGTGGCGGGGTTGTGGGAGCCCAGCCAGAAAAAAGGTTGTTATAGCAAGGTCGTGTTGTGGTGCGAGACACCCTGCCAAGCTCATAGTGGTCCTTATGTGACATCGGCTGATCCATCCCGGGAGCTCCGGTCCAACCAAATCATCGCCGGTCAAGGGACATCATTGGTGCAGAATGGTGGCGGTATCTTGGGAAGGGTGCTTTCATGGTAAGGCATCCGGACGAAAAGGGTTAGACCAAAGGTGGCAAAAATGGGCCCAGGTGAAATTTCACTGAGGCGGCTTGTTCTCCTGCATATCCAGAAAAGTTTTGGAAGTTTTCTTTTGGGAGATCCTTCTTGGAGGGGAAGGGGTGATTTTAGGAGCTCCGCATTTTGGGAGGGGGGGGGGGGGGCATATGGGGGTATGATGGAGCACCTTTTTTAGGTTTTACATAGAGTTGGCAGTTTATTGGGATCAAGTGTGAATATATGGGGACAAATGGAGATGCTTTCATAGGCCAAGGAACTCAAATTCTAGGTAGGGTTGGGCATTGCTCGACAGACATCGCCGCAACCCTAAGTCACTCGTGTGTTAGAGGTGTGCATGGGCGAGGCCACGAAAAGATATCTTTTGTGTTACTCTTACAAATTTATGGCATCATTAGATAATTTTAAGAGTATTTGCTCCCTACAAATCAGGATTACCATATTCACTCAAATAATGGGTATGAACAGTGCACTTGGAGAGGACAGTGGTGAAACCACATCCACAACCATATTTTCAGATTATGAACCAGACTGGAAAGTGCCTACACAACATATATGAATGGAAACATGGCCCTTCAGTCAGGAATACGGAGCAAATACAAGGCGGATACTAATTGGTCTTGAATATTTTGTCTAATGTTGCACTGAAAATATGACTTGTATAAACACTAGCTAAATACATGTGGTCTGCTAAAGAACAATAAAAATAGGGTGTTGATTAAAATAAAGCAGACGCAATGACACACATCATCGTTCTCCTATGGCTTGCACCTTACCTTTTTTTTTGGAACTGGCACCTCCCTTTAGAGAAAAGACACACCATTCTTCTTCCCTCTCTCATCTTGCACTTGCACCCCTTTTTTTTTTTGCCTCTGGTCCATCCCCTGTGCTTCATAATTTTCTTAATAATCAGAGTGAATTTTTGGGACTTAGAATTGATCTATTTTAAAACTATTTTACATTTAAATATGATTGAAAAATTGTGTAAATTGGAATACCCAACTTGTCATGCTTAGATCTACTTTCTAATTTCCAAACAGGTCACCAACATTCATGATGTATCAAAACTGCAAATTATTCCAGACAGGTTACGAACATTCATTATGTATCAAAACTGTAAATTATTTAGTATAAATGAAGAAATATCACAAGTTGCAAAAAAACAAAATCAGATAAAACACCTTTTCTTGATCTACTCAAAGGACATAAATGTTACTCGAATCCCTTATTTGTAAAGATATAAAATGTGCTAATGGGCTGCGACATATCCGACCCATTTAGCTTGTGCTTCCATACGAAGCCTTCTTCCCTCTGCTCCCATAGCTGCGAAACTGGTCTAGCTGCGAAAACAACGGCCTTCCTGTTCACCCCACGGCCCATAGCTACGAAACTTCGACGCTAACCGGAAAATCTAAAAAGGAACGGTCAAGATCATACTGATACTGCTACCATGTGAATTTTTGGGCCTGCATAATGATATGACTTCCACTTTAAATTCCTCAGGATAAGACTGCGAAAAGATGAAGATCAACATTCAGCATGCGTGCATATAAACCAGGATCTGGCAGTTCTACTGGCTCGTAGATTTGCACCTCCCAGTCCTTGACATATCTCAGCATCTAGAACCTCGATGAAAAGTAATATCCTTCAGCATAGAAATTTAGCAAGAGCTCTGGCTTGCAGCTAGCGAACCGACAACTTCAAGCGCACGAGAAATACCACCGGAAATCACGGACTAGATATAACCTGACAAAACAAAGAGAAGACAGGTAAGACGACACATAGTAACTATCAGAGTTGCCAACCTAACGACTGGGTCAGAGCTGCATAGTAGTAGTAGTAGTAGTATTGGGAGAGTGGTGAAACCTGCGAATATCTTTGGGCAGACTCTGCCGAAATGTCTTAGCCATTAGCTGACGTAAAGACCAGCTGGGCGTATTACATTAGCTTCAAAATGTCTCCAGTCTGCAGTCAACCAATAAGAGTCCCCAAGGGACGGTGCTTCCAAATTTCCAACCCTCAGTCAAAAAGATCTCAGATTCTAGTGGCTATTACCATGCATTCGGTCATGCTGATTGCCTGACTTGGACTTATCATACTGGTCGTCTCTAGGTTGTCCACACATCCTGTTGACACATTATCTATGCCATTTTCCTTTTGTTACTTGACTATGCAGCTGCCTGCTAAGTAACAAGGCGACAGTTAGCCAAGCACCAGATAGGGCTAGCATGGTAGACACAACCAGTGCAAGAGCCGCTGACGGAGTGATGAGCGGAGCAGAAGAGGAGAATGGCTCGAAAAAGATGGCCAAGGATGGCAAGGCGCCGTTCCATGACCTTTTCAGGAACGCGGACGCCATGGACGTGGTGCTGATGCTGGTTGGCACAATCGGCGCACTTGCGAGCGGCATGTCACAGGTGATCATGGCCATCATCTTCGGGCAGGTGGTCGATGCCTTTGGGGGCGCAACCCCCGGCACCATCCTTCCCCGAGTAAACAAGGTACCCTTCTGATTCTGCATGAATCTGCAAGCCTGCAGCACAACTGGAACTTGTTACATGTTGGCCGATAGCTTACAGGACAATGATACGAAATTCAACATTGGTATAGATTATTCTGCAAAGAGATTTTTTATTTGGCATGCCCTTGATTTGTAAAGGTAAACATAGTTTTTCTTTTGACAATACCAACAGAATACTGATTTTGTAATCTGGCTGGCATGTTTCTTTCAGGTGGTTCTAGAGTTTGTCTACTTAGCCTTTGGAACATTGCCGGTTTGTTTTCTCCGTAAGTACGACAGATGCATATGTATGGTATCTTTGCATGGATTTTCCCATTATGTACATACTTTCCAGAACTCTGTAAATATGACCAATAAACATGACCTTCATGGTATATTTGCATGGATTTCATATTATTTATATACTATCAAGAAGCAAACAGATCCTAGCAAATGCTACATCTATTTTTCATTTAACAACATCTCTTCTGGTAACCCAGCCATGGGTATGATACTCAGCTACCATAAAGGAATCAGACGATTCTCAACAGTGAAAAATATTGCAGTCACTTCGGTACCATGGCATAATAGTTAATTATTGCAAACAAGTATCATGTTGCAGATACTTGACCATGTAAATACAACATATGAGTATGTTTGACAATAGTTGAACCCAGTATTATATAGCTATTGATATCTTGGAAGACCATGTGCTCAAAATCAAACATTTTGAGCACCATAATATCTATAAATACCAGAGGCACACATAGTCAATATCAGATGTCCATTGACGCTTTTGCTGAATCATTAGACTTCAGAATGTCACTGGAATCATTCTTTTCCATAACAACCATGCTCAACAGAGATATCATGTTGGACGGTGACTGGGGAGAGGCAGGCAGCTCGCATTCGATCTTTGTACCTCAAGTCGATTCTGAGACAAGACATGGCGTTCTTTGACACAGAAATGAAAAGTGGACAAGTAGTCTCTGGTATATCTGCTGACACAATTCTAATTCAGGATGCTATTGGCGAGAAGGTACAAACCCTGCACCTTCCGATTTGATTTACGTGCTAAAAAAGATAAATATGTTGCTTCGCTACTTTTCTAGTGATGCTTCAGCTTCTATTGGTGTATAGACAGTGGCAGGCCCAGAAATTTGACAATGGGTATTCAAAAATTAAAAATTATTGAAAAAAAGACACAGCCAAAATTAGTGAATATGTACTGGTAGTCGATCCGATGAGCAGCTGTTACCATGCTCTAGTTCTAACCAACAACACAAGTGAGCTCTCATGTCACGACATGCATGGTATTTCAAAGAAAACAGACTAGAATTGATGAATCTAGCACTAGGTTTAAAATTTTTGCCAAAAATTATCGGTATTCAGCAGAATACCCATGATACCACATGTGCCCGCCCATGCGTATAGATCCTTCCTCGGTGTCATCTTTTTGTTAGGGGAGTTTGTGGACCATCTCCGGAAGCCAATAACAATGACAATAATTTTACTAGTAGTAAGACTCTGATATAATTCTGTATTAAAAGTTTGCAATAAGTCATAATCTTATATATTTTTACATTTCCCCATTCCATTTTTTAGGTCGGGAAGTTTCTACAGCTTCTTACCACTTTCCTTGGTAGTTTCGTGTTGGCGTTCATCAAAGGCTGGCTCCTAACTCTTGTAATGCTTTCTACTATACTACCATTAATCGTGGCAGCTGGACTCATCTCAAAGACGCTGTCCAAAATATCTACCATGGGCCTAGCATCATACAGAGATGCAGGGGATATCGTTGAACAGACACTTGGATCCATAAGGACGGTAGGCCACTTGTTGATCCCGCAATCAAGCATGACAAATCCTGCACTAACCAGTATTCTATTATAACAGGTTGTTTCATTCAATGGCGAAAATAAAGCTATGGTCCTATACAACAATCTCATAAACAAGGCATACAAGGGTATGGTAAAAGAAGGGGCTATCCAAGGCTTTGGCATGGGTTTCATTTCCCTCATCAATTTCTCCAGTTTTGGCCTAATTGTATGGTATGGCAGTAAGTTAACCCTCAGCAGAGGATATAGTGGAGCAGATATCATGATTATATTGCTATCTGTCCTGATAGGTGCAAGGTTAGTACTAACACTATCAAAGGTTCTTCTCCAGCTTACTAACTAAATTCAACCATCAGATGACATGTTGTACTCCCTCCGATCCGTATCTAGACAAAGTTGAGTCAATTAATATGAACTGGAGGGAGTAGTATTTTATAACAACTTGCTAATACTAGCTAGTTTTGATGCATGCAATCCTTTTTTAACATGGAACTTTTCAACTGTTTGGAGTAGGTCATTGGGTGATGCAACCCCCTGCATTGTTGCCTTTGAGGAAGGAAGAGGTGCAGCTTACAGATTGTTTAAAACAATCAACAGGAAACCAGAGATTGATTATAATGATAGTACTGGTGCTGTGTTAGAAGACCTCAAGGGTGATATAGAGCTGAGGGGTGTGTTTTTCAGTTATCCAAGCAGGCCAGAGCAACTAATATTCAGTGGATTTTCAATGCATGTACCAAGTGGCACAACTATGGCCATAGTTGGGGAGAGTGGGAGTGGCAAATCAACTGTGATAAATCTGGTTGAGCGATTTTATGATCCACAGGCTGGCGAAGTGCTGATCGATGGAATGAATATCAAGAGTTTTAAGCTAGACTGGATTAGAGGGAAGATTGGCCTTGTTAGCCAGGAGCCACTGCTCTTCATGACATCCATCAAGGAGAATATAACCTACGGAAAAGAGGATGCAACACTGGAAGAGATTAAAAGAGCAGCTGAGCTTGCCAATGCGGCAGGATTCATTGAAAATTTGCCTAATGTACGCAATCTCTTCAACAGTAGGCCAATCCCATGTATATAAACATAAACCTGATGCTGTCTCCATATGATTTCAGGGTTATGAAACAACAGTTGGCCAACGTGGTGCTCAGCTCTCAGGGGGGCAGAAGCAAAGGATTGCGGTCGCGAGAGCCATCCTTAAAAATCCAAAAATTCTTTTGCTCGATGAAGCAACCAGTGCATTGGATTTGGAGTCTGAGAGGATAGTCCAAGAAGCACTAAACAAAATCATGACTGGGAGAACCACGGTTGTTGTGGCACACCGTTTAAGCACTGTTAGAAATGCCCACTGCATCTCAGTTGTTTCTGAAGGAAAATTAGTCGAACAAGGTTAGTATCTCTCCTGCTTGATCTTTACTTTGATTTTGTGCCAAAACAGATAAATTCAATTGAAATGGTTCACTTAGGACATCATGATAAATTGGTAACGGATCCTACTGGGGCATACTCTCAGCTTATTCAGCTACAAGAGGCACACCAGGAAACTAGCTACCAATTGAATGCTGGATCAGGTCCATTATCGAAAAGAAGTCAATCACTCAGGCGATCAATTAGTAGAAGTTCAGCTGGGAGCAACCATCATTCTTTAACCCTCACTGTCAGCTTGCCTGGCCCCACTGCAGTACTGCAATATGATGGCGCAGATGGTGAGACGCAAAACAAGAATACTGATGGCAAGGTATCCAAGAAGGGCTCAATTGGCCGACTAATTAACCTAGCCAAACCAGAAACAGCAGTTCTTCTATTTGGTTCTCTCGCAGCAGCACTTGACGGAACTGTTTATCCAATGATGGGTTTGGTATTTGGTAGTGCTGCAAAAACATTCTATGAATTACCAGCAGAGAAGCGAAAGAAAGACTCTGTATTTTGGGGATTGCTATGTGTAGGGCTGGGTGTGATTGGTATGATATCCAAGCTAGCAAATAGTTACCTATTTGCAATAGCTGGTGGGAAACTCACAAAACGCATTCGTGCTTTGACATTTCAAACCATAGTGTACCAAGAGGCTGCTTGGTTTGATCATCCTGCAAATTCCAGGTAAGCTTTGCTGATCAATTTTCACAATGGAACATCAAGTTTAAGATACTAACTGCCTCTTTCTTACAGTGGAGCGCTTGGTGGAAGGCTATGTACTGATGCTCTTAATGTGAGACGTCTTGTAGGGGATAACATAGCCTTAATGGTTCACTGTACTGCAACACTTCTTTGTGGAATAATAATAGCAATGAGTGCAGACTGGAAGCTTTCATTAGTCATCTTAGTTGTGATTCCTTTAATGGGTCTCCAGGGCTATGCTCAAGTTAAGTTCTTAGAGGGATTTAGTCAAGATGCTAAGGTGAGCCATGGATTAGCTTTATTTAGTCCCATTTGCCAATTTTTCCCTTTCTACAGTGTAAACTCTGATAAGTGGATTTAGTACATACCTCATGCTGACAAAAGGTGGTTAAGTTAGCACATCTCATTAACAGTAACATCTGTCCTACAATGCTGTAACAATAAGAAATTTAGGGAACATGGGTGCACTTTTAGTTTATCTTTCCCTTTCATTTCGTTTCTAATTGATGCGTGATCATAGGCCATGTATGAAGAAGCAAGTCAAATTGCAACTGAAGCAGTTGGTAGCATCAGAACAGTATCATCATTTTGTGCCGAGAAGAGAGTAATGAAAAAATACATTCAGAAATGTCAAGGTTCTAAGAATCAGGGAATTCGAACCGGAATAGTTGGAGGCCTTGGTTTTGGCTTCTCAAATATGATGTTATATCTCACCGCTGCTCTTTGCTACTATGTTGGTGCAAAGTTTGTTAGTCAGGGCGATTCCAATTTTGGCGATGTTTTCAAGGTAGGTAACCACTAAGAATTATTTCAACAACATCAAACATTTCTCATGATTATCCTATCTTGATTGATTATCCTATCTTGATATGTGCTTCAAATTAATATAATGCAGGCCCTATTTGCTTTAGTTTTAACCGTGGTTGGAGCAGCACAAACTAGTGCTATGGCTTCTGATTCAACCAAGGCAAAAGATTCTGCAACTTCAATATTCACAATCTTAGATAGAAAATCTCAAATCGATTCCAGCAACGAAGAAGGTTCAACCATGGAGCATGTCAATGGTGACATTGATTTTGTCCATATAAGCTTCATATATCCTTCCCGTCCAGATATTCAAATATTCAGTGACTTTAACTTGAGCATTCCCTCTAGAAAGGTCGTACTGAAATTTCAAACCAGAAGTTCAACTTTTTCATTTTCTCGAAAGTATTTCGAGGATTCAATTTACTTTCTAAGGACTAACTTAGTAACATGCGTATTGCAGACTGTTGCGCTTGTTGGTCAAAGTGGCAGCGGCAAATCTACAGTAATTTCTTTACTAGAGCGTTTCTACGATCCTGATTCTGGTGTAATCTTACTGGACGGAGTGGAAATCAAAACTCTAAAGCTCAGTTGGTTGAGGGATCAGATGGGATTGGTAAGCCAAGAACCGGCACTTTTCAATGACACAATACGTGCCAACATAGCATACGGGAAGCATGACGAGGCAACCGAGGAAGAGATTGTCGCGGCTGCTAAAGCAGCCAATGCCCATGAATTCATATCAAGCATGCCACAGGGGTACAGCACAACAGTCGGAGAGAGAGGAACCCAGCTATCAGGCGGGCAGAAACAGCGCGTAGCTATCGCAAGGGCTATCCTCAAGGACCCAAGGATACTGCTCCTTGATGAGGCAACGAGCGCGCTGGATGCCGAGTCGGAGCGCATCGTTCAGGATGCATTAGACCGCACGAGGGTTGGCAGGACAACTGTCGTCGTGGCACACCGCCTCTCGACGATCCAAGGGGCCGATATAATCGCAGTTCTGAAGGATGGCACGATTGTGGAGCAAGGAAGGCATGACGCGCTGATGGGCATCGCCAGTGGAGCCTACGCCTCGCTCGTAGAACTCCGCCCCAAGGCAACATAATGCAAATGATGTGGCAATAGAGTCAATTTGAACTAGTACAACGTACGGTTGGCTTGGACAATCGAGATACACTACTAATGTAGATATGAAATGTTCCATGTGTGATTTCTGTAAAAAGTGTACCAGAGAGTGTATCTTAACTTGAGCTGGATTGCCAGCAACTTTGCATACGGCCTGTAGGCACATTGTTACTATCTAAATAAGTTCATACATCATCGAAATCCTTGGAATAATTTGTTTGGGGGTTACATCCTAGGCAGTGAATAACGCGATGCTTGACGAAATCGCCGAATTAAACTGACGGACATAGTGCGAAGGTGGGTCATCGTAGGGTTCAAGAGGTGTACCTGGCGCGGACGCCGGAGATGGACGGCTGCGGCGTGACAAAAAATGCAACCCCGTGGACTCGTCGGGCAGGCAGCGGCTCGGCCGTAAAGCATCCAGCTAGCCAGGCCATGTGCGACCCCAGGCTCCGGAAGCATTCCGGGAGCAGGTCCTCCGTGCACTGCACCGGCGGCGCGCCATCCAGTGCGGCGTCGCGTTCGCGGCGAACGCGAACAGGAGGGCGAGGCCTCCGCTTGCTGATGGGATACGCAGGGCTATCCTGTGGCACGGGGTCGGCGAAGTTGCGCCGGCGAGCTACGGTAGAGATGGGCGCGCGGCGGCGGCGCGGTCGGGGATTTTTGGCTGATGAGGTGCAGGCGTGCGGCCCAACCCTTGGGCTCAACTGGGCCAGGCTCAACTCGCATTCCACGATCCAAACAGTCAAACACAATAGTCTGCCGTCATAAAATAAAACAAATCTGAAGTCTCACTCTATTTTTTCGGGCTGGAGAGGATGACAATATTGTTTGAGAACTAATGATTTAGAGAATCAAACTGATGTTCCATTGATGATTGTTGGGGGTATATATACCCACCGAACAGACGCCAATAAGGCGGTTACAAAGACACCTCTTGGGTATTACAGCGTTTGGACAAAACTAACTGCCTACTTAGCTTAGGACCTAAGCTAATCTTAATAACTGCCTAGTTAGCTTAGTATCAAAGCTATCCTATTTCTAACACTCCCCCTTGGACAACGCTATTTCTTGAAAATCTCTTGTGTAATCTTCAAAATCTTCTCGCATAGTCTTGAAAATCATCTTTATATATGAGGATGTCCTTGTAAACAATGGTGCTCTTTGTAAATATTTTATCATCTTGAAAGTCATCATCTTTAAAATCTCTCCCCCAAAAACCCTGTGGGAAAAATATAAGGAGAGTTGTATTTGATATGTTGTTAAAACTCTTTTAAACCCTTTGGGAAAAATAAGGAGAAAATAGTACAACATGTAAAGATTGTTGTCTCCATGAGAACTCATATGAGAAAACCTTAGAGAAGGGAAAAACCTCACGAATGAGTTTGGAGAACAATAAATATGCCTTATATACTTCCTTTAAAAAAAAACCCCAGTGGGAAAATAGGAGGTATGACATATAAATATTGCAAAAAGTGCAATATGATGTGCCACCGAAAACTCCTTTAAAACCCAATAGGGAAAAAATAAGGAGAAAGCAATGTGACATATCTAGACACTTATATTTATATCGTCTCATTAAAAACCTTTTATGAGAAATCATTAGGGAAAACTCATTAAGAGAAAAAGAGTACAATATATATGATCTAATGATCATCACCGGGTTATAATTTGGAAGTTTTACTCCCCCTGAACTTTGCAAATCTAAAAGTTGTCTCACACCAATCCATGAACTTAAATTCATGAGCGTGGGAATCTGTAAAACACTGTGAATAAACCTGTTAGATTTTCACATGATATGTTTGCAAAGTGTTTATCTCCCTAGTTTGAAGATATTAATTTAACCCTGATGCATTTGAGCAATACAAGTGGTATTATCTGATAGATAATGGTGGGTGATTCTGTTGAATCTTAACCACATGATCTTGAATGTGTTAAATTATTATATGAAGCTGTTAGAGTCTATTTTGTATTCTTATTTTAGAAGACTCTTTCATTGAATTCACTCTATGATATGGCATTTTCGGGATCGGGTAATTATAGCCAACGTAGATTACATGATGGTCAAATCTTGATATTCCTAAGATAATTAATCAAGAACATTTGTGCCTTAAATATATCAGAGGATATTACTTACACCAACCTTTTAGTTGGGGTTTGCACTTAAAAGACGTTGACAACAAAACATTCGCATTTGTGATGTAGTTTGTATTGAGATATGGAACAAGAGGTCCAATATCACTTCATCACTACTACAATGTATGAATGAATTTGTATCTATGTTAGGGATATTGTGACCATATGTATCTTTGATTTTATTTATCCATATTTAATTTCTTCAAAAAATTTATGGACATGTAAAGACTGATAGATATGTATTCCGAAGGAATATACTCAAGTTATAAACTTGATTAATACTTGGTTCAATCCAAATCTCCGTCTTGATAAGATTGTAAGGACCTTTCATGTATATTATAGACTTTGATGATAAAAGTATCGATATATACAAAGGTCATGTAGAATCCAATTAGGGATTTTGTTTATGACTGCATATAAGCAATCATTATTTTACGAGTAATCCTTTATAAGAAGGAGCTCTTATAGTCAATTGTACCACACAATTTGTGTTTGACTATTTTAAGTCATAGAGTGACTTTTGTATTATTACACATATGTTGCTATTTATTTTGGATTTGGATTTATAAGTCTTAAGGACTTTAATATAGATATCCAAATTGAGTGACCCATATGATTATGTAATCACTACATCTATGAATTACATGGATAGTTTATTTATAACTGCCAATAATATTAGTATCGAAACGTAATTCCACTTATACCAATAGGGTATGTTACATCATATATAATTGATGTCTGGTATCTGCGTGAACCCTTGCGCTACAAGCCTCACTTTATCACCACCTCATTGTTTTTTTTGTTAACAATATTTCATTTATCTTCCAGAGGGAAGGTGCTTATGAGGAATAGGTTTTACGATGGTAAATACATCCCTTGTTGAGTGAGTGCTATTCTTATTCAATTGCCTCCTTCTAGTTGAACCAACATATGAGTGCATTAGGCACTCTGCCATGGACTTTGGTTCAGGGCCCTAAAGGTTTTAGCAATTTTAAGAATTAAATATTTGTCGACAAAATGTAGTCTTTGTTGTATGATTCTGTTGAACCGATAAGATTTGTGGAAATGTGATTAAAATATTTTAACTCCTCATGATTTCCCATAACAATGGAGTCAAGGTGTTTCGATGTCCCAACACTTAAAATTATGTGCACATTTGCGCTGGGTTTGGATGATGAGCATCCACTATGTGTTATTCAACTTGAGGTTGAACTACATTTACTTGTTTAGGATATAATTTCCTCTGTTCCGCGGAAGCATGTGAGAATTTCTATCTCATGTGGCCAATTTTCTCCCCCTTTTGCTCTCATTTAGGAGGAAAGCGGTTACATTAGGTACCTTTCACTCTTTTGGCACATTGGTTGCATGCATAATATGATTTTGTGACATATTTGTCACGAGTAAATGTATGTGGCAGATTTGCAATGTGTTGCAAATTTATGACTGAAGTTATCATTCAGATTTTTCAAGTACATGAATATAGGACTGAAAGTCTATGACATTTATTATTTATTTATCGGCATTCTTTGTGGTACTAATCTCCCCCTAATGCCGAAAAATGTCCTTATTACAAATGCAATCAGCGTACGGGCTATCAGTAACTCCTTTGTTAGGGTCTTGAGGTATTTAACGGATAATCAATTATACCTCTATTATTTCTCACGTAGATCCCAAATTGATGTGGGGGGCCCATGATGTACGTTGGGGTGGTGATATCGGTATATAACCGAATTATCGCAGATGGGAAATACTTGTTTGATTTTCACGTACTTACTGCAAGGGGAAACAGTATGATAAGCAACTGTTGTGATCTGGCTAGATCTACGGTCTGTAAGACCGCATGTATCCAACAATATGTTGGTGTATTAAAATTCTGTTGAAGTGGTCATTTAATTAGTTTGATTCTTTTAATAAAGAATTTAGTTACACCATTCTAGGTATGTACGAGAGGTACTCAGTAAAATCATAAATGCTCATGAAAGCGATAATCAAATTGGTTAAGCCAATATGTTATGATAATTTTCTCTTAATTTGATAACTTGAGCATAAAGTAGTAAAATCATGGGTTTGTGGAGATTAGACTCACATAAGACCATCAATTAGTTGTGCCTACGGATACCATGAAATACTTATATGACCCAAAAAGTGGTTGAACAGTCCACATGTACCTTCTTGAATGAGTTCAAGAAATTTGAGTGGCTACATTCTAATTTTAAGGTGAGAGAGCCTTAAAAAAATATCTTATGGCATATGAGGTGCGCGTAGAATCTAGTGGACTTGAGAACTTTGCAACTTTAAGTTGTGACCAACAGAATTTTCAGTAATTTGTCGCATTATCCCAACAATGGGTGACCAAGACGATTATGACAAATCTTAAATTCATGAAGATCCAAAAAATTAGTTTGTACGCAACAAAGTTTAGTATGAATTTAGTTCATACATTGAAATGTCATGTATGAGAAACATGATATTAATGGACAAAATACCACATATGGTAGTATAAATATGGGTTTATTGAGATAGGTATGAGACTAAACAAGGTCTCCAAAATGTCTTGGGAATTTTATTCCACAAGAAAACTAGTATTCTAAAGGAGTGTATCTCCAACCGTATTATGCATGTGTTTTCTTCATGATGAAGATTATAAGTATAATCGTAACAAGATTATAGTACGGTGTTTCTTGAAGTGAGCTTCAAAATTACCCCGTTTAACTTGTTGATGATCAACTTGTGGAATAACCCAACCAAAATGCTTGGGAATTGGGATTTCATATGTACAATGATTCATACAATAACATCTTTGGTAAACTTGAGAGTTATCTTATCTCTTTAATATATCCATTATGTTTCTCCTTGTCATTTTACCTCCAGTTTACATTGATTTCTCGTAGTTCTTTCCGGGACCATTGAGATTACTAGTACTATGGGTACCATTTGAATTTCAGGTAGTGGTATATATCACCCGTAGGGTGTATCTAATGATTCTTTCCGGGAAGACATCATATATCCTGAAATTGAGAGGATAATGTTTTTGCATTACCATCGCAAGAGGATGTAAAGTGCATGAAGGGTTTTGAATCAGATCTACATTAAAATTGACTGATGACAAAATATCAACTTGCAATTTATTTTATAGACAACATAACTAAAAAATCACAATGGGCTAGAATCCTCAAAAGTGGATGAGATACTATTCACATTGTGTTTATGCATCATACATCTCCTTGATCGAGATTTACAGAGAAATCGATATTTACTCAATTTCTCTCATGTTTGATGACAAATGCTCTAATGAGCATATATTAATGGTCAAGGTGATTTCTTAATGACCATAGGTAGACATTTAATGTTGATAAATCAAATGATACTTCTATCAATGATTTGAACTTCATTACAAAAGTGATGGGTGATGTTACATTATATATATACTGTTGACATTGGTTGTTCATGGTGAATATAATTATCACCACATGATGTAGAAATTTTGATAGTTTATGAGAAATTTCTATTTATCATGGATTGTCTTGATAGACATTCCATCCATGTCCAATGATTAATGATTCCACATCTTGCCAACATAGTAGAAGCATGCAATAATCATGCATCATTTTTTTACTATGATAGTAAAATTTATTTTGGTAAACAACAAATATGCTCTAGAGGAACTATTTGAATATTAAGCTGATGCTTTTATGCCATATGTGTGTGTGTGTATGTGTCGATCTCAAACTCCATATTTATGGGGTAGATCTCTCGGCAATGGAAGATATGGAATTTTTGCAGTCCATGCCATTACATTGTGATTCACAATATATATATTTTTTAAGGATATTCACATATTTTATTGGCAATATCATCACGTATTTTCAATGAGAATTTTGCAAGAAAAAAAAATGATTTGAATTGCAAAATAATTTTGTTAGACCAAAATACCATGTTATGGAGAATGCTAGTGAAGGAAAACACATTGAGTGTGTCTCAAAATCCACATGAAAAAGATCTTGAATATAGGAAAAATATTATTTTGCTATAGCATTGCCTTGTTTGTGCATCTAAATGCAAAAGTATTTAATGAATATGCAATATATGACCTGAGGGCCACATATTGCTAGTATAATAGCTTGGACAGACTTTTACATTTAGCCAGAGGGTTGTAAGAAAAAACAACTAAATAAATGAGACTAATCTCCATAATAAGTACAGAGTTATAAGGCGAGCTCTACGTTGTAAAGTCTCATAAGTCTGAGAACTTATATGTATTATAGGCAGAAATTTAACGACTAATTTGCATAGTACGTTGAGTGAAACAGAGAAAGCATGAACTAATACGTAAATGCTATGAAGCTAAAGTGTCAAATTAAAAAAAAATAACCGAAGGGATAAGGTTCCCGTCGTTTTCCTCCATTGCTGTGTGCATGAATCAATCGATTCGTTTGCTGATAGATTCATACAGATCGTTGTAGGTTCGTGTACGCCGGAGGACGCCGCCGGTTGAGCCGGCTGCCGAAGAGGCGCAGCGCTGCTGGGAGCCGTGGGCTCGGGCGCCGCCGTGCCTCCTGTCGTGGCCCGGCCGCGGCTGCGGTGGTCGCACCGCTCGTCAGGGTCTGCAGCTCCGCCGCCGAGCCGCAGGCTGGCTGTGGGCATCAATTGGAGTCGCCTCCGTGCTGGTAGGAGTCAGGACGAGAGGCGGGGCCGCGCGCTCCGCCACGCCGCGAGGGCCGAGCCGAAGGCTGCCGGGTGCGCCCGCACCGGTGGCGCAACCGTGTGGTGCGCCGTCCGTTCGACGCCGTCTCTGCGTCCACCGCGAGGAGTTGGTCGAGGGCCGTTACGCGCCGAGGAGTGCTACCACCGCGTTGCAGGAGCCGCGACCTCGGGCGCCTCCATGCCACGGGACGCGAGGGAGCCACGGTCGTGTGCTCTGTTAGCAAGTCTCGCCGACAACAACCAGTACTTTTCTTGGCCTGCCGCTCTTTGGGAGAGCAAAGTGCGTGATAACGTGTTTGAGAACTAATGATTTAGAGAATCAACTGATGTTCCATTGATGATTGTTGGGGGTATATATACCCACCGAACAGACGCCAATAAGGCGGTTACAAAGGCACCTCTTGGGTATTACAGTGTTTGGACAAAACTAACTGCCTACTTAGCTTAGGACCTAAGCTAATCTTAATAACTGCCTAGTTAGCTTAGTATCAAAGCTATCCTATTTCTAACAAATATGACATTGAGCAGAAAGGTTAGATTTGATTAAATAAGAAAGAAAGATCATTTTCAGTTGAACTTTTGAAAATGATAAAAATCAATTTTTAATACGTGCCTAGCTTGGAAGAGACTGACCCCCAAAAAAAAAAGGTTTTTCTTTTCTCAACTGATAAGCTGATCGGAAGCTTTTCTCTAAATTTTATTAGATGCACCTCTTATCCACAAGCTGTTCCAATTAAACTTTAATCCCCATATAGTTTTGTATGCATGCATTACATGTTTCTAACTAGGGGAAGACTGTCTTATCAGACACTATACATATCATCGCCAAAGGGCGTAGGTCCTACACATTACGCCGGCCAGAATCTGCAGAAGAAGACCAGGCCATGCCATTTGTGTGACGTTCTCACATACGACAACATACAGTAGGACATCCCTCCGCCTAGGATTAGGAACACACCTACATCCAAAAGAGGTGATGCTCCAACCATTCAAAACACAGATCCTGGGCTCTGCCATTTGGATTACTCCGGCGGCTGCAAGATTGCGATCGTGCGACAGCTATTTCCAGATCTGACCATTCTGCGGTATCTCCTGCCAGGCACAGACGACGAGAGATACTAATATTAGAAAAATGTCCAAGAAAAACATAATGTAAAGATTTGAGCATAAGCAGCCAAAATGTCCTAGTAATCGTTTGATGTAAACAGTTAGTACTAAAACAGCTGGCCATATTAAAGTTAGCAGTAAAATTTCCTCCAGGCCGCTCTCAAGGAAGAAGAGTTCCTCGAGGGATGTTGCTTTCCCGGTGAAGATCTCAGATTGCAGCAGCTGTCATCATGGATTTGGTCATAGCCGGCTTTCACATGTCCGCTAAACAACCAAGATCACTTTCAGCCACAGCCAAGATCACTTTCACCCGTCATGACAAAGATATATACACTAATAAGAGGTGCACTCACAAACATCATCCGAGTGCTCTACTGACTACTACTATGGATTGGGACAGAAATTGCTCCAGCCCAACAAGTGCACTGGAAGTTTTGGAAACTTCTTTATTGTGTATAATTCAACCTGTTCTATGTTAAGCGTAACAAACTGAGAAAAATCCAACAAACAATAAATCAAAAGAATAACGAAGATGAAAAAAAAAATGGTTGGCAAACTTTCTTCAAACACCTTTTGAGTTTAATGTCCACCGGAAAATCCAACAAAAATAGGAAAACCATGATGATGCAATATTCAAACAGAAGCATATAAGCGCATATGTGCAGGAGTGCACTGTGAAGGGTGAGCGCTAACCATATGTTGCTGTTCTGGCTGGTTTTATTATCCTATTTGTCTCTATGTTGTCCTCACACCTTGTGGACACATTATCTGTGTTATTTCTTTTGTTACTCAACTATTAACCACATCTCATTTATGGTTACTCTTGTGAATGAAGTTAACTGCTAACTAACAAGACAACGACGCTATAAAAGCAGAAGCTACGCTACTCTCTACATTACAGCCAGAGCAATAGACAGACAGCTAGTCAAGTGCCTGGTAGGCATACCATGGGGAAGGGTGAAGAAGCAGGGGAGGAGAAAGGCAGGAAGAAGATGACCAAGGGTGGCAAGGCGCCGTTCCATGACATGTTCAAGAACGCAGATGTTACCGACATGGTGCTGATGCTGGTCGGCACGGTTGCCGCGGTTGGAAGTGGTATGTCACAGGTGGTCATGACGATCATCTTTGGGCGGATGATCGATGCCTTTGGGGGTGCCACCCCCGACACCATCCTTCCACGAGTCAACAAGGTACCCTTTTGCTTGTGTATCAATCTGCAAACCTGCAACACCACTGAAACTTGTTACAGATCAGCTGATAGCTTAAAGGACCCTAATATGAAACTTGACACCTTGATTTGACACTGGCATCAATAGGACCAAAGGCGGTCATATATTTTTTTATGCACAATATCAGAATAATAGAGATTTTGTAATATGGCTGGCATATTTCTTTCAGGTGGTTCTCCAGTTTGTTTACTTAGCCATTGGAACATTGCCTGCTTGTTTTCTCGGTAAGTATGACCCCCACACATGATCTTAATGCTATATTTGCATGAACTTCCCAATTATTTATATACTTTCCAGATGCAAGTAGATCCTATTGAATGCCACTATTCCTAATCAAGCCACCCAGCCACACAAGGTATGATACTCAACTACCATAAAAGAGTCAGATGCAACAAGAACTGTTGCAGACAAACTTGAATACCATAGCAATTACCATATAGAAAGAATACCAACTTTTAACCCTAAACCCTAGTGGAAGTTCGATCTTCAACCCTGAACTCCAAAACCATTTGATTTACCACCTCAAACTACTAAAATTGCACACTTTTCACAAGCGGTTTTGACTGATGCGGATGCCACGTGTGGTCCACGTCATTGACATGTTGCCACCGTGAATAAACAACCACAAAGGAATAAACAATCTATGACAAACTACACCGTCAAAACGTTCACAAAAAATTACTAGAAATGGAAAAAAATGTTGTCACGACAGATAGAAAAATAGGATTTGTTGACATGGCAGAGATACGACAATGACGTGGCATGTGCATGGCATCCACAATTCCACATAAGTCAAAACCGCTTGAGGTTGAAGTGGACTGCTTCAATAGATCAAGGCTGCATTTCACACAGTTTTAGATTTCAAGGTTGAGAGGTGAACTTTGGCCATGGGGGTAGAGAAGTCGACTTATTGTTCCAAATATTTATGACGTTGTATGTTCTCGTACTTGATCGTCTGTCAAGATACCATATGAATATGTCTGGTTATAGTTGGAACTCGCATTAGATTTGAGTATATTAATGTCTTTGAATAGCATATGCTCAAAATCTAGTACTTTGAGCATACCAACGGCTAATGCTCAATATCAGATCATCTATTGATGCTTTTGCTACGTCATTATATTTTATTATTGTAAGTAAATTATTCTTAAAATTAATACCTATGCTTACCAGAGATATCATGCTGGACCATGACTGGGGAGAGACAGGCAGCTCGCATTCGATCTTTGTATCTCAACTCAGTTTTGAAACAAGATATGCCATTCTTTGACACGGAAATGAAAAGTGGACACATAGTCTCCGGTATATCTGCTGATACAATACTAATTCAAGATGCTATTGGTGAGAAGGTACAACGCCTGCAGTTTCTTATTTTGCTTTACCACCTACAGAAGAAAATGGGTTGCTTAGTTACCATATACAAGCGGTGCTTTATGTGGTTGTTTGGATAACCGGGTTTAGCAGTCAGTTTAGAAAACGAGGTTTCGGCTGATGTTTAGGAAAACGAGGATAAGTCATAATATTGTTTAATTTCTTTGCATCCCCCATCTTTTTTTCTAGGTCGGGAAGTTTCTACAGCTTATCACCACTTTCATTGGTGGGTTTATTGTGGCGTTCATCAAAGGCTGGCTCCTAACCATTGTAATGCTTTGTACTATACCACCATTAGCAATTGCAGCTGGAATTATCTCAAAGATGCTTTCCAAAGTATCTAGCGAGGGCCTAGCATCATACGTCGATGCAGGAAATATTGTAGAACAGACAATTGGATCCATAAGAACGGTAGGTCCTTTGTTGATGATGCAATCAAGAATGACAAATCCTCAACTAATCAATATACATACTATAACAGGTGGTTTCATTCAATGGTGAAAAGAAAACCATGGACCTATACAACAATCTCATAAAGAAAGCATACAAGGGCACCGTCAAGGAAGGGGCTATTAAAGGTTTCGGCATGGGTTTCCTTTCCTTCGTTTATTTGTCCAGCTTTGGACTGATTATATGGTATGGTAGTAAGTTAACTCTCAGCAAAGGATATAGTGGAGCAGATATCATGAACATATTGTTCGCTGTCATTATAGGAGCAAGGTTAGTTCCCAGCTTACTAACTAAATTCAACCAGTATAGATAGACAAGTTATAGTACTCTACAATAGGTTGCAAAATACTTCCATAAATCCAATCTTAAGATGCTACATGTCTTCTAACGTGCAATTTTTCAACTGTTTGGGGTAGATCATTGGGTGATGCAACCCCCTGCATTGCTGCCTTTGAGGAAGGAAGAGTTGCCGCTTACAGATTGTTTACAACAATCAACAGGAAACCAGAGATTGACTATGATGATACTACCGGTATTGTGTTAGAAGACATCAAAGGTGATGTAGAGCTGAGGGATGTGTCTTTCAGTTACCCAAGCAGGCCAGAGCAAGTAATATTTGATGGACTTTCAATGCATGTATCATGTGGCACAACAATGGCCATAGTTGGGGAGAGTGGGAGTGGAAAATCAACTGTGATCAATCTGGTTGAGAGATTTTATGATCCACAGGCTGGTGAAGTGTTGATCGATGGAATGAACATCAAGAGATTTAAGTTAGATTGGATAAGAGGGCAGATTGGTCTTGTTAACCAGGAACCAATGCTCTTCATGACATCCATCAAGGAGAACATAACCTATGGAAAAGAGGACGCAACACTTGAAGAGATCAAGAGAGCAGCTGAGCTTGCCAATGCAGCAAGGTTCATCGAGAAATTGCCTAATGTACTTAAGCAAATGCAATCTTTACCCCAATTCCACGTATGTAAACATAGTCCTAATGATGCTCTAATATGATTTCAGGGTTATGACACAACAGCTGGACAACGTGGTGCTCAGCTTTCAGGGGGGCAGAAGCAAAGGATTGCGATCGCGAGAGCCATCCTAAAAAATCCAAAAATCCTTTTGCTCGATGAAGCGACTAGTGCTTTGGATTTGGGGTCTGAGAGGGCAGTTCAAGAAGCACTAAACAAGATCATGGTTGGGAGAACAACAATTGTTGTGGCACACCGTCTGAGCACTGTTAGAGATGCTCACTGCATCTCAGTTATTTCTGGAGGAAAAATAGTCGAACAAGGTAAGCGCTTCCCCTGCTCGACCTTTACTTTGATTTCATGCCAAAACAGATGAACTAAATCGAAATGGTTCACTCAGGAAATCATGATAAATTGTTAAAAGATCCTGCTGGGGCGTACTCTCAGCTTACTCGGCTACAAGAGGCACACGGGGGGATTGGCTGCCAGTTAAATGCTGGAGTATCAAGTCCATTATCTAAAAGAAGTCAATCACTCGAGCGATCAATTAGTAGAAGTCCAGGTGGGAGCGGTCGTCATTCTTTAATCCTCCCTGTGAGCTTGCCTGGCACCAAGGATGGTGCAGATGTTGAGAAACAAAACAAGAACACTGATGGCCAACCATCCAAGAAGGCCCCAATGGGCCGCCTATTTGGCCTAAACAAACCAGAAATGGCAGTTCTTTTACTTGGTTCTCTTGCGGCAATAATTGATGGAACTGTCTACCCAATGATGGGTTTGGTAATGGCTAGTGCCGCAAAAATATTCTATGAATTACCAACAGACAAGCGACAGAAAGATTCTATCTTTTGGGGATTGCTATGCGTTGGGCTGGGCGCAGTTGCATTGGTATCAAAGCTAGCAAATAGCCTTCTATTTGAAATAGCAGGTGGAAAACTTGTAGAGCGCATTCGTGCTTTGACATTTCAAAGCTTACTGTACCAAGAGGCTGCTTGGTTTGATCATCCTGCAAATTCTAGGTGAGTTATCCTTATCTATTCTCGGAAAGTCAGAATGGAGCAATAAAGATACTAACTCCCTCTTTCACCTCTTATAGTGGAGCACTTGGTGGAAGGCTATGTACAGATGCCCTTAATGTGAAACGTCTTGTAGGTGGTAACTTGGCCTTAATGGTCCAATGTACTGCATCATTTCTTTGTGGACTTGTAATAGCAATGATCGCAGACTGGAAGCTTTCATTGGTCATCTTAATTGTAATTCCTTTAATGGGTGTCCAGGGTTACGCCCAAGTTAAGTTCCTAGAGGGGTTTAGTCAAGATGCCAAGGTGAATCATGAATTAGCTTTATGCTATGAACTTTTACTTTAATCGCATTTCCGCCTTATTCATTTCTAAAGTAAAAAACCTCAAAAGGTAGACTCGATACATACTCATGCTGACAAGAGGTTTGATAAGTTAGCACAGTTGATTAACAGTAACCTCTGTGCGACGATGCTGTTAACTGTGCTTTTCATGTTCCTTTTTTCTCATGAACATGCTTATCTTACCCCTTCCTTCTGTTTCTGATAGACCATGTATGAAGAAGCAAGTCAAGTGGCAACTGAAGCAGTTGGTAGCATCAGAACAGTAGCATCTTTTTGCGCCGAGAAGAGAGTGATGACAATATACAATCAGAAATGTCAAGCTTCTAAAGATCAAGGAATTAGAACTGGAATAGTCGGAGGTCTTGGCTTTGGTTTCTCATATATGATTCTGTATGCCACTTCTTCTCTATGTTACTATGTTGGTGCAAAGTTTATTAGTCAAGGCAACTCTACTTTTGGTAGCGTCTTCCAGGTAACCACTAGAATTCAAAAATATTTTCCTGGAATATACTATTATGATATTTGATTTGTATTATATATAATGCAGGCTAACTTTGCTCTAGTTTTGGCCATGATTGGAGCATCACAAACTAGCGCTATGGCTTCTGATTCAACCAAGGCAAAAGATTCTGCAAATTCCATATTCATGATCTTAGATAGAAAATCTCAAATCGATTCCAGCAGCGGGGAAGGTTCAACCATGAAGCTTGTCAAGGGTGACATTGACTTTATGCATATCAGCTTCAGATACCCATCGCGTCCAGATATTCAAATATTCAGCGACTTTAATTTGAGCGTTCCCTCTAGAAAGGTCTTGCTTAAACCAGAAGTTTAACTTTTGTCATTTTCTCACAGTTATTGTGAAGATTCAATTTACTATACTTGAGTATTTATTTTTCCAAGACTTACCTAGTAACATGTTTACTGCAGACTGTCGCGCTTGTTGGCCAAAGTGGCAGCGGGAAATCTACAGTAATAGCTTTGCTAGAGCGTTTCTATGATCCTGATTCTGGTGTAATCTTATTGGACGGAGTGGAAATCAAAAGCCTAAAGCTCAGTTGGTTGAGGGACCAGATGGGATTGGTAAGCCAAGAACCGGTACTGTTCAACGACACAATACGAGCCAATATAGCATACGGAAAGCATGAGGAGGTAACCGAGGAAGAGATTACTGTGGCTGCTAAAGCAGCCAACGCCCACGAATTCATATCAAGCATGCCACACGGGTACAGCACGGCAGTTGGGGAGAGAGGAAGCCAGCTGTCCGGCGGGCAGAAGCAGCGCATAGCTATCGCAAGGGCCATCCTCAAGGACCCAAGGATACTGCTTCTGGACGAGGCGACGAGCGCGTTAGATGCCGAGTCGGAGCACATTGTTCAGGATGCGTTGGACCGAATGATGGTTGGCAGGACAACCGTCATCGTGGCGCACCGCCTCTCGACGATCCAAGGAGCTGACATAATCGCGGTTCTGAAGGACGGCGCGATCGTGGAGAAAGGGACGCACGAGACCCTGATGGGCACCGAAGGAGGAGCGTATGCTTCGCTCGTAAAACTTCGCCCAGTGCAACATGATACGAGGCTTGGACCAGGGAATCAACTCGAACTACTAGAATGTACGGCGGCTTAGGCGATTGAGATATATTGCTAGATTAAACGCGGGCTCCTTAGCGAATCCTACACGCCATTTCCAAGACCTGACATTTCTGTATGAATTGTGGCATGTGCCATGTAATGTATGTAGACTTCAACTGTGCCACTGACAGGCTTGGGTACAGCACATAGGCATACATTGTAATTCCATACATCAACCAACAATATATATGATTATTTATTGGGAGGCAGCCTATCAGGTGGTAGTGGAATGACCTTGGGGGTCTAGAGGTTACAAAAAAATTGGATCAAAATTTGCAGGCAGTGAATGAAGTAGTGCTCCCAGACTTGCAGGACTAAATTGAAGAACATACTACTGGGAATGGAACATTATAGAGTTGAAGCAATGTACGTACCTAGCGCGGACGGCGTAGGCGACTGCTGGATAACCGTCGTCATGGACGGCGGCGTGCCCCGTATCCAACCACCTGAGCAGGCAGCGGCCCAGCGATTTGACCATACGATCGAGCCGGTCCGCGCGCGTGTGACGCCGAGCACCGGCTGCGCTCCCCAACCGCGGGCAGATCCTCCGTGCACAGCGCACTGCGCGAGCGGCGCGCCGTCCCGTGCAGCATCACATCCGCCAAGGCGGCGAACGCAAACCGGAGAGCCGAGGCCTCCTGGCCAGCAGCTTCTGGCGCGCCGGATCGGCGAAGTTGCGCCGGCGGGATGCGTCGGTTGAGATGGGCGTGCGCCGGCGTGACGCGGCGGTTGAGATGGGCGTGCGCCGGCGTGACGCGGCCGCCGGTCGCTCTTCACTTCCGATTTCCGAAACAGAACGAGAGAGGCGTAAAACCAACTTACGTTAACCTACTGCGTTTACGTATTTCGCTCCATCACAAGCGCGCCGCTGCTGGGGGTTCACCGGCGCTTCCGGAACCCCGATGCCCGCCGCCGCGGCGACCCACCGGCGGGACCCGAGCAAGCTCCTCTACAAGCCTCGGCCCCCGCCGGAGCCGCACCCGTTCCTCCTCCACCTCAAGTCGCTCCCGTCCCCGGTGGCGGCGGCCGCCGCGCTCCTCTCGGCGCCGCGCCGCCTCCACGACCACCCCTTCGCCTCCTGCGTGCTCTACCGCCTGGCCCGCGCGCGCCTCTTCCCACTCATCCTCCCGCTCCTCTCCGCGCTCCGCGCCCGCCGCGCCCCGCTCCGCGCCACCGTCTTCGCGGCCCTCATCGACCGCCTCGGCGCCGCCTCCCGCCCGGACGCCGCGCTGCTCGTCTTCTACCGCGCCGTGCCGGCCTTCTGCCCCCACTCCAACGCCACCTTCCACGCGCTGCTCCACTGCCTCGTCTGCAACGGCCGCGTGGACGCCGCCCGGGCCATCCTCCCGCGGGCCGCCAAGCTCGGCGTCCGCCCCAACGCCGTGTCCTACAACATCATCCTCAAGGGCGTCTGCTCCCGGGACGCACGCGCGGTGCTCGACGAAATGCTCGCCCGCGGCGTCCGGCCCACGGCGGTCACCTTCAACACGCTGGTGGGCGCGGCGTGCCAGGAAGGGGACGTGGACGCGGCGGCGCGGCTCAGGGAGGAGATGGTGCGCCGGGGCGTGGCGCCGAACGCCGTGACCTACGCGCTGCTGATGCGGGGCCTCTGCGACGCCGGGCGGCTTGAGGATGCCAGGAAGATGATGTTCGACATGGAGTACCAGGGCTGCCAGACCGAGGTGGCCAACTACGGCGTGCTCATGAGCGCCTACGCTGGGCAGGGCGACGTCGATGCCGTCAGGGGGCTGCTCTCCGACATGCGCGGGCGCAAGCTCAAGCCCGACGACGCGAGCTACAATGTGCTGATCAAGTGTCTGTGCGACAATGGCGGCAGGGTGGCCGAGGCGCACAAGGCGCTGGTCGAGATGCAGCTGAAGGACGGCACCGTGCCGAGCGCGGCCACGTACCGTGTCCTGGCCGACGGGTGCTGCAGAGCCGGCAACTTCGAGCTGGGTCTGCGGGTTTTCAACGCCATGATGGCGAGCGGGCACCGCCCTCTGGCACACACCTTCAGGCACCTGGCGAAAGGGCTGGGCGACGATGGCAAGGCGGACGAGGCCTGCTTCGTGTTGGAGAAGATGGTGGAGAGTGGGGCGTGGATGGATGCTGAAGGGTGGAGGTCTCTTGCTGCGTGCGTTTGCAGCGGCGGCGCAAGTGAGCTGAAGCTCCTCGATGAGCTAGCGTTGTCATCCTGAAATTTCAAATACCTTTGCTGCTGTGACAGGAGGCTAGCGGTTCCATTTGTTTTCCTCTTTATGTTGCTTCACTTACAGTTACAGAGTACTCCGTATTTAGTAGTTGAGGGAAAATGTATAATGCTCCTCGGTATGCAACAATTTCTGACATTTTTCTTCAATGGCAGATAAAAGATGTGCATCATACTTCTGATTAAGTGAAAGCTCAGTCAGCTTCTGAACTGAAGCTCGGTTGATTATTTCCAATTAGAAAATCATGTGCTGTCTTTAAACACTCCGTATTGCTTTCAGAACTGATTGTTTTATTGTAAGCCCTAGTATAGTGATGATTCTCTGGAGGGATCATTACCCGTCTACAAAGCACAAGATATATGCCGTACCCAGCAAAGAACAATGCATGCAACGACTTCAACACAAGGACAGTGGCACTTTGATACTGATACGAAAGAAACTTTGCACACAAAAAGAAGTCCCTTATATAAGTAATGTGGTATATTTGAGCACAAGGCAAATAAATGCCAACTATTTCTCAAGGCAAATGCCAACTATTTCTCATACAGATTTTCCCATTAAATATGCTACTGTACAACCAACAAGCGCTCCGGTAAAAACCTGCACAGAACCAAAAAAAAAAAAAACAGCATAAATTAACAGTCGAGCAAACAGGTGTCATCGATACACTAATGACAACAAAGCAACAACTGGGAAATCATTATACATGTACACCTAGCATGTAAAGAGGCTGTTAAATAGTCGAAACCACATTTGATACACGTGCAAGTCAATTTCATTATCAGCCATCCAAAGGCAACACATAAATAATAAATTTGACCTTCAACTATAGTTAAGCTGATTGCTCCCATCTTGTTTTCGTGATGATGACAATAACATGAGGGCATGGAATACATTTACTGTGTCCACACAATAGAAGAGACATGAAAAGAGCTACCTGAAATGGACTGTGTCCGAGAAATTCCCGAAGCGGCCTGAAGGTAGAGATAATTGGATGTTCTGGTGATAAATCGGAAACTATTTGATTTAACAACTGCAACAAAAATTATAGACTACATTAGAGGATGGAAAGAAAATTATAGATCATTGCTAGCAAGCAAATTGAATCAGAAAGTAATAGCACAAGCAAAAATACTAGTACAAGATAGCCACTGATTTTCACATTGTGCATAGAAATCCACAAGCTTACCGCAGCTTGGCGACCTGTGTGAAACCTAACTCCTGATGCATCATACATAACCTGTAAAGACATAAATAAGCTTAGAAAACAATTCTTAAAAGAGCTTATGCTGATACACGCATATCTGATCTTCTAAAATCAAATAACAATTGAGAAAAGGAAACTAAGACGTGATATTGAAGAAGACCATTTGAGGCAGAGTTGCAGACTTTTCATCGCAAAATTAAAGTATTACAAGTTACTGACCAGCTTGTGAACTCACAAATACAATACTCCCTCCGGTTCAAAATAATTTCCCGAAAATGGATATATCTACACACTAAAACATATACATCCATTTTTGGGCAATTATTTTGAACAGGAGGGCGTAGTTCTTTTTTTAAAAAAATAGCTCTTATTACTTTGGTACCAACAGCCTTATAGATTTTTAAATGAATGGCTTCAGGCTGGAGATGAGAACACTTAAATACAAGTTTTCCATAAAAGTAGTTAACCACCTCATGAAAGCATGTGTGCATTTATGATTTATCACAAACTTTAACTACAAGGCCAAATCCATCACTATGTCAAGCTAGTAGACAAGACAATCTTTTAGCAAGGTGTCTTTTGGGCAAAACCCATTCCCACCCGCAGCAAAGCAAGAAGAAATCAAATGCCTACTGAATTGGCATTGACAAACATGTGCATTTTAAAAGCGACATACAATACAAAAAAGGTAAAATAATACTACTATTGCTTATGAAGATGCAACTAGTCACGAGTATATCAAGTTCTGAGAGAAAAGGCACTCTCTCGATTGCGACATTCACTTGCTTGAAAAAGGAAATGCATGGAAGCTGATTGGGTCAAGTACATACAACGGCAGAAAAAACCAAGGCAAGGGCGAAAACAGAGCTATCCGCGCCTTCTTGTTGGCCAACCGCCACGGCCAAACTTGCCACCGTCGCAGAAAGGGACGAAATAACTCCAGAGGAAATGAGAAACTTCCTTGCATCCCATCGCTTCTCCTTTAACCTGCAAGTCTAGGACGAAACAAAGTACAGCTTAAGGAACAGCAGTGCAAACTGTCCAACTTTGAATTCAACTAGAATGATTCTGAAGATACAGTGACCAGGCAGGCACTTTCGTTTGATCATTCTTGTCCTTTGAGCGGTGTAGTATTGATCCAGATATCAGTGACCTCGAATTTGTGCAGTGAAGATGGTGTCTAGATTTACCAAGTGAACTGGAGGCACTAGGTTTGCTCGTGTGCCCCAATCGAGTGGAAAATATTTCAGCTCTCCTCGAATGGATGATCAAACAACTGAACTAACTAAATCCCAAACGATGGTGCAACTAATAAAATCATATTCACTGGTTTGCAATGGCATATCACAAATCGCGTATATATTGGCCAATAAATACCGAAAGCAAAATTCATCTCCACCGCGAACCCGCTCATGGTTTCTGGAACTCCTTTGCTTCGACATCACGGGAGGAAAACCCTCCCGCTAAGTTTCGATCCGACTTTTCCCAAACACGAAACCCGATCGCAACAACCTACTCGCACCGACACCTAAACAAGAGGGGCAGCCGCAACGGGGGACCGGACCGAGTCTCAGTCGCGCGGTGGATCTAGAGAGGGACGGAGGGGAGGAAGGAGGGCGCACCAGATGGAGAGGACGTTGACGAAGTTGGCGATGGCGAAGGCGAGGATGGCGGCGCCGAGGGGGAAGTTCCCGCCGGCGCCGGCGGGAGGGACTCCCCCGGCCAGGTCGGCCACCGACGCGGTGGACGGCGTGGTCGTCCCGGCGGCGGCGGCGGCGCCCCCCGCCGCGGTCAACATCTCGGTGCTCCTCATGCCGGCGGTACCGTCGGTAGTTGGGACGGTTCACTCTGGTTCAGGCTGGCTGGCTCCGTGTTCGGTGTTCCTCCCTCTCGGGCTCGCCTCGCGTATTCTATTCTGACGTGTGGGTTGGGGAGCAGCTTGGGAGTTTGGGGAAAGTCAAGCAAGTGCTCCTTTTTTGGCTTAGTATTAACCAGTTGGCCCTCGAACGGCACAGTACTTGGGAGTTTGTCCTACGAAAATATTTTTGAGCACGCTGCAATTTCTGCAAACATCACCACACGGCGACTATGGTCGTCCGGCACATATCGCGGTATCTTAGGGTTCACTTCAATTTATATAAGTAACATAAAGTTTTGACGCCGAAATGATTTTACTTGCAATATTCATCTGTTTGCATCTTACATCATATCGTGACGTGATAGTTTGTACATTTCACCTAACATATACACGGAGTATTTCGGAACACCGACGTGGTTTTCTCCGCTCCGTTTAATTTTGATGTAGCGCACCCCTGCAATGCTTGCATGTTAACCAACCCTTAACTTTGACGGTAGAAAATGCAACTCCAAACCTAATTTGATTGTCTGGGTTCTGACTCCGATTAATATGGATAAGTTGCACCGCATCAGGGGCGGAGCCAGCCAACGGGTATGGCCGGTGCTAAACAGACTACTTTCTGCTGATAGTAGTATATATCTCATTTTTCTGTCAATAATCAAAGGATGTTACCTGGTTTTCCTTGTCTTAGGCCAGGGCTAAAGCACCGGTAGCCCTGGGCGTGGCTCCGCCACTGCACCGCATCATCCTTGCCATGTCATGCATATCATCTTGAGCATGCTGGTTCTTTATCCGTAGTAGTAAGATTGAATACGTTGTGTGTTCCAGCATTTGCTTCTTCCCGGATAGGATCACGAAGTGATGATGTGAGATACGACGAGTTCTCCGACAAGTTCAGCTTTTCACAGGCGAGTCCTCCCTCTTCACCTATTTTACATTTTGCTCTCCCTCTTACTGCTATCCATATGTTGCGATTCTTTATCGAGTCACGTGTCCTATTCCACTTGTTTACCATAATAATCCTATATATATATCATTCCTTACCATAGCCGTTGCTTGATGTTTGAGTCTTGTGAGTCCTAGGCGTGTTTAGGCTCTGTTGTTTATCTCGATATGTTATCGGGATATGTTGGGTTGTTGGGAGGTTATCACATGCTATATCAATTGTTGGAGAAACTCATACTTTACTTTATTGTTAACAACTAAAATTGTAAGCAGAGGCATCTGTGAGCCTCTTTGCGAAAGCATCGGAACTTTGACTTGCTAATGTCCCCTAGGACCCGAGTTCTTGTTATCTGTTTCGAGATTGAGTGCTCTACCCGTACGTGGGGGAGTGGGACCCTCATCACCCACTACCTTTCCTCAAGTCTGTTTATTGGGAGCCACAACCTTGGTTTTATTTGCTCATATGCACGATATGCACGATTTACTTCATGTTGCCTGATACGTCTCAAACGTATCTATAATTTCTTATGTTCCATGCTACTTTTATGACAATACTTGAATGTTTTATACATACTTTACAGCATTATTATACATTTTCCGGCACTAACCTATTAACAAGATGCCGAAGCGCCAGTTGCTATTTTCTTTGTTTTGGTTTCGAAATCCTAGTAAGGAAATATTCTCGGAATTGGACGAAATCAACGCAGGTCCTATTTTTACACGAACCTTCCAGAAGACCGAAAGGGAAACGAAGTGGGGCCACGAGGTGGCTAGACACTAGGGCGGCGCGGCCCAAGCCCTGGCCGCGCCGGCCTAGTGTGTGGGCCTCGTGACGCCCCCACCTACCCTTCCGCCTACAAATAGCCTTCGTCGTGAAACCCCCGTCGAGAGCCACGATACGGAAAACCTTCCGAGACGCCGCCGTCGCGAATCCCATCTCGGGGATTCAGGAGATCGCCTCGGCACCCGCCGGAGAGGGGAATCATCACCGGAGGGGCTCTACATCATCATGCCCGCCTCCGGATTGATGCGTGAGTAGTTCATCCTTGGACTATGGGTCCATAGCAGTAGCTAGATGGTTACCTTCTCCGCTTGTGCTATCATTGTTTAGATCTTGTGAGCTGCCTAACATGATCAAGATCATCTATTTGTAATGCTACATGTTGTGTTTGGCGGGATCCGATGAATATAGAATATTATGTTAAGTTGATTATCAATCTATCATATATGTGTTGTTTATGTTCTTGCATGCTCTCCGTTGCTAGTAGAGGCTCTGGCCAAGTTGATACTTGTAACTCCAAGAGGGGGTAATTATGCTCGATAGTGGGTTCATGCCTCCATTTAATCTGGGACAGTGAGAAAGTTCTAAGGTTGTGGATGTGTTGTTGCTACTAGGGATAAAACATCAATGCTTTGTCTAAGGATATTTGTGTTGATTACATTACGCACCATACTTAATGCAATTATCTGTTGTTTACAACTTAATACTCGAAGGGGTTCGGATGATAACCCGAAGGTGGATTATTTAGGCATAGATGCATGCTGGATAGCGGTCTATGTACTTTGTCGTAATGCCCTGATTAAATCACATAGTAATCATCATTGATATGTATTGAATCTTTATTTGTCAATTGCCCGCCTGTAATTTATTCACCCAGCATGTTAGTTATCTTATTGGAGAGACACCTCTAGTTAATTGTGGACCCCGGTCCATTCTTTTACATCTGAATACATTCTACTGTTTTTACTGTTCTTTGCAAACAAACACCATCTTCCACTCGATACGCTTAATCCTTTGTTTTCAGCAAGCCGGTGAGATTGACAACCTCACTGTTACGTTGGGGCAAAGTACTTTGATTGTGTTGTGCATGTAGGATAACGTAGCATAGAAAACAAAAATTTTCCTACGGCGAACACGCAATCCAAGCCAAGATGCAATCTAGAAGACGGTAGCAACGAGGGGATTGTCGAGACTAACCCTTGAAGAGATTCCAAAGCCTACAAGAGGAGGCTCTTGTTGCTGCGGTAGACGTTCACTTGCCGCTTGCAAAAGCGCGTAGAAGATCTTGATCACGATCGGTTCCGGCGCCACGAACGGGCAGCACCTCCGTACTCGGTCACACGTTCGGTTGTTGATGAAGACGACGTCCACCTCCCCGTTCCAGCGGGCAGCGGAAGTAGTAGCTCCTCTTGAATCCGACAGCACGACGGCGTGGTGTCGGTGGCGGTGGAGAAATCCGGCGGAGCTTCGCTAAGCGTGCGGGATATGGTGGAGGAGCGGGGCGCTAGGGTTTGGGGAGAGGGGGGCCGGCCACTATGGGGGCGGCCAAGCTTGTGGCTTTGGTGTGGCCGGCCCCTCCCCTTGGCCCTCTATATATAGGTGGATCCCAAGTGTTGGTGTCCAAGTCTTCGAATAAGACCCGAAACCAAAACCTTCCATAGGAGGGGAAACCTAGCCCAACTAGGACTCCCACCCAAAGGTGGGATTCCCACCTCCCATGTGGGGGGTGGCCGGCCCCCTATGGTGGAGTCCACTTGGGACTCCACCCCCACTAGGGCTGGCCGGCCATGGAGGTGGAGTCCCTTGTGGACTCCACCTTCCTTGGTGGTTTCTTCCGGACTTTTCTAGAACCTTCTAGAAACTTCCATAGAACCTTCCGCATCATTTTATTCACATAAAATGACATCCTATATATGAATCTTATTCTCCGGACCATTCCGGAACTCCTCGTGATGTCCGGGATCACATCCGGGACTCCGAACAAATATTCGAACTCCATTCCATATTCAAGTTCTACCATTTCAACATCCAACTTTAAGTGTGTCACCCTACGGTTCGCGAACTATGCGGACATGGTTGAGTACTCACTCCGACCAATAACCAATAGCGGGATCTGGAGATCCATAATGGCTCCCACATATTCAACGATGACTTTAGTGATCGAATGAACCATTCACATACGATACCAATTCCCTTTGTCACGCGATATTTTACTTGTCCGAGGTTTGATCATCGGTATCACACTATACCTTGTTCAACCTCGTCTCCTGACAAGTACTCTTTACTCGTACCGTGGTATGTGGTCTCTTATGAACTTATTCATATGCTTGCAAGACATTAGACGACATTCCACCGAGAGGGCCCAGAGTATATCTATCCGTCATCGGGATGGACAAATCCCACTGTTGATCCATATGCCTCAACTCATACTTTCCGGATACTTAATCCCACCTTTATAACCACCCATTTATGGCGTTTGATGTAATCAAAGTACCTTTCCGGTATAAGTGATTTACATGATCTCATGGTCATAAGGACTAGGTAACTATGTATTGAAAGCTTATAGCAAATAACTTAATGACGTGATCTTATGCTACGCTTAATTGGGTGTGTCCATTACATCATTCATACAATGATATAACCTTGTTATTAATAACATCCAATGTTCATGATTATGAAACTAATCATCTATTAATCAACAAGCTAGTTAAGAGGCTTACTAGGGACTCTTTGTTGTTTATATATCACACATGTATCAATGTTTCAGTTAATACAATTATAGCATGGTATATAAACATTTATCATAAACATAAAGATATATAATAACCACTTTTATTATTGCCTCTTGGGCATATCTCCAACAGTCTCCCACTTGCACTAGAGTCAATAATCTAGATTACATTGTAATATACCTAACACCCATGGCATTCTGGTGTTGGTCATGCTTTGCCCTAGGGAGAGCTTTAGTCAACGGATCTGCTACATTCAGATCAGTGTGTACTTTGCAAATCTTTACTTCTCCATCTTCGATGTATTCGCGAATCGAGTGGTAACGCAGCTTGATATGCTTCAGCCTCTTGTGTGACCTTGGCTCTTGTGCATTGGCGATGGCACCCATATTATCACAGTAGATGACAAATGGGTCCAATGCACTAGGAACCACACCGAGCTCTACAATGAACCTCTTCATCCATACCGCTTCTGATGAAGCCTCTGAAGCCGCTATGTACTCCGATTCTGTTGAGGATTTCGCCACCGTGCACTGCTTCGAGCTTGCCCAGCTTACTGCAGCACCATTCAATATAAACACGTACCCAGATTGTGACTTAGAGTCATCAGGATCAGTGTTCCAACTTGCATCGGTGTAACTTGTTACAACGAGCTCTTGGTCACCTCCATAACAAAGAAACATATCCTTAGTTCTTTTCAAGTACTTCAGGATATTCTTGACCGCTGTCCAGTGTTCCATTCCTGGATCACTTTGATATCTGCTAGTCAAACTAACAGCATGTGCTATATCCGGTCTTGTACATAGCATGGCATACATGATAGAGCCTACTGCCGAGGCATAGGGGATCTGACTCATCCTTTCTCTTTCTTCTGCCGTAGCCGGTCCTTGAGTCTTACTCAAGACCTTGCCTGGTAACATAGGTAAGAATCCTTTCTTACTTTCGTCCATTCTAAACTTCTTCAGAATCTTGTCCAGGTATGTACTCTGTGATAGCCCTATTAGACGTCTTGATCTATCTCTATAAATCTTGATGCCTAATATGTATGATGCTTCACCAAGGTCTTTCATTGAAAAACTATTATTCAAATAACCCTTTACACTGCTTAATAGTTCTATATCATTCCCAATCAATAATATGTCATCTACATATAATATCAGGAATGCTACAGAGCTCCCACTCACTTTCTTGTAAATACAGGCCTCTCCATGACACTGTATAAACCCGAAGTCTTTGATCACCTTATCAAAACGTCGGTTCCAACTTCTCGATGCTTGCTTCAGTCCATAGATTGAACGCTGAAGTTTGCATACTTTGTCAGCATTTTTAGGATCGACAAAACCTTTGGGTTGTACCATATACAACTCTTCCTCAATGTCTCCATTAAGGAACGCCGTTTTGACATCCATCTGCCAAATCTCATAATCGAAAAATGCAGCTATTGCTAACAAAATCCTCACAGATTTTAGCTTCGCTACAGGTGAGAAAGTCTCATCGTAGTCAACACCTTGAATTTGTCGGAAACCCTTTGCGACAAGTCGAGCTTTATAGACAGTAATATTACCATCAGCATCTGTTTTTCTTTTGAAGATCCATTTATTCTCGACAGCCTTGCGGCTATCAGGTAAGTCTACCAAAGTCCATACTTTGTTATCATACATGGATCCCATTTCGGATTTCATGGCTTCTTGCCATTTGTTGGAATCTGGGCTCATCATCGCTTCTTCATACGTCGCAGGGTCTTCATCATTGTTATCCACAATCATGACATTTAGACAAGGATCATACCAATCTGGAGTGGCACGATCCCTTGTCGATCTGCGAGGTTCAGTAGCTGTCTCATATGAAGTTTCATGATCATTATCATTAGCTTCCTCTGTTGTCGGTGTAGGTGGTACAGGAACATTTTCCGGTACTGCGCTACTCTGATCAACGAGTAGAGATTCTTCAATCTCATCGAGTTCTACTTTTCTTCCAGTCACTTCTTTAGTGAGAAATTCTTTCTCAAGAAAGGTTCCGTTCTTAGCAACAAAGATCTTGCCTTCGGATCTGTGATAGAAAGTGTACCCTATAGTTTCCTTAGGGTATCCTATGAAGACGCATTTCTCCGCTTTGGGTTCTAGCTTGTCCGGTTGTAACTTTTTTACATAGGCTTCGCAACCCCAAACTTTTAGGAACGACAGCTTAGGTTTCTTATTAAACCATAATTCATACGGCGTCGTTTCAACGGATTTTGATGGTGCTCTATTTAAAGTGAATGCGGCTGTCTCTAATGCATAACTCCAAAATGATAACGGCAAATCAGTAAGAGACATCATAGAACGAACCATATCTAAGAGAGTTCGATTACGACGTTCGGACACACCGTTTCGTTGTGGTGTTCCCGGCGGTGTCAATTGTGAAAGTATTCCGCATTTCTTTAAATGCATGCCAAACTCATAACTCAGATATTCACCTCCGCGATCAGATCGTAGAAATTTAATCTTCTTGTTACGTTGATTTTCTACTTCACTTTGGAATTCCTTAAACTTCTCGAAAGTTTCGGATTTATGTTTCATTAAATAGATATACCCATATCTACTCAAATCATCTGTGAAGGTTAGAACATAACGATAACCACCGCGCGATGCTACACTCATTGGTCCGCACACATCTGTATGTATGATTTCCAATAAGTCAGTAGCTCGCTCCATCATACCCGAGAATGGAGTCTTAGTCATTTTTCCCATCAGACATGCTTCGCATCTATCAAGTGACTCAAAGTCAAGTGATTCAAGTAATCCATCGGTATGGAGTTTCTTCATGCGTTTCACTCCAATATGACCAAGACGACAGTGCCACATATAAGTAGAATTATCATTCAATTTAATTCGCTTAGCATCAATGTTATGTATATGCGTATTACTACTATCGAGATCTAACAGAAATAAGCCATTCTTTTGTGGTGCTCGACCATAAAAGATATTATTCATAAAAATAGAACAACCATTATTCTCAGACTTGAATGAATAACCGTCTTGCATTAAACAAGATCCTGATATAATGTTCATGCTCAACGCGGGTACATAATAACAATTATTTAGGCTTAAAACTAATCCCGAAGGTAGATGTAGAGGAAGTGTTCCGACTGCGATCACATTGACCTTGGATCCGTTTCCAACGCGCATCGTCACTTCATCTTTCAGCAGTTGTCGTTTATTCTTTAGTTCCTGTTTCGAGTTACAAATATGAGCAACCGAACCAGTATCAAATACCCAGGTACTAGAACGAGAACTAGTGAGATAAACATCTATAACATGTATATCAGATATACCTTCTTTCTTTTTCTTGATAAGGCCGCTCTTCAGATCCGCCAAATACTTGGAGCAATTACGCTTCCAGTGTCCCTTCTCCTTGCAGTAATAGCACTCAGCATCAGGCTTAGGGCCAGACTTAGGTTTCACAGGAGGCGTGGCAGCTTTCTTGCCACTCTTCTTGTTCTTGCCTTTAGACTTGCCCTGTTTCTTGAAGCTGGTGGTCTTGTTGACCATCAACACTTGGTGCTCTTTCTTGATCTCAATCTCAGCAGCTTTTAGCATGCCAAAGAGTTCAGGAAACTCCTTGTTCATGTTCTGCATATTGTAGTTCATCACAAAGTTCTTATAACTTGGTGGCAGTGATTGAAGGACACGATTAATCCCCAGTCTGTTAGGAATCACTATTCCCAAGTCACTGAGTTTCTTCGCATGCCCGGTCATAACGAGCATGTGCTCACTGATGGAGCTGCCTTCTTCCATCATACAGCTGAAAAAGTGTTTCGATGCTTCATAGCATTCCACGGCCGCATGAGTCTCAAAAATAGTCTTCAACTCTTTTATCAACTCATGAGGATCGTGGTGCTCAAAACGTTTTTGAAGATCGGATTCCAGACTGCATAAGATGGCACACTGAACTTGAGAGTACCGAGTTTTCCGAGTTGCGTAAACATTCTTTACTTCATCGGTTTCAGTTTCTGCTGGAGGGTCACCTAGCGGTGCATCAAGCACATATTGCAGATTTCCGCCATTGAGGAAGATCCTCACATGACGGAACCAGTCGGTGAAGTTGCTACCGTTGCTCTTAAGTTTTTCTTTCTCTAGGAACTGGTTAAAATTGATTGGGGACGCCATATCTACAACATATTTGCAATAGTTTAGACTAAGTTTATGACAAATTGAGTTCAAATTTTAATTCTACATAATTAAAATCTAGGTGAACTCCCACTCAAAACAATATCCCTCGCATTGTCTTAGTGATCACACGAACCAAATCCATCACACCTATGCCCGATCATCACGAGACAAGATGTAATTTCAATGGCGAACACTCAAAGTGTTCATCATATCAATCATATGATTCATGCTCTACCTTTCGGTATCACGTGTTCCGAGACCATGTCTTTACATGCTAGGCTCGTCAAGGCCACCTTAGTATCCGCATGTGCAAACTGTCTTGCACCCGTCATATGTACTTATCGAATCTATCACACCCGATCATCACGAGATGCTTCGAAACGATAAGACTTGATAACGGTGCTACTAAGGATGAACACTTTATTATCTTGAGATTTTAGTGAGAGGGATCATCTTATAATGCTACCGTCGCGATCTAAGCAAAATAAGATGCATAAAAGGATTAACATCACATGCAGTTCATATGTGATATGATATGGCCCTTTTGTCTTTGCGCCTTTGATCTTCATCTCCAAAGCACGGACATGATCTCCATCATCAACGGGCATGATCTCCATCATCGTCGGCGAAGCACCAAGGTCAATGGCGCCGTCTTCATGATCGTCCTCCATGTAGCAACTATTACAACTACTTTGAAATACTACTCAACATGAAATTTAAAGACAACCATAAGGCTCCTGCCGGTTGCCACAATACAATAATGATCATCTCATACATATTCATCATCACATTATGGCCATATCACATCACCAAACCCTGCAAAAACAAGTTAGACGTTCTCTAATTTGGTTTGCATATTTTACGTGGTTTAGGGTTTTCGAGCAAGATCCAATCTACCTACGAACATGAACCACAACGGTGATACTAGTGTTGTCAATAGAAGAGTAAATTGAATCTTCACTATAGTAGGAGAGACAGACACCCGCAAAGCCACTTATGCAATACAAGTTGCATGTCAAGCGTGGAGCAAATCTCATGAACGCGGTCATGTAAAGTTAGCCCGAGCCGCTTCATCCCACTATGCCACAAAGATGCAAAGTACTCAACTAAAGATAACAAGAGCATCAACGCCCACAAACCATTGTGTTCTACTCGTGCAACCATCTATGCATAGACACGGCTCTGATACCACTGTAGGATAACGTAGCATAGAAAACAAAAATTTTCCTACGGCGAACACGCAATCCAAGCCAAGATGCAATCTAGAAGACGGTAGCAACGAGGGGATTGTCGAGACTAACCCTTGAAGAGATTCCAAAGCCTACAAGAGGAGGCTCTTGTTGCTGCGGTAGACGTTCACTTGCCGCTTGCAAAAGCGCGTAGAAGATCTTGATCACGATCGGTTCCGGCGCCACGAACGGGCAGCACCTCCGTACTCGGTCACACGTTCGGTTGTTGATGAAGACGACGTCCACCTCCCCGTTCCAGCGGGCAGCGGAAGTAGTAGCTCCTCTTGAATCCGACAGCACGACGGCGTGGTGTCGGTGGCGGTGGAGAAATCCGGCGGAGCTTCGCTAAGCGTGCGGGATATGGTGGAGGAGCGGGGCGCTAGGGTTTGGGGAGAGGGGGTGGCCGGCCACTATGGGGGCGGCCAAGCTTGTGGCTTTGGTGTGGCCGGCCCCCTCCCCTTGGCCCTCTATATATAGGTGGATCCCAAGTGTTGGTGTCCAAGTCTTCGAATAAGACCCGAAACCAAAACCTTCCATAGGAGGGGGAAACCTAGCCCAACTAGGACTCCCACCCAAAGGTGGGATTCCCACCTCCCATGTGGGGGGTGGCCGGCCCCCTATGGTGGAGTCCACTTGGGACTCCACCCCCACTAGGGCTGGCCGGCCATGGAGGTGGAGTCCCTTGTGGACTCCACCTTCCTTGGTGGTTTCTTCCGGACTTTTCTAGAACCTTCTAGAAACTTCCATAGAACCTTCCGCAGCATTTTATTCACATAAAATGACATCCTATATATGAATCTTATTCTCCGGACCATTCCGGAACTCCTCGTGATGTCCGGGATCACATCCGGGACTCCGAACAAATATTCGAACTCCATTCCATATTCAAGTTCTACCATTTCAACATCCAACTTTAAGTGTGTCACCCTACGGTTCGCGAACTATGCGGACATGGTTGAGTACTCACTCCGACCAATAACCAATAGCGGGATCGGAGATCCATAATGGCTCCCACATATTCAACGATGACTTTAGTGATCGAATGAACCATTCACATACGATACCAATTCCCTTTGTCACGCGATATTTTACTTGTCCGAGGTTTGATCATCGGTATCACACTATACCTTGTTCAACCTCGTCTCCTGACAAGTACTCTTTACTCGTACCGTGGTATGTGGTCTCTTATGAACTTATTCATATGCTTGCAAGACATTAGACGACATTCCACCGAGAGGGCCCAGAGTATATCTATCCGTCATCGGGATGGACAAATCCCACTGTTGATCCATATGCCTCAACTCATACTTTCCGGATACTTAATCCCACCTTTATAACCACCCATTTACGCAGTGGCGTTTGATGTAATCAAAGTACCTTTCCGGTATAAGTGATTTACATGATCTCATGGTCATAAGGACTAGGTAACTATGTATTGAAAGCTTATAGCAAATAACTTAATGACGTGATCTTATGCTACGCTTAATTGGGTGTGTCCATTACATCATTCATACAATGATATAACCTTGTTATTAATAACATCCAATGTTCATGATTATGAAACTAATCATCTATTAATCAACAAGCTAGTTAAGAGGCTTACTAGGGACTCTTTGTTGTTTATATATCACACATGTATCAATGTTTCGGTTAATACAATTATAGCATGGTATATAAACATTTATCATAAACATAAAGATATATAATAACCACTTTTATTATTGCCTCTTGGGCATATCTCCAACAGTGCAGGTTCCACGTTGGCGCCGGTTTCACTGGTGTTGCGCCGCACTACATTCCTCCACCAACAACCTTCACGTGCTTCTTGGCACCTACTGGTTCGATAAGCTTGGTTTCATACTGAGGGAAACTTGCTTGTGCGCATCATACCTTCCTCTTGGGGTTTCCAACGGACGTGTACATCTACGCGCAACAAGCATCTCTTTTCTGGCGCCGTTGCCGGGGAGATCAAGACACGCTTCAAGGGGAGTCTCCACTTCCAATCTCTTTACTTTGTTTTTGTCTTGCTTTACTTTATTTTATTTACTATCTTGTTTGCTTCATATTAAAAACACAAAAAAATTAGTTACTTTACTTTCTGTCTTGTTTACTTGTTCTATATCAAAACACAAAAAAATTAGTTACTTGTCTTTACTTTATTTGCCTAGTTTACTTTATTACTGTTATAATGGGTACTCCTGAAAATACTAAGTTGTGTGATTTCACTAGCACAAATAATAATAATTTTATATGTACTCCTATTGCTCCACCTGCTACTACAGCAGAATTCTATGAAATTAAACCTGCTTTACTGAATCTTGTTATGAGAGAGCAATTTTCTGGTGTTAGTACTGATGATGCTGCTGCCCATCTTAATAATTTTGTTGAACTTTGTGAAATGCAAAAGTATAAGGATATAGATGGTGATATTATAAAACTGAAATTGTTTCCTTTCTCATTAAGAGGAAGAGCTAAAGATTGGTTGCTTTCTTTGCCTAAGAATAGTATTGATTCATGGACTAAATGTAAAGATGCTTTTATTAGTAAATATTATCCTCCTGCTAAGATTATATCTTTGAGAAGTAGCATAATGAGCTTTAAACAATTTGATAATGAACATGTTGCTCAAGCATGGGAGAGAATGAAATCTTTGGTAAAGAATTGCCCAACCCATGGACTGACTACTTGGATGATCATCCAAACCTTTTATGCAGGATTGAATTTTTCCTCGAGGAACCTATTGGATTCAGCTGCTGGAGGTACTTTTATGTCCATCACCTTGGGCGCCGCGACGAATCTTTTTGATGATATGATGATCAATTACTCTGAATGGCACACTGAAAGAACTCCTCAAGGTAAAAAGGTAAATTCTGTTGAAGAAACCTCTTCTTTGGGTGATAAGATTAATGCTATTATGTCTATGCTTGCAAATGGTAGATCTCATATTGATCCTAATAATGTTCCTTTAGCTTCATTGGTTGCTCAAGAAGAAAATGTTGATGTGAATTTCATTAAGAATAATAATTTCAACAATGCTTATAGGAATAATTATGGTGACAACAACTATAGGCCATATCCTTCTAATAATGGTAATGGTTATGGTAATTCTTATGGGAATTCTTACAACAATAATAAGAGTGTACCCTCTGGTCTTGAAGTGATGCTTAAAGAATTTATTAGTACACAAACTGCTTTCAATAAAACTGTTGAAGAAAAGCTTGGTAAAATTGATATTCTTGCTTCTAAGGTTGATAGTCTTGCTCTTGATGTTGATCTTTTAAAACTGAAAGTTATGCCTGAGGAAGTTAAAGATGCTAGGTTTGCTAAAACAAATGCCATCCAAGTTCAAATTAATGATAATATTAGATTGTTGGCTGAATTGCATGCTAGGTGGGATAGAGAAGAAAAAGAAAAACTTGCTAATAATGTAGCTAAAGTATGGACTATTACCACCACTAGTAATGTTGATTCTTCACATGTTGCTGCACCTCCTACTATTAATGGTAAAATAATTGGTGTTGGCAATGTTTCTACTCCTAGTGCAAAGCGTACAAAATTGCCAAGCTGAAACTGCTTGTGATAAAACTGCTGAAATTTTTCAAAATATTGGTGACAATGATTCCATTGCTGTAGAACATAATGGTTTAGATTTTGATGATTGTCATATTACTGAAGTTATAAAGTTCTTACAAAAACTTGCTAGAAGTCCCAATGCTAGTGCTATAAATTTAGCCTTTACAAAACATATTACAAACGCTCTCATTAAAGCTAGGGAAGAGAAATTAAAACTTGAAGCTTCTATTCCTAGGAAGTTAGAAGATGGTTGGGATCCCATCATTAATATGAAATTCAATGACTTTGAATGTAATGCTTTATGTGATCTTGGTGCAAGTATTTGTTATGCCTAAGAAAATTTATGATATGCTTGACTTGCCACCATTGAAGAATTGTTATTTAGATGTTAATCTTGCCGATAATGTTAAAAAGAACCTTTGGGGAGGATTTAATGTGCGTATTACGGTTAACAATAACCTCGTCCCCGTTGATTTTGTTGTCTTGGATATCGAATGCAATGCATCTTGTCCTATTGTGTTGGGAAGACCTTTTCTTCGAACCGTTGGTGCTGTTATTGATATGAGGGAAGGTAATATTAAATATCAATTTCCTCTCAAGAAAGGTATGGAACACTTCCCTAGAAAGAGAATGAAGTTGCCTTTTGATTCTATTATTAGAACATGCTATGATGTTGATGCTTCTTCTCTTGATGTTACTTGATTTGCACTTTCTGCGCCTAGCTGAAAGGCGTTAAAGAAAAGCACTTCTTGGGAGAGAACCCATGTTTTATTTTATTTACTGTATTTTTGAGTCTTGGAAGTTGTTTACTACTGTAGCAACCTCTCTTTATCATGTTTTTGTTCCAAGTAAAGTTTCTATGTTAAAGTTGATGATAGATTTGGATCGCTGCAGAGAAACAGCATTGCTGTCTGTCACGAATTCTCCTAGAGATCTCTGTAAAAAAATCGAAAAAATCTGCAAATTTACGAGCGTGATCCTCATATATGTACGCAACTTTCATTAGTTTTGAGTTTTTCCATTTGAGCAAGTTAAGTTCCCCTGCCAGATTCATCTTTACGGGCTGTTCTGTTTTTGACAGATTCTGCCTTTTATTTCGCATTGCCGCTTTTGCTATGTTGAATGAGTTTCTTTGTTCCATTAACTTTCAGAAGCTTTGTGCAATGACCAGAAGTGTTAAGAATGATTGTGTCACCTCTGAATGTGTGAATTTTGGTTATACACTAACCCTCTAATGAGTTTGCTTGAAGTTTGTGTGGAGGAAGTTTTCAAGGGTCAAGAGAAGATGATGATATACTATGATCAAGAAGAGTGAAAGGTCTAAGCTTGGGGATGCCCCGGTGGTTCATCCCTGCATATTTTAAGAAGACTCAAGCATCTAATCTTGGGGATGCCCAAGGCATCCCCTTCTTCATCGACAACATTATCAGGTCACTTCTAGTGAAACTATATTTTTATTCCATCACATCCTATGTTCTTTACTTGGAGCGTCGGTTTGTTTTTATTTTTGTTTATGTTTTAAATAAAGTTGGATCCCACCATTCTTATATTGGAGATATTACGCTCCGCTTTTTCATTTGGAACACTTGTGTTCTTAGTTGTGCTTTAATGTTCATGGCGAAGGCTGAAATTGCTTCGTTAAATTGCTATTTGGTTGGAATCAGAAAATGCTGCATATGGTTTGGCAACTTGGCAATTGTTTGAGCTCTCATAGATCATGTTTAAGCTCTTGCATCATGTAGTTTAATCTATTAATGAAGAACTACCGTAGAGCTTGTTTAATTTGGTTTGCATGATTGGTCTCTCTAAGTCTAGATATTTTCGGGTAAAGTGTTTGAACAACAAGGAAGACAGAGTAGAGTCTTATAATGCTTGCAATATGTTCTTGTGTGAGTTTTGTTACCTGTTCATACTTGTGTTTGCTTCAAACAACCTTGCTAGCCCAAACCTTGTACCGAGAGGAAATGCTTCTCGTGCATCCAAACACCTTGAGCCAAAACCCATGCCATTTGTGTCCACCATATCTACCTACTATGTGGTATTTTTCTGCCATTCCAAAGTAAATTACATGAGTGCTACCTTTAAAATTTCATTCCTTTATCTTTGCAATATATAGCTCATGGGACAAATAGCTTAAAAACTATTGTGGTGATGAATATGTTGTTATGTATCTTAGTTCTTATAAGTTGCTTGTTGAGCGGTAACCATGTTTCTGGGGACGCCATCAACTTTACCTTTGTTGGATATCATGTGAGATGCTATGCATGTTCGTCTTGTCTGAAGTAAGTGCGATTTCATGATCAAATGGTTTGAGTATGCATATGTTAGAGAAGAACATTGGGCAGCCAACTAAAGCCATGTATCATGGTGGAAGTTTCAGTTTGGACATACAACCTCAATCTCTTATGAGAATATTAACTGTTGTTGAATGCTTAAGCATTAAAAGAGGAGTCCATTATCTGTTGTCTATGTTGTCCCGGTATGGATGTCTAAGTTGAGAATAATCAAAAGCGAGAAATCCAATGCGTGCTTTCTCCTTAGACATTTGTACAGGCGGCATAGAGGTACCCCTTTGTGACACTTGGTTGAAACATATGTTATGCGATGATAATCCGTGTTTTCCGAGCTAAGTAGGAAAAGGTGCGAGCACTATTAATACTCTATGCATGAGACTTGCAACTTGTAGGAAGTATTATGCATAGCACATATGAATTACTACTACCGTTGACAAAATTGTTTCTATGTTTTTTAAAACAAAAAGCTCTAGCACAAAAATAGTAATCCATGCTTCCCTCTGCGAATGGCCATTCTTTTACTTTATGTTGAGTCAGTCTACCCACTTCTTTCTATCTTAGAAGCAAACACTTGTGTTAACTGTGTGCATTGATTCTTACATGTTTACTTATTGCACTTGTTATATTACTCTATGTTGACAAATATCCATGAGATATACATGTTACAAGTTGAAAGCAATTGCTGAAACTTAATCATCCTTTGTGTTGCTTCAATGCATTTTACTTTGAATTTATTGCTTATGAGTTAGCTCTTATGCAAGTCTTATTGATACTTGTTTGAAAGTACTATTCATGAAAAGTTTTGCTATATGATTCATTTGTTTAGTCACTATCTTTGTTAGCAATCTTTTGTTCAGATCACTCCATTCATCTCATATGCTTTACAATAATGTTGATCAAGATTATGTTGGTAGCATGTCACTTCAGAAATTATTTGTGTTATCGTTTACCTACTCGAGGGCGAGTAGGAACTAAGGGGATGCTTGATACGTCTCAAACGTATCTATAATTTCTTATGTTCCATGCTACTTTTATGACAATACTTGAATGTTTTATACATACTTTACAACATTATTATACATTTTCCGGCACTAACCTATTAACAAGATGCCGAAGCGCCAGTTGCTGTTTTCGCTGTTTTTGGTTTCAGAAATCCTAGTAAGGAAATATTCTCGGAATTGGACGAAATCAACGCCTGGGTCCTATTTTTGAAGCTTCCAGACCGAAGGAAACGAAGTGGGGCCACGAGGTGGCCAGACACTAGGCGGCGCGGCCCAAGCCCGGCGCGCCGGCCTGTGTGTGGGCCCTCGTGACGCCGACCTACCCTTCCGCCTACAAATAGCCTTCGTCGCGAAACCCCCGTACAGAGCCACGATACGGAAACCTTCCGAGATGCCGCCGTCACGAATCCCATCTCGGGGATTCGGAGATCGCCTCCGCACCCTGCCGGGAGAGGGGAATCATCACGGAGGGGCTCTACATCATCATGCCCGCCTCCGGATTGATGCGTGAGTAGTTCATCCTTGGACTATGGGTCCATAGCAGTAGCTAGATGGTTGTCTTCTCCGCTTGTGCTATCATTGTTTAGATCTTGTGAGCTGCCTAACATGATCAAGATCATCTATTTGTAATGCTACATGTTGTGTTTGGCGGGATCCGATGAATATAGAATATTATGTTAAGTTGATTATCAATCTATCATATATGTGTTGTTTATGTTCTTGCATGCTCTCCGTTGCTAGTAGAGGCTCTGGCCAAGTTGATACTTGTAACTCCAAGAGGGGGTAATTATGCTCGATAGTGGGTTCATGCCTCCATTTAATCTGGGACAGTGACAGAAAGTTCTAAGGTTGTGGATGTGTTGTTGCTACTAGGGATAAAACATCGATGCTTTGTCTAAGGATATTTGTGTTGATTACATTACGCACCATACTTAATGCAATTATATGTTGTTTACAACTTAATACTGGAAGGGGTTCGGATGATAACCTGAAGGTGGATTATTTAGGCATAGATGCATGCTGGATAGCGTTCTATGTACTTTGTCGTAATGCCCTGATTAAATCACATAGTAATCATCATTGATATGTATTTAATCTTTATTTGTCAATTGCCTTTGTAATTTGTTCACCCAACATGTTAGTTATCTTATTGGAGAGACACCTCTAGTGAACTGTGGACCCCGGTCCATTCTTTTACATATGAATACATTCTACTGTTTTTACTGTTCTTTGCAAACAAACACCATCTTCCACTCGATACGCTTAATCCTTTGTTTTCAGCAAGCCGGTGAGATTGACAACCTCACTGTTACGTTGGGGCAAAGTACTTTGATTGTGTTGTGCAGGTTCCACGTTGGCGTCGGTTTCACTGGTGTTGCGCCGCACTACATTCCTCCACCAACAACCTTCAAGTGCTTCTTGGCTCCTACTGGTTCGATAACCTTGGTTTCATACTGAGGGAAACTTGCTGCTGTGCGCATCATACCTTCCTCTTGGGGTTCCCAACGGACGTGTACATCTACGCGCAACAAGCATTGCCTTCGGGTGTTTATATTCTGTACTATACTCATCATATTGCGTGCCGACTTATCCTTGGTCGGTCGTTAGCGCCCGCCTTGGACGCCATCGCAACCTCTGGGTCCGTATCGGAGTACGGCCGAACTTCGTCACGGGTAGCTTAGTTGGGTGGCTCCCATTAAACTTTCTCTTGCATTGGGAACGGTCTTGTTGTGAGACTCCACCTGTAGTAAGTGGGTTCGAGCATGCGTATGGTTACATTTGGGCAACCCCTGCAGGGTGTACATCTTATCGATAAGCCGTGTCCGCGGTTATGGACGACTTGAAATTGTATGGCTTGATCATAGAACAACTTACACTGCTATCTTGTTGCTAATAATTTGCTAATAACTTGCGTAGTAAATTAGCATTACTACAACGGTTAGAGCAAGTTCAATAGTAGAGCCAACTGTTGGCTATAAGCCAAGTGCCATGTCATCTATAGTCATCTTAGAGCCAACATGTACAATAGTGAGCTATAAAATTGTACTACTTTATTAGTGCATGACCCACCATTCACTCTCACATAGTGCCTAGGAGCACGTGCTAGAGCTGGCTCTTGCATAAGAGCCCACTCCTCTTCTCTCTCCTCCTCTCTCTCCTCCAACTAAGTAACAATATATTATTTTAATCCTTGTAGCCAGCTGACTAGGACTTATTATACTTGCTCTTACTTAATAAAATTTGTCCACCGTTGAGTGCCTTTTACATTGCCTCTTCGCTTTGTTGAAGGGGATATGTGTAATCGGCTGGGTTATGTTTGTGTAGTATTTATCTGTTACCTTGTGCGCTCTCTTATCTTCTCTGAGTAGACGGATGTTGTAGTGTGTCTCTATTGGTTATAGTTTTGCTGCCGCTAAACCTACGTGCCGGAGTTCGTTCCTTGGTACTTACCCCCGCCTTTTCTCTTTCTCTTTTGTTTCCTCCTCTTGTCGGCAACCGATGGCCCGACTTCTCGACAGGTACGAGATGACGACGTTAGCAAGGTTACCTTTCCGGCTTGGCCTGGGCAGGATTATGGACGCCGCTGGTTATCTTCAGGACTCTTAGTCCAATTTGTATCTTGTCCGTACTCGGATGTATTTGATCTTCTGTATGATTTGGATCTTTGTGTTGTATATTTGTATCTTGACTCGTTGGAGTCGTTGTTGTAATATATGTTTCTTGTGGGCTCTATTGTAATCCTGTTGTAATGTTACTACTCGTGTTAATTCCTTTGGCATCACGTGTGTGATTCGTCGCGCACGTCGTGTCGGAGGGCGTCTCAGAATCGATATCGTGCGGATTTTGGCGGGATCACTGTACCGGTTCCGGGCGTCACAAGTTCACTTCATCATATTGCACACACGAACTATATATGTCCAATGGGTAGCAGAGTGGTTACACCTCATGTCCAAAAGGGATCAAACATTAGATTTGACGTTTTGTGTATCTTTGACTGGGTATTTTTCCAATGGAAGGCAATGCTCCATTCAAGACTAGAAATGGTTGAACATATATAGTTCAAGCCGCCTATATCCTCAAGGAAGGTTGATTTTTTTCTGCCGAGCCGCTTGCCCAAGAGGGACGAGAAGCTAGAAATGGTTGTTGGTTGGTTCTTGGGGATTTTAACCAAATTTAGAGAGCCGAAGACATGTCCGCCATTCGAGCTACTTACCCAGTGAAATATATTTGTCGGCTGATACGTCTCCAACGTATCGATAATTTCTTATGTTCCATGTTACATTATTGATGATATCTACATGTTTTATGCACATTATATGTCGTATTTACGCATTTTCTGGAACTAACCTATTAACAAGATGCCGAAGAGCCAGTTGCTGTTTTCTGCTGTTTTTGGTTTCAGAAATCCTAGTAACGAAATATTCTCGGAATTGGACGAAATCAACGCCAGGTACTATTTTTGCACGAAGCTTCCGAGAAGACCGAAGGAGAGTCGAAGTGGGGCACGAGGTGGCGACACCACGGGGCGGCGCGCCCGTGCCCCGCCGCGCCGACCTATGGTGTGGGCCTCGTGCCGCCTCTTGACCTGCCCTTCCGCCTACAAATAGCCTCCGTCGCGAAACCCCCAGTACCGAGAGCCACGATACGGAAAACCTTCCAGAGATGCCGCCGTCGCGAATCCCATCTCGGGGGATTCAGGAGATCGCCTCCGGCACCCTGCCGGAGAGGGGATTCATCTCCCGGAGGACTCTACACCGCCATGGTCGCCTCCGGAGTGATGAGTGAGTAGTTCACCCCTGGACTATGGGTCCATAGCAGTAGCTAGATGGTCGTCTTCTCCTAATTGTGCTTCATTGTTGGATCTTGTGAGCTGCCTAACATGATCAAGATCATCTATCTGTAATACTATATGTTGTGTTTGTCGGGATCCGATGGATAGAGAATACTATGTTATGGTGATTATCAATCTATTGTTTATGTGTTGTTTATGATCTTGCATGCTCTCCGTTATTAGTAGAGGCTCTGGCCAAGTTTTTGCTCTTAACTCCAAGAGGGAGTATTTATGCTCGATAGTGGGTTCATGCCTTCATTGACACCTGGGACAGTGACAGAAAGTTCTAAGGTTGTGATGTGATGTTGCCACTAGGGATAAAACATTGATTCTATGTCTAAGGATGTAGTTGTCGATTACATTATGCACCATACTTAATGCAATTGTCTGTTGCTTTGCAACTTAATACTGAATGGGGTTCGGATGATAACCTGAAGGTGGACTTTTTAGGCATAGATGCAGTTGGATGGCGGTCTATGTACTTTGTCGTAATGCCCAATTAAATCTCACTATATTTATCATATCATGTATATGCATTGTTATGCCCTTCTCTATTTGTCAATTGCCCGACTGTAATTTGTTCACCCAACATGCTTTTATCCTATGGGAGAGACACCTCTAGTGAACTGTGGACCCCGGTCCTATTCTTTACATCGCATACAATCTACTGCAATACTTGTTTTACTGTTTTCTTGCAAACAATCATCTTCCACACAATACGGTTAATCCTTTGTTACAGCAAGCCGGTGAGATTGACAACCTCACGTTTCGTTGGGGCAAAGTACTTTGGTTGTGTTATGCAGGTTCCACGTTGGCGCGGAATCCCTGTTGTTGCGCCGCATCACATTTCGCCACCATCAACCTTCAACGTGCTTCTTGACTCCTCTGGTCCGATTAAACCTTGGTTTCTTACTAAGGGAAAACTTGCCACTGTGCGCATCATACCTTCCTCTTGGGGTTCCCAACGGACGTGTACATCTACGCGCATCAAGCAAATTTCTGGCGCCGTTGCCGGGAGATCAAGACACGCTGCAAGGGGAGTCTCCACTTCTCAATCTCTTTACTTTGTTTTTGTCTTGCTTTATTTTATTTACTACTTTGTTTGCTGCACCTAAACAAAACACAAAAAATTAGTTGCTAGTTTTACTTTATTTACTGTCTTGCTCTCTATATCAAAAACACACAAAAATTAGTTACTTGCATTTACTTTATCTAGTTTGTTTTATTTACCGTTGCTAAAATGAATACCCCTGAAAATACTAAGTTGTGTGACTTCACAAACGCAAATAATAATGATTTCCTATGCACACCTATTTCTCCACCTGCTACAGCAGAATTCTTTGAAATTAAACCTGCTTTACTGAACCTGGTTATGAGAGATCAATTTTCTGGTGTTAGTTCTGATGATGCTGCTGCCCATCTTAATAATTTTGTTGAACTTTGTGAAATGCAAAAGTATAAGGATGTAGATGGTGATATTATTAAATTGAAAGTGTTTCCTTTCTCATTAAGAGGAAGAGCTAAAGATTGGTTGCTATCTTTGCCTAAGAATAGTATTGATTCATGGACTAAATGTAAGGATGCTTTTATTGGTAGATATTATCCTCCCGCTAAAATTATATCTTTGAGAAGTAGCATAATGAATTTTAAGCAATTAGATACTGAACATGTTGCTCAAGCATGGGAGAGAATGAAAACTTTGGTAAAGAATTGCCCAACCCATGGACTGACTACTTGGATGATCATCCAAACCTTCTATGCAGGACTAAATTTTTCTTCGCGGAATTTATTGGATTCAGCTGCTGGAGGTACCTTTATGTCCATCACTTTGGGGGCGGCTACAAAACTTCTTGATGATATGATGATAAATTACTCTGAATGGCACACGGAAAGAGCTCCACAAGGTAAGAAGGTAAATTCTGTTGAAGAAACCTCTTCCTTGAGTGATAAGATTGACGTGATTATGTCTATGCTTGTGAATGGTAGATCTAATGTTGATCCAAATAATGTTCCTTTAGCTTCATTGGTTGCTCAAGAAGAAAATGTTGATGTGAATTTCATTAAAAATAATAATTTCAACAACAATGCTTATAGGAACAACTCTGGTAATAACTATAGGCCATATCCTTCTGCTAATGGTAATGGTTATGGTAATTCTTATGGGAATTCTTACAACAATAATAGGAGTGTACCCTCTGGTCTTGAAGCTATGCTTAAAGAATTTATTAGTACACAAACTGCTTTTAACAAATCTGTTGAGGAAAAGCTTGATAAAATTGATATTATTGCTTCTAGAGTTGATAGACTTGCCTCTGACGTTAATCTTTTAAAATTGAAAGTTATGCCTAATAATGATATTGATAATAAGATTACTACTACAGCAAATGCCATCCAAGTTAGAATTAATGAGAATATAATATTAATGGCTGAATTGCGTGCTAGGTGGGATAGAGAAGAAAATGAAAAACTAGCTAAAGAGAATAATGTAGCTAAAGTTTGGACTATTACCACCATTAGTAATGATAATGATTCACATGTTGCTGCACCTCCTACTATCAATGGTAAAATAATTGGTGTTGGCAATGTTTCTACTCCTAGTGCAAAGCGTACAAAACTGCCTGAAATTGCTAAAACTGCTGAAACTGCTTGTGATAAAACTGCTGAAATTTTTTCCAACCTTGGGAACAATGATCCCATTGTGTAGCTCATAATGATTTAGATTTTGATGATTGCCATATCTCTGAAGTTATAAAGTTCTTACAAAAACTTGCTAAAAGTCCTAATGCTAGTGCTATAAATTTAGCCTTTACAAAACATATTACAAATGCTCTCATAAAAGCTAGAGAAGAGAAACTAAAACTTGAAACTTCTATTCCTAGAAAGTTAGAAGATGGTTGGGAGCCCATCATTAAAATGAAATTCAATGACTTTGAATGTAATGCTTTATGTGATCTTGGTGCAAGTATTTCTGTTATGCCTAAAAAGATTTATGATATGCTTGACTTGCCACCATTGAAGAATTGTTATTTGGATGTTAATCTTGCCGATAATGTTAAAAAGAAACCTTTGGGGAGGATTGATAATGTGCACATTACGGTTAACAATAACCTTGTCCCCGTTGATTTTGTTGTCTTGGATATTGAATGCAATGCATCTTGTCCTATTGTGTTGGGAAGACCTTTTCTTCGAACCGTTGGTGCTGTTATTGATATGAGGGAAGGTAATATTAAATATCAATTTCCTCTCAAGAAAGGTATGGAACACTTCCCTAGAAAGAGAATGAAGTTGCCTTTTGATTCTATTATTAGAACAAGTTATGATGTTGATGCTTCTACTCTTGATGTTACTTGATTTGCACTTTCTGCGCCTAGCTGAAAGGCGTTAAAGAAAAGCGCTTATGGGAGACAACCCATGTTTTTACTACAGTACTTTGTTTTATATTTGAGTCTTGGAAGTTGTTTACTACTGTAGCAACCTCTCCTTATCATGTTTTTGTGCCAAGTAAAGTTTCTATGTTATAGTTGATGTTATATTTGGGATCGCTGCGCAGAAACAGCATTGCTGTCTGTCACGAATCTGGGCACAAGTCTCTGTAGAAAATTCGAAAAAATCTGCCAATTTACGAGCGTGATCCTCAGATATGTACGCAACTTTCATTAGTTTTGAGTTTTTCCATTTGAGCAAGTCTGGTGCCATTTTAAAATTCGTCTTTACGGACTGTTCTGTTTTTGACAGATTCTGCCTTTTATTTCGCATTGCCTCTTTTGCTATGTTGGATGAATTTCTTTGATCCATTAATGTCCAGTAGCTTTATGCAATGTCCAGAAGTGTAAAGAATGATTGTGTCACCTCTGAATGTGTGAATTATTAATTGTGCACTAACCCTCTAATGAGTTTGCTTGAAGTTTGGTGTGAAGGAAGTTTTCAAGGGTCAAGAGAGGAGTATGATATACTATGATCAAGAGGAGTGAAAGCTCTAAGCTTGGGGATGCCCCGTGGTTCATCCCTGCATATTTTAAGAAGACTCAAGCGTCTAAGCTTGGGGATGCCCAAGGCATCCCCTTCTTCATCGACAACATCATCAGGTTCCTCCCCTGAAACTATATTTTTATTCAGTCACATCTTGTGTTCTTTACTTGGAGCGTCGGTTTGTTTTTGTTTTTGTTTTTGTTTTTGTTTGAATAAAATGGATCCTAGCATTCACTTTGTGGGAGAGAGACACGCTCCGCTGTTGCATATGGACAAATATGTCCTTAGGCTTTACTCATAATGTTCATGGCGAAGTTTCTTCTTCGTTAAATTGTTATATGGTTGGAATTGGAAAATGCTACATGTAGTAATTCTAAAATGTCTTGGATAATGTGATACTTTGCAATTGTTGTGCTCATGTTTAAGCTCTTGCATCATATACTTTGCACCCATTAATGAAGAAATACATAGAGCTTGCTAAAATTTGATTTGCATATTTGGTCTCTCTAAGGTCTAGATAATTCTAGTATTGAGTTTTGAACAACAAGGAAGACGGTGTAGAGTCTTATAATGTTTACAATATGTCTTTTATGTGAGTTTTGCTGCACCGGTTCATCCTTGAGTTTGCTTCAAATAACCTTGCTAGCCTAAACCTTGTATCGAGAGGGAATACTTCTCATGCATCCAAAATCCTTGAGCCAACTACTATGCCATTTGTGTCCACCATACCTACCTACTACATGGTATTTCTCCGCCATTCCAAAGTAAATTGGTTGAGTGCTACCTTTAAAATTCCATCATTCACCTTTGCAATATATAGCTCATGGGACAAAATAGCCTTAAAAACTATCGTAGTATTGAATATGTACTTATGCACTTTATCTCTTATTAAGTTGCTTGTTGTGCGATAACCATGCTTCTGGGGACGCCATCAATTACTCTTTATTGAATATCATGTGAGTTGCTATGCATGTCCGTCTTGTCTGAAGTAAGAAGGATCTACCACCTTAATGGTTGGAGCATGCATATTGTTAGAGAAGAACATTGGGCCGCTAAGTAAAGCCATGAATCATGGTTGAAGTTTCAGTTTTGGACATTGATGACCCACAAGTATAGGGGATCGCAACAGTCTTCGAGGGAAGTAAAACCCAAATTTATTGATTCGACACAAGGGGAGGTAAAGAATACTTATAAGCCTTAACAACTGAGTTGTCAATTCAGCTGCACTGGAAAAGCACTAGTAACAGGGGTGATGTGAAAGTAGCAGTGATATGAGAGCAATAGTAACAGTAACACAGCAGCAGTAGTAGTAATATGAGAGCAATGGTACCAGAGAATAGTTGACATGTAGAAGGAGTATATGATGATGAAAGATTGACCGGGGTTCCCAGCTATCTACACTAGTGGCAACTCTCCAATAACAAGTGACAAGTGTTGGGTGAACAAATTACAGTTGGGCAATTGATAGGATTGATAAGGCATTAAGAAAGAACATCAATTCATTAATCATGTAGGCATGTTTTCCATATTTAGTCGTACGTGCTCGCAATGAGAAACTTGCACAACATCTATTGTCCTACCAGCCGGTGGCAGCCGGGCCTCAAGGGAATCTACTGGATATTAAGGTACTCCTTTTAATAGAGCACCGGAGCAAAGCATTAACACTCCGTGAAAACATGTGTCCCTCACATCACCGCCATCCCCTCCGGTTGTCCCGATTTCTGTCACTTCGGGGCCTTTGGTTCCGGACAGTGACATGTGCATACAACTTGTAGATACAATCTAAGCAATAATTATAGAGCTCAAATCTAAGATCATGCCACTCGGGCCCTAGTGACAAGCATTAAGCATAACAAGATTGCAGCAACAATAACTTCACAAACTTTATAGATAGACTAATCATAATGTATCATCCATCGGATCCCAACAAACACAACACCGATTACATCAGATGAATCTCAATCATGTAAGGCAGCTCATGAGATCATTGTATTGAAGTACATGGGGGAGAGAATACCAACTAGCTACAGCTAGAACCCGTAGTCCATGGGGGAACTACTCACGGAGCATGATGGAGGCGATGGCGTTGATGGAGATGGCTTCCGGGGGCACTTCCCCGTCCCGGCAGGTGCCGGGACAGAGACTTCTGTCCCCCGAATTGGAGTTTCGCGATGGTGGCGGCGCCCCTGAGTCTTTCTGGAGTTTCGTCAAGTGGTACGGTGTTTTTAGGTCGAAAGGGATTTTATAGGCGAAGAGGCGGCGCGGGGGGCACCTGGGGGCTCCCACCACCGGCCGGCGCGGGCCCAGCCAGGCCGCGCCGCCCTATGGTGTGGTGGCCCTCTGGCCCCTCTCCGACTCTTCTTCGGTGTTCTGGAGCCTTCCGGGAAAAATAGGAGGTTTGGACTTCGTTTCGTCGAATTCCGAGAATATTGCCCGAACAGCCTTTCTGGAACCAAAAACAGGGAACTGGCACTGTGGCATCTTGTTAATAGGTTAGTTCCGGAAAACGCATAAAAACATCATAAAGTGCAAGCAAAACATGTAAGTATTGTCATAAAACAAGCATGGAACGGCAGAAATTATGGATACGTCGGGGACGTATCAGCATCCCCAAGCTTAGTTCCTGCTCGTCCCGAGGTAAACGATAAAAAGAATAATTTCTGTAGTGACATGCTACTTACATATCCTTGATCATACTATTACAAAGCATATGAAATGAATGAAGTGACTCAAGGCAATGATCTATAGTTGCTAACAAATAGATAACATATAGTAAAACTTTTCATGAAGAGTACTTTCAAGACAAGTATCAAAAGTTTTGCACAAGAGTTAACTCATAAAGCAATAAGTTCAAAGTAAAGGCATCGAAGCAACACAAGGGAAGATATAAGTTTCAGCGGTTGCTTTCAACTTGTAACATGCATATCTCATGGATAATTGTCAACACAAAGTAATATGATGAATGCAAATAAGCAAGTATGTAAGAATCAATGCACAGTTAACACAAGTGTTTGCTTCTAAGATGGAAGGAAGTAGGTAAACTGACTCAACATAAAGTAAAAGAATGGCCCTTCAAAGAGGAAAGCATCGATTGCTATATTTGTGCTAGAGCTTTGGTTTTGAAAACATAAAGAGAGCATAAAAGTAAAGTTTTGAGAGGTGTTTGTTGTTGTCAACGAATGGTAGTGGGCACTCTAACCCCCTTGCTAGACAAACCTTCAAGAGCGGCTCCCATGAATTATTTTTATTTTTGGGTGGCACTCCTTCCAACCTTTCTTTCACAAACCATGGCTAACCGAATCCTCGGGTGCCTGCCAACAATCTCATACCATGAAGGAGTGCCCTTTTATTTTAGTTTTATTATGATGACACTCCTCCCCACCTTTGCTTACACAAGCCATGGCTAACCGAATCCTCCGGTGCCATCCAACAATCACATACCATGGAGGAGTGTCTATTTTTGTTAATTAATTTGGGACTGGGAATCCCATTGCCAGCTCTTTTTGCAAAATTATTGGATAAGCGGATGAAGCCACTAGTCCATTGGTGAAAGTTGCCCAACAAGATTGAAAGATAAACACCACATACTTCCTCATGAGCTATAAAACATTGACACAAATCAGAGGTAATAAATTTTGAATTGTTTAAAGGTAGCACTCAAGCAATTTACTTTGGAATGGCAGAAAATACCACATAGTAGGTAGGTATGGTGGACACAATGGCATAGGTTTTGGCTCGAGGTTTTGGATGCACGAGAAGTTTTCCCTCTCGGTACAAGGCTTAGGCTAGCAAGGTTGTTTGAAGCAAACACAAGTATGAACCGGTACAGCAAAACTTACATAAGAACATATCGCAAGCATTATAATACTCTACACTGTCTTCCTTGTTGCTCAAACACTTTTACCAGAAAATATCTAGACCTTAAGAGAGATCAATTATGCAAACCAATTTTAGCAAGCTCTACGGTAGTTCTCCACTAATAGGTTTAAACTACATGAAAAAACTTAATCATGATCTACTTGAGAGCTCAAAACAATTGCCAAGTGTCAAATTATTCAAGACATTATGAGGCATTTTCTATTTCCAACCAAATACCAATAAGTATTGTAGCTTCCAACTTTTATCATTGAACATTAAAAGTAAAACGAAGAACAAGTGTTCATATGAAAAAGCGGAGCGTGTCTCTCTCCCAAACAAGGATTTCTAGGATCCATCTTTATTCAAACACAAACAAAAACAAAAATAAAGACGCTCCAAGTAAAGAACATAAGATGTGACCGAATAAAAATATAGTTTCAATAGAAGAAACCTGATAAGTTGATGAAGAAGGGGATGCCTTGGGCATCCCCAAGCTTAGACGCTTGAGTCTCCTTGAAATATGCAGGGATGAACCACGGGGGCATCCCCAAGCTTTGACTTTTCACTCTTCTTGATCATATATCATCCTCCTCTCTTGACCCTTGAAAACTTCCTTCACACCAAACTTCTCATAAACTTCATTAGAGGGGTTAGTACTCAAAAAACTTTAATCCACCTTGGTCCTGTAGTGACACATTGCAAGAACTCAATAAAACATTAGCTACAGCTCTCCACGTCTAGAAAGCCTCACTTAAAGTCCACAAGAGACAATGCAAAAAACAGAGACAGAATCTGCCAAAACAGAACAGCCAGTAAACACGAATTTTAAAATGGTACTTCCGTTGCTCAAATCAGAAAACTCAAAACTAATGAAAGTTGCGTACATATCTGAGGATCACACACGTAAATTGGCAGATTTTTCTGAGTTTCCTACAGAGAAATATGCCCAGATTCGTGACAGATAGAAATCTGTTTCTGCGCAGAAATCCAAATCTAGTATCAACCTTCGATTAGAGGCTTCACTTGGCACAACAAAACACAAAACTAAGATAAGGATAGGTTGCTACAGTAGTAAACAACTTCCAAAACACAAATATAAAACAAAGTACTGTAGCAAAATAACACATGGGTTATCTCCCAAGAAGTGTAGGATAACGTAGCATAGAAAACAAAAATTTTCCTACGGCGAACACGCAATCCAAGCCAAGATGCAATCTAGAAGACGGTAGCAACGAGGGGATTGTCGAGACTAACCCTTGAAGAGATTCCAAAGCCTACAAGAGGAGGCTCTTGTTGCTGCGGTAGACGTTCACTTGCCGCTTGCAAAAGCGCGTAGAAGATCTTGATCACGATCGGTTCCGGCGCCACGAACGGGCAGCACCTCCGTACTCGGTCACACGTTCGGTTGTTGATGAAGACGACGTCCACCTCCCCGTTCCAGCGGGCAGCGGAAGTAGTAGCTCCTCTTGAATCCGACAGCACGACGGCGTGGTGTCGGTGGCGGTGGAGAAATCCGGCGGAGCTTCGCTAAGCGTGCGGGATATGGTGGAGGAGCGGGGCGCTAGGGTTTGGGGAGAGGGGGTGGCCGGCCACTATGGGGGGCGGCCAAGCTTGTGGCTTTGGTGTGTCCGGCCCCCTCCCCTTGGCCCTCTATATATAGGTGGATCCCAAGTGTTGGTGTCCAAGTCTTCGAATAAGACCCGAAACCAAAACCTTCCATAGGAGGGGGAAACCTAGCCCAACTAGGACTCCCACCCAAAGGTGGGATTCCCACCTCCCATGTGGGGGGTGGCCGGCCCCCTATGGTGGAGTCCACTTGGGACTCCACCCCCACTAGGGCTGGCCGGCCATGGAGGTGGAGTCCCTTGTGGACTCCACCTTCCTTGGTGGTTTCTTCCGGACTTTTCTAGAACCTTCTAGAACCTTCCATAGAACCTTCCGCATCATTTTATTCACATAAAATGACATCCTATATATGAATCTTATTCTCCGGACCATTCCGGAACTCCTCGTGATGTCCGGGATCACATCCGGGACTCCGAACAAATATTCGAACTCCATTCCATATTCAAGTTCTACCATTTCAACATCCAACTTTAAGTGTGTCACCCTACGGTTCGCGAACTATGCGGACATGGTTGAGTACTCACTCCGACCAATAACCAATAGCGGGATCTGGAGATCCATAATGGCTCCCACATATTCAACGATGACTTTAGTGATCGAATGAACCATTCACATACGATACCAATTCCCTTTGTCACGCGATATTTTACTTGTCCGAGGTTTGATCATCGGTATCACACTATACCTTGTTCAACCTCGTCTCCTGACAAGTACTCTTTACTCGTACCGTGGTATGTGGTCTCTTATGAACTTATTCATATGCTTGCAAGACATTAGACGACATTCCACCGAGAGGGCCCAGAGTATATCTATCCGTCATCGGGATGGACAAATCCCACTGTTGATCCATATGCCTCAACTCATACTTTCCGGATACTTAATCCCACCTTTATAACCACCCATTTACGCAGTGGCGTTTGATGTAATCAAAGTACCTTTCCGGTATAAGTGATTTACATGATCTCATGGTCATAAGGACTAGGTAACTATGTATTGAAAGCTTATAGCAAATAACTTAATGACGTGATCTTATGCTACGCTTAATTGGGTGTGTCCATTACATCATTCATACAATGATATAACCTTGTTATTAATAACATCCAATGTTCATGATTATGAAACTAATCATCTATTAATCAACAAGCTAGTTAAGAGGCTTACTAGGGACTCTTTGTTGTTTATATATCACACATGTATCAATGTTTCAGTTAATACAATTATAGCATGGTATATAAACATTTATCATAAACATAAAGATATATAATAACCACTTTTATTATTGCCTCTTGGGCATATCTCCAACAGTCTCCCACTTGCACTAGAGTCAATAATCTAGATTACATTGTAATATACCTAACACCCATGGCATTCTGGTGTTGGTCATGCTTTGCCCTAGGGAGAGCTTTAGTCAACGGATCTGCTACATTCAGATCAGTGTGTACTTTGCAAATCTTTACTTCTCCATCTTCGATGTATTCGCGAATCGAGTGGTAACGCAGCTTGATATGCTTCAGCCTCTTGTGTGACCTTGGCTCTTGTGCATTGGCGATGGCACCCATATTATCACAGTAGATGACAAATGGGTCCAATGCACTAGGAACCACACCGAGCTCTACAATGAACCTCTTCATCCATACCGCTTCTGATGAAGCCTCTGAAGCCGCTATGTACTCCGATTCTGTTGAGGATTTCGCCACCGTGCACTGCTTCGAGCTTGCCCAGCTTACTGCAGCACCATTCAATATAAACACGTACCCAGATTGTGACTTAGAGTCATCAGGATCAGTGTTCCAACTTGCATCGGTGTAACTTGTTACAACGAGCTCTTGGTCACCTCCATAACAAAGAAACATATCCTTAGTTCTTTTCAAGTACTTCAGGATATTCTTGACCTGTCCAGTGTTCCATTCCTGGATCACTTTGATATCTGCTAGTCAAACTAACAGCATGTGCTATATCCGGTCTTGTACATAGCATGGCATACATGATAGAGCCTACTGCCGAGGCATAGGGGATCTGACTCATCCTTTCTCTTTCTTCTGCCGTAGCCGGTCCTTGAGTCTTACTCAAGACCTTGCCTGGTAACATAGGTAAGAATCCTTTCTTACTTTCGTCCATTCTAAATTTCTTTAGAATCTTGTCCAGGTATGTACTCTGTGATAGCCCTATTAGACGTCTTGATCTATCTCTATAAATCTTGATGCCTAATATGTATGATGCTTCACCAAGGTCTTTCATTGAAAAACTATTATTCAAATAACCCTTTACACTGCTTAATAGTTCTATATCATTCCCAATCAATAATATGTCATCTACATATAATATCAGGAATGCTACAGAGCTCCCACTCACTTTCTTGTAAATACAGGCCTCTCCATGACACTGTATAAACCCGAAGTCTTTGATCACCTTATCAAAACGTCGGTTCCAACTTCTCGATGCTTGCTTCAGTCCATAGATTGAACGCTGAAGTTTGCATACTTTGTCAGCATTTTTAGGATCGACAAAACCTTTGGGTTGTACCATATACAACTCTTCCTCAATGTCTCCATTAAGGAACGCTGTTTTGACATCCATCTGCCAAATCTCATAATCGAAAAATGCAGCTATTGCTAACAAAATCCTCACAGATTTTAGCTTCGCTACAGGTGAGAAAGTCTCATCGTAGTCAACACCTTGAATTTGTCGGAAACCCTTTGCGACAAGTCGAGCTTTATAGACAGTAATATTACCATCAGCATCTGTTTTTCTTTTGAAGATCCATTTATTCTCGACAGCCTTGCGGCTATCAGGTAAGTCTACCAAAGTCCATACTTTGTTATCATACATGGATCCCATTTCGGATTTCATGGCTTCTTGCCATTTGTTGGAATCTGGGCTCATCATCGCTTCTTCATACGTCGCAGGGTCTTCATCATTGTTATCCACAATCATGACATTTAGACAAGGATCATACCAATCTGGAGTGGCACGATCCCTTGTCGATCTGCGAGGTTCAGTAGCTGTCTCATATGAAGTTTCATGATCATTATCATTAGCTTCCTCTGTTGTCGGTGTAGGTGGTACAGGAACATTTTCCGGTACTGCGCTACTCTGATCAACGAGTAGAGATTCTTCAATCTCATCGAGTTCTACTTTTCTTCCAGTCACTTCTTTAGTGAGAAATTCTTTCTCAAGAAAGGTTCCGTTCTTAGCAACAAAGATCTTGCCTTCGGATCTGTGATAGAAAGTGTACCCTATAGTTTCCTTAGGGTATCCTATGAAGACGCATTTCTCCGCTTTGGGTTCTAGCTTGTCCGGTTGTAACTTTTTTACATAGGCTTCGCAACCCCAAACTTTTAGGAACGACAGCTTAGGTTTCTTATTAAACCATAATTCATACGGTGTCGTTTCAACGGATTTTGATGGTGCTCTATTTAAAGTGAATGCGGCTGTCTCTAATGCATAACTCCAAAATGATAACGGCAAATCAGTAAGAGACATCATAGAACGAACCATATCTAAGAGAGTTCGATTACGACGTTCGGACACACCGTTTCGTTGTGGTGTTCCCGGCGGTGTCAATTGTGAAAGTATTCCGCATTTCTTTAAATGCATGCTAAACTCATAACTCAGATATTCACCTCCGCGATCAGATCGTAGAAATTTAATCTTCTTGTTACGTTGATTTTCTACTTCACTTTGGAATTCCTTAAACTTCTCGAAAGTTTCGGATTTATGTTTCATTAAATAGATATACCCATATCTACTCAAATCATCTGTGAAGGTTAGAACATAACGATAACCACCGCGCGATGCTACACTCATTGGTCCACATACATCTGTGTGTATGATTTCCAATAAGTCAGTAGCTCGCTCCATCATACCCGAGAATGGAGTCTTAGTCATTTTTCCCATCAGACATGCTTCGCATCTATCAAGTGATTCAAAGTCAAGTGATTCAAGTAATCCATCGGTATGGAGTTTCTTCATGCGTTTCACTCCAATATGACCAAGACGACAGTGCCACATATAAGTAGAATTATCATTCAATTTAATTCGCTTAGCATCAATGTTATGTATATGCGTATTACTACTATCGAGATCTAACAGAAATAAGCCATTCTTTTGTGGTGCTCGACCATAAAAGATATTATTCATAAAAATAGAACAACCATTATTCTCAGACTTGAATGAATAACCGTCTTGCATTAAACAAGATCCGATATAATGTTCATGCTCAACGCGGGTACATAATAACAATTATTTAGGCTTAAAACTAATCCCGAAGGTAGATGTAGAGGAAGTGTCCCGACTGCGATCACATTGACCTTGGATCCGTTTCCAACGCGCATCGTCACTTCATCTTTCAGTAGTTGTCGTTTATTCTTTAGTTCCTGTTTCGAGTTACAAATATGAGCAACCGAACCAGTATCAAATACCCAGGTACTAGAACGAGAACTAGTGAGATAAACATCTATAACATGTATATCAGATATACCTTCTTTCTTTTTCTTGATAAGGCCGCTCTTCAGATCCGCCAAATACTTGGAGCAATTACGCTTCCAGTGTCCCTTCTCCTTGCAGTAATAGCACTCAGCATCAGGCTTAGGGCCAGACTTAGGTTTCACAGGAGGCGTGGCAGCTTTCTTGCCACTCTTCTTGTTCTTGCCTTTAGACTTGCCCTGTTTCTTGAAGCTGGTGGTCTTGTTGACCATCAACACTTGGTGCTCTTTCTTGATCTCAATCTCAGCAGCTTTTAGCATGCCAAAGAGTTCAGGAAACTCCTTGTTCATGTTCTGCATATTGTAGTTCATCACAAAGTTCTTATAACTTGGTGGCAGTGATTGAAGGACACGATTAATCCCCAGTCTGTTAGGAATCACTATTCCCAAGTCACTGAGTTTCTTCGCATGCCCGGTCATAACGAGCATGTGCTCACTGATGGAGCTGCCTTCTTCCATCATACAGCTGAAAAAGTGTTTCGATGCTTCATAGCATTCCACGGCCGCATGAGTCTCAAAAATAGTCTTCAACTCTTTTATCAACTCATGAGGATCGTGGTGCTCAAAACGTTTTTGAAGATCGGATTCCAGACTGCATAAGATGGCACACTGAACTTGAGAGTACCGAGTTTTCCGAGTTGCGTAAACATTCTTTACTTCATCGGTTTCAGTTTCTGCAGGAGGGTCACCTAGCGGTGCATCAAGCACATATTGCAGATTTCCGCCATTGAGGAAGATCCTCACATGACGGAACCAGTCGGTGAAGTTGCTACCGTTGCTCTTAAGTTTTTCTTTCTCTAGGAACTGGTTAAAATTGATTGGGACGCCATATCTACAACATATTTGCAATAGTTTAGACTAAGTTTATGACAAATTGAGTTCAAATTTTAATTCTACATAATTAAAATCTAGGTGAACTCCCACTCAAAACAATATCCCTCGCATTGTCTTAGTGATCACACGAACCAAATCCATCACACCTATGCCCGATCATCACGAGACAAGATGTAATTTCAATGGCGAACACTCAAAGTGTTCATCATATCAATCATATGATTCATGCTCTACCTTTCGGTATCACGTGTTCCGAGACCATGTCTTTACATGCTAGGCTCGTCAAGGCCACCTTAGTATCCGCATGTGCAAACTGTCTTGCACCCGTCATATGTACTTATCGAATCTATCACACCCGATCATCACGAGATGCTTCGAAACGATAAGACTTGATAACGGTGCTACTAAGGATGAACACTTTATTATCTTGAGATTTTAGTGAGAGGGATCATCTTATAATGCTACCGTCGCGATCTAAGCAAAATAAGATGCATAAAAGGATTAACATCACATGCAGTTCATATGTGATATGATATGGCCCTTTTGTCTTTGCGCCTTTGATCTTGATCTCCAAAGCGTGGACATGATCTCCATCATCAACGGGCATGATCTCCATCATCGTCGGCGAAGCACCAAGGTCAATGGCGCCGTCTTCATGATCGTCCTCCATGTAGCAACTATTACAACTACTTTGAAATACTACTCAACATGAAATTTAAAGACAACCATAAGGCTCCTGCCGGTTGCCACAATACAATAATGATCATCTCATACATATTCATCATCACATTATGGCCATATCACATCACCAAACCCTGCAAAAACAAGTTAGACGTTCTCTAATTTGGTTTGCATATTTTACGTGGTTTAGGGTTTTCGAGCAAGATCCAATCTACCTACGAACATGAACCACAACGGTGATACTAGTGTTGTCAATAGAAGAGTAAATTGAATCTTCACTATAGTAGGAGAGACAGACACCCGCAAAGCCACTTATGCAATACAAGTTGCATGTCAAGCGTGGAGCAAATCTCATGAACGCGGTCATGTAAAGTTAGCCCGAGCCGCTTCATCCCACTATGCCACAAAGATGCAAAGTACTCAACTAAAGATAACAAGAGCATCAACGCCCACAAACCATTGTGTTCTACTCGTGCAACCATCTATGCATAGACACGGCTCTGATACCACTGTAGGATAACGTAGCATAGAAAACAAAAATTTTCCTACGGCGAACACGCAATCCAAGCCAAGATGCAATCTAGAAGACGGTAGCAACGAGGGGATTGTCGAGACTAACCCTTGAAGAGATTCCAAAGCCTACAAGAGGAGGCTCTTGTTGCTGCGGTAGACGTTCACTTGGCGCGTAGAAGATCTTGATCACGATCGGTTCCGGCGCCACAAACGGGCAGCACCTCCGTACTCGGTCACACGTTCGGTTGTTGATGAAGACGACGTCCACCTCCCCGTTCCAGCGGGCAGCGGAAGTAGTAGCTCCTCTTGAATCCGACAGCACGACGGCGTGGTGTCGGTGGCGGTGGAGAAATCCGGCGGAGCTTCGCTAAGCGTGCGGGATATGGTGGAGGAGCGGGCGCTAGGGTTTGGGGAGAGGGTGGCCGGCCACTATGGGGGGCGGCCAAGCTTGTGGCTTTGGTGTGTCCGGCCCCCTCCCCTTGGCCCTCTATATATAGGTGGATCCCAAGTGTTGGTGTCCAAGTCTTCGAATAAGACCCGAAACCAAAACCTTCCATAGGAGGGGGAAACCTAGCCCAACTAGGACTCCCACCCAAAGGTGGGATTCCCACCTCCCATGTGGGGGGTGGCCGGCCCCCTATGGTGGAGTCCACTTGGGACTCCACCCCCACTAGGGCTGGCCGGCCATGGAGGTGGAGTCCCTTGTGGACTCCACCTTCCTTGGTGGTTTCTTCCGGACTTTTCTAGAACCTTCTAGAACCTTCCATAGAACCTTCCGCATCATTTTATTCACATAAAATGACATCCTATATATGAATCTTATTCTCCGGACCATTCCGGAACTCCTCGTGATGTCCGGGATCTCATCCGGGACTCCGAACAAATATTCGAACTCCATTCCATATTCAAGTTCTACCATTTCAACATCCAACTTTAAGTGTGTCACCCTACGGTTCGCGAACTATGCGGACATGGTTGAGTACTCACTCCGACCAATAACCAATAGCGGGATCGGAGATCCATAATGGCTCCCACATATTCAACGATGACTTTAGTGATCGAATGAACCATTCACATACGATACCAATTCCCTTTGTCACGCGATATTTTACTTGTCCGAGGTTTGATCATCGGTATCACACTATACCTTGTTCAACCTCGTCTCCTGACAAGTACTCTTTACTCGTACCGTGGTATGTGGTCTCTTATGAACTTATTCATATGCTTGCAAGACATTAGACGACATTCCACCGAGAGGGCCCAGAATATCTATCCGTCATCGGGATGGACAAATCCCACCTGTTGATCCATATGCCTCAACTCATACTTTCCGGATACTTAATCCCACCTTTATAACCACCCATTTACGCAGTGGCGTTTGATGTAATCAAAGTACCTTTCCGGTATAAGTGATTTACATGATCTCATGGTCATAAGGACTAGGTAACTATGTATTGAAAGCTTATAGCAAATAACTTAATGACGTGATCTTATGCTACGCTTAATTGGGTGTGTCCATTACATCATTCATACAATGATATAACCTTGTTATTAATAACATCCAATGTTCATGATTATGAAACTAATCATCTATTAATCAACAAGCTAGTTAAGAGGCTTACTAGGGACTCTTTGTTGTTTATATATCACACATGTATCAATGTTTCAGTTAATACAATTATAGCATGGTATATAAACATTTATCATAAACATAAAGATATATAATAACCACTTTTATTATTGCCTCTTGGGCATATCTCCAACAAGAAGTTCTTTCTTTATAGCCATCAAGATGAGCTCAGCAGTTTTAATGATGCACTCGCAAGAAACAAGAGTAGAGGTAAAAGAGAGCATCAAAAAGCAAATCCAAAACACATTTAAGTCTAACATGCTTCCTATGTAAAGGAATCTTGTAAATAAACAAGTTCATGAAAAGCAAAGTAGCAAGCATAGGAAGATAAAACAAGTGTAACTTCAAAATTTTAAGCATATAGAGAGGTGTTTTAGTACCATGCAAATTTCTACAACCATATTTTCCTCTCTCATAATAATTTTCAGTAGCTTCATGAATAAACTCAACAATATAACTATCACATGCAGCATACTTTTCATGATCCACAAACATATAATTTTTATCAAGCTCAAAAATAGTGGAATTAAAACTTTCGAACACACTTTTATCAATAATATAGCAAGATGAATGATCAATCTCAAGAGATATGGGACACATAGATAAAGTCAATACTCTTCCAATCCCATTTTCATTAGTAGTACAATTAATATTATCAAGTAACATAGGACCATCATCTAGAGCTTTATCATAAACATTTGCCAAGCAAAATTCTTTAGTACCATGCATTTCGACATCAGGCACAAACAAAGCATTATCATAAGATTTATCAAAGTAGCATGGATTATCATATATAACAGTAGCATAATTATTCTCACAAGTTTTACTTATAGGAAATATTTCAAGAGAATCCACAGGAACATAACATTCAACCTCTTTCGGTAAGCATGGAGGACAATCAAATAGTGTAAGAGATGAAGAGTTACTCTCATTAGAAGGTTGGCATGGGTAGCTAATCCATTCTTCCTCCTTTTGTTCGTCGCTCTCTTCTTCTTTTTCATCCAATGAGCTTTCAAGTTCATCAATTTCCTCCTCTTTTTCATCCAATGAGCTTTCAGGTTCATCAATTTCTTCTTCCACCGGTTCCTGCAAATTGTGAGTGCATTCTTGTGCATTAATGTGTCTCTCTTTATAATCAAGGATATAAGGATTCCTACTGTAGCATTCTATGCAAGAATTAAGGATAGTAGAGACATAATCTTTAAGGCCCTTACAAACAACACAAGTTTCATAATTCTCAACCATGAAGGATTCTATCTCGGAGGCTCCCATAAATAAGACAAATTGTTCTACCTCTTCGAACCCATAATGAATATAGCAATTCCGATTATAGTTCTTAATTAAAAATTCCTCACTAAAGCCACATTGAAATTTAAGATGTTTAGTATCCTGTTGAGAGCAACAGTTTATATTATGGCGTTCAAGCAAGATTTCAGCAATTGTATTCAATTTTTCTATCATAGCACTCATTATTTTACCAGTTCTTGATTCTCTATAATTATTATAACATTCTATAAGCTCCAAGTAGGTTGTTGGTTCTCCCATAACAACAGTTTTTAATTTTTAGGGTTTTCAAATTTTTATGGATTTTCGGGTATATAGGGAAAATAAAACAAGACAAAAATAAACTAGACAAAAGTAAACTAAGCAAAGTAAAACTAGACAGAAATAAACTAGCAAGACAAAATAAGATAAAAGCAAAGAGAGGTAGAGTGTACTCCCCAGGTGAACTTATGAGTAGAGCTATGCCTCCCCGGCAACGGCGCCAGAAAATAGTCTTGATGACCCACAAGTATAGGGGATCGCAACAGTCTTCGAGGGAAGTAAAACCCAAATTTATTGATTCGACACAAGGGGAGGTAAAGAATACTTATAAGCCTTAACAACTGAGTTGTCAATTCAATGCACCTGGAAAAGCACTAGTAACGGGGGTGATGTGAAAGTAGCAGTGATATGAGAGCAATAGTAACAGTAACACAGCAGCAGTAGTAGTAATATGAGAGCAATGGTACCAGAGAATAGTTGACATGTAGAACGAGTATATGATGATGAAAGATTGACCGGGGTTCCCAGCTATCTACACTAGTGGCAACTCTCCAATAACAAGTGACAAGTGTTGGGTGAACAAATTACAGTTGGGCAATTGATAGGATTGATAAGGCATTAAGAAAGAACATCAATTCATTAATCATGTAGGCATGTTTTCCATATTTAGTCGTACATGCTCGCAATGAGAAACTTGCACAACATCTATTGTCCTACCAGCCGGTGGCAGCCGGGCCTCAAGGGAATCTACTGGATATTAAGGTACTCCTTTTAATAGAGCACCGGAGCAAAGCATTAACACTCCGTGAAAACATGTGTCCCTCACATCACCGCCATCCCCTCCGGTTGTCCCGATTTCTGTCACTTCGGGGCCTTTGGTTCCGGACAGTGACATGTGCATACAACTTGTAGATACAATCTAAGCAATAATTATAGAGCTCAAATCTAAGATCATGCCACTCGGGCCCTAGTGACAAGCATTAAGCATAACAAGATTGCAGCAACAATAACTTCACAAACTTTATAGATAGACTAATCATAATTATCATCCATCGGATCCCAACAAACACAACACCGATTACATCAGATGAATCTCAATCATGTAAGGCAGCTCATGAGATCATTGTATTGAAGTACATGGGGAGAGAATACCAACTAGCTACAGCTAGAACCCGTAGTCCATGGGGGAACTACTCACGGAGCATGATGGAGGCGATGGCGTTGATGGAGATGGCTTCCGGGGGCACTTCCCCGTCCGGCAGGTGCCGGGACAGAGACTTCTGTCCCCCGAATTGGAGTTTCGCGATGGTGGCGGCGCCCCAGTAGTCTTTCGGAGTTTCGTCAAGTGGTACGGTGTTTTTAGGTCGAAAGGGATTTTATAGGCGAAGAGGCGGCGCAGGGGGCACTGGGGGCTCCCCACCACAGGCCGGCGCGGGCCCAGGCCAGGCCGCGCCGCCCTATGGTGTGGTGGCCCTCGGCCCCTCTCCGACTCTTCTTCGGTGTTCTGGAGCCTTCCGGGAAAAATAGGAGGTTTGGACTTCGTTTCGTCGAATTCCGAGAATATTGCCCGAACAGCCTTTCGGAACCAAAAACAGCAGAAAACAGGAACTGGCACTGTGGCATCTTGTTAATAGGTTAGTTCCGGAAAACGCATAAAAACATCATAAAGTGCAAGCAAAACATGTAAGTATTGTCATAAAACAAGCATGGAACGACAGAAATTATGGATACGTCGGGGACGTATCAGACATATATCCTCAATCTCATATGAGAATAATAATTGTTGCTACATGCTTATGCATTAAAGAGGAGTCCATTATCTGTTGTCCATGTTGTCCCGGTATGGATGTCTAAGTTGAGAATAATCAAAAGCGAGAAATCCAAAATGCGAGCTTTCTCCTTAGACCTTTGTACAGGCGGCATGGAGGTACCCCTTTGTGACACTTGGTTGAAACATGGCATTGCGAAGATCCGGTAGTCCAAGCTAAGTAGGACAAGGTGCGGGCACTATTAGTACACTATGCATGAGGCTTGCAACTTGTAAGATATAATTTACATAACTCATATGCTTTATTACTACCGTTGACAAAATTGTTTCATGTTTTCAAAATAAAAGCTCTAGCACAAATATAGCAATCGATGCTTTCCTCTTTGAAGGACCATTCTTTTAATTTTATTGTTGAGTCAGTTTACCTATCTCTCTCCACCTTAAGAAGCAAACACTTGTGTGAACTGTGCATTGATTCCTACATACTTGCATATTGCACTTGTTATATTACTTTATGTTGACAATATCCATGAGATATACATGTTATAAGTTGAAAGCAACCGCTGAAACTTAATCTTCCTTTGTGTTGCTTCAATACCTTTACTTTGATTTATTGCTTTATGAGTTAACTCTTATGCAAGACTTATTGATGCTTGTCTTGAAGTACTATTCATGAAAAGTCTTTGCTTTATGATTCAGTTGTTTACTCATGTCATTACCATTGTTTTGATCGTTGCATTCATTACATATGTTTACAAATAGTATGATCAAGATTATGATGGCATGTCACTTCAGAAATTATCTTTGTTATCGTTTTGCTCGGGACGAAGAAGCTTGGGGATGCTGATACGTCTCCAACGTATCGATAATTTCTTATGTTCCATGCTACATTATTGATGATATCTACATGTTTTATGCACATTATATGTTTTACGCATTTTCTAGAACTAACCTATTAACAAGATGTGAAGAGAGTTGTGTTTTGCTGTTTTTGGTTTCGAGAAATCTAGTAACGAAATATTCTCGGAATTGGACGAAATCAACGCCAGGTCCTATTTTTGCAAGCTTCGAGAAGACCGAAGGAGAGTCGAAGTGGGGCCACGAGGTGGCGACACCACAGGGCGGCGCGGCCCGGGCCCGGCCCGGACCTATGGTGTGGGCCCCTCGTGCCGCCTCTTGACCTGCCCTCCGCCTACAAATAGCCTCCGTCGTGAAACCCCCAGTACCGAGAGCCACGATACGGAAAACCTTCCAGAGACGCCGCCGCCGCAGTCCCATCTCGGGGATTCGGGAGATCGCCTCCGGCACCTGCGGAGAGGGATTCATCTCCCGGAGGACTCTACACCGCCATGGTCGCCTCCGGAGTGATGAGTGAGTAGTTCACCCCTGGACTATGGGTCCATAGCAGTAGCTAGATGGTCGTCTTCTCCTAATTGTGCTTCATTGTTGGATCTTGTGAGCTGCCTAACATGATCAAGATCATCTGTAATACTATATGTTGTGTTTGTCGGGATCCGATGGATAGAGAATACTATGTTATGGTGATTATCAATCTATTGTTTATGTGTTTGTTATCACCAGATTTTGGCCAAATCAGGAGATGGGCCGTAAGTGAAGATGGGCTTGAAGGACATATACGTGGAGCATCTTCGAAGCGGCCTTGCGCTAAGAGTTTGGGCTAAATTGCCCGTGTATCTGTAATATAGTAGATCATATCGTGTTTAGAATTAACAGATAGAGTCTGGCCCGTGCACGGTTAGGTGCACGCCCAATTAGAAAGTCCCTTGGACTATAAATATGTATCTAGGGTTATCGGAAAAGGAGGACAATCACGTTCACAACAAACACAAATCAGGCGCATCGCCACCCCTTCCTTCGAGGGTCTCTTCCGGGTAAGCATCATGCTGCCTAGATCGCATCTCGCGATCTAGGCAGTACACGTTTATTCGTCTACCTTGTGCTGCTCGTGCTGAAGCGTTGTTGATGGCGAGCAGCACTACTTATCCTTAGGTGTTTAGGGGCTTGCATTGATGCTTTCTCATGCATACATGCGTGGCAATGCCGTCCCTCGACACCTAGCTGCCCTTACACCTATCTGGGTGTAAGGGCAACATCTTGCTTGTTCGTTACTTAGTAGATCCGATCTGTTATAGTTGCTCCTTGCTCCGCAAGGATTAGTTTAATATCTGCATAGTTAGGCCTTATGCTGGGGTCGGACGATCCGGTAGTGCGTTAGGTGTTGTTTACCGTTCCTACAAGGGATGTTCGGGGAATTAACGTTATGTTGGTTTTTAGGCCTCTTGTAGGGGTAGTTTGCATCATCTTCCATATCTGCTAGGCCCGATTACACGTAGGACGTTCCGGTTATGCGGTGAAAACCCTAAACTGTCGTAGATCGGTTTAGCTTTGTTTTGATCAAGCAGGATCCCCATGTCATTGCAAATCTAACGTGAACCATGGGGCGATCGGCTCTTTGAGCCGATCCACAGGGCAACCTGAGAGCCGATAGGGCTCGTATTTAATGTTTACGTGTCTACCATGCAGGAACAATCGAAGCAATCTAACACCTTCCTGATCGGGTCTAGGTCAGGTGGCACGCCCTAGCAACCGCCAGGACGTGGCTGGAAGACTTGCGGGACGACGCGAGGTGCCAGGGTCCACTAAGCGGCCTTGGGAGCCTCCCGGCTCTTCGTGTTGCTTAACCATTGCCCGCCGGTGGGTTTTGGCAGGTAACACATTCTGGCACGCCCGGTGGGACAATCTTCTGCAGCATCCACGTCAACACCGACATCCGAGATGGCAGAGGAACAAATCACATACGAAGATCTTCCTGCGGAACACAAGAAGAAATACGATGAGCTGAAGGCCATCGTTGAAGCCGAGCTCATCGGCTCCTTTGAGAAGACCCGGTCGCACGGCATCGAGTTCAAAGGATTCTACAAGGCGTCCTCGAAGGTTGGATCTCTCTCCCTTCGGAGGAACGTACTAGAGCCTGCGACAGAAATCAACTACGTGGTGGCTCATTCGCTGCATCGGCATCTGAGAGCCTGGTAATGCTTTGGAGCGCGTTGCGCTCCGGTGGTGCAAGAGATCATGAGGCATCGTACTCCCCTTCGGGACTGCTCTAGGGACTCACCGGGGAGAGGTGCAACTCCACACCAGGCCACCATTGCCGTACGCGATGGCAGCTCCACAGCAACAAGGTTCGCCGCATACGTTGTCTACAAGGTTGGAGGTGATCCGGGCGACTATCAGTTCTTATATGAGCCGCCCAAGGAGATCCCGCACGGATACGTGTGCACGTTTGTGCCGGACTGCAACAACGGGACGCAGGCGATCCAGCTCCGGCAGGAGAGGATTGCCGAGCAGGAGCAATCGTTCCGGCAGGAGGAACGGCTGCAGCAACGGGGAGTTTGGGGGCAGACGCTGAGAAACAGGCGTGGCTAGCCAAGTATGCCACTGCACCAATTCATGAAAGCTCAGCTGCTACTTCCTCCACCGCGGATCAGATCAGTGCAGTCCTGAGAGATCAGTTCGGCATCTGCCGAGAAGAAGATAATCGGCTATTCCAAGCCGTACCCCAATGAGTTTGACCTGATCCCACTACCACCTAAGTACGGCTCCCGGACTTCACCAAGTTTAGTGGGTCAGAAGGGTCTAGCTCAATCGAGCACGTGAGCCGATACTTGGCCCAGTTGGGCATGGTTTCGGCATCGGATCAGCTGCGGTGAGGTTCTTTCGCAATCCCTCACCGGTCCAGCTTTTGGATGGTACACCTCGTTGCAGCCAAATTCAGTGCGATCATGGAAGCAGCTAGAGGAACAGTTTCACACACAATATCATTCAGAAGCTACTGAAGCTGGCATTGCCGAACTAGCACAGGTTCGGCAAGGCGAGGAGAGACAGTGTCTGAATACATTCAGCGTTTCAGAACTGTCAAGAACCGATGTTATTCGGTCATTTAACTGAGAAAGAAGCAGTCGAGCTGGCCGTGGCAGGCCTTGCAGCGTCCTTCAAGGATCGACGTTCCAAGTGGAGTACAACTCGCTGGCGCACATGGTCCAGAGACTGACCTTATATGAACAGCGCCATCCAGAACTGTACCAAGACAAGTTCAAGCGCGCGATAAGCCTGGTCAATACTGATGAGGATGAAGATTCTGCGGAAGATCGGGAAGTCGCAGTAGCCGAATGGACTCGGACGGCAGTACCTGTGTCCTGCAAATGGGTGAACCCACCAGGGCCTCCAAGAGGGTTTGACTTTGATGTGAGCAAAGCTGAACAGATCTTCGATCTGCTACTGAAAGAGAAACAGTTGAAGCTACCCGAAGGCCACAAGATCCCTACGGCACAAGAGATGAACAAAAGGCCATACTGCAAATGGCATCATACGTTCACGCACGCCACCAACGACTGCAAAGTATTGCGCGCACAAATTCAGATGGCGATAGAATCAGGCCGATTAACTTTCGGACAGTTTGCCATGAAGGTAGACATGCGTCCGTTTCCGGACGTCAACATGGTGGACCTAAGCTACTCCATAAGGGAACCAGGGTTCTCTTTTGATGTCAATATGGCAGGGCTCGTGGGCCGCCATGGCGGAGATAAATCAGAGAGCAGCCACTCTCGTGGCAAAGATAAAGAGGAGGCCTTTCCACGCGACCGGCCCTAGGATGATGACAGACGGTACCTAACCGAGGAGGAGGTGAGAAGCATACGGTATCAACGCCCACTATCCGTGCATCTCCTCAACAAATATGAGCAGCAGTACGACCGACGTCGGCGCCACGATGAAGACGACGAAAGATATCGGTCGGATGCAGCGGACAGGAGGTATCGTCAGCACGACAGAAACAACGACGGGTACGAGCGTCACGCTAGAGGGAGGTCAAGGGAGCAAGACAACATGGATAAGCACTGGAGCTGTCCTTTCTTCAAACATTGCTGGGACTCGGAATGAGCCGATTGCCAACAATCAGAACTGCCCAGAGTGCAAACATCAAAGGAGGAGGGCAAATGAAGTTCCAGTGTTCGAGCGTCTGGGGCCTCTCCCACCTCATAACAAGCAAGCTGAGGTCATCTCAAGAAGAAGACTTTGAGGAGTCGAGATGGAGAAGAAGATAGGTATCACCGACCAAGGTGGTGCCCTGATGGACTCAGCCATTCTCGCGTAGGGTGCAGCGGCTGCGAAACTTGGAAGAAGCCGAGGCACAGTACCTGTACACGTTCAAAGCGCGGCCCGATCGGCCGAAAATTCGGCAAACATTGGAGACAGAGGCTCGCCCACCAAAGAAAGTGTGGCGACCCAAGCAGACAAAAGCCGATGCGGGGACATCGGCTGATACAAACATGGTATCCGTGATCCGGACAGAGTAGCAGGTCCAAGACATTGGACGTACGTGGCAAGGCCGATCCCTGCGATCGGCCCTCAAAAAATGGAAAGCAAAGGATCTTATCGCCAGCATGCCACGTAGCTACAGTGGGAAACCAAGAAGAGCTAAACCTTCACGAAGCATTGCAATGAAAAGGGAGGCCGATTCCGCGATCGGCCAAAATTATCCTCGACATGCGTTTTGTCTGTGTTCAGCATTGATCCGACAGATGTCTGAAGAGCCGATACCATCAAATATTTGACAGAATCGGCTCGGGGGCACATAGATGGATGAGACACAAGGATACAAAGCTTGGAGTGGATGTCAAATACCCAGCAGAGAGCCTCAAGTATGGGGGCCGATGCAATCGGCCAACAATAATAATAAAATAGAAAATACAAAAATTTCGGCTCGTAGATGCTCGGTTCATCGACTTTAGGATTACGAGTTTGCGCCACTTGATCGGGCCTCGCGATTGGCCGGGGCTTCGACTGCAGTGTCATCAAGGATGGTGAACGATCTAAGCAGCGAATCACAAGGATTGAGTCAGGAGGAGTTAAAGAGCCGTGGCATGAGAAGTTTCTTGGTTCGGAGAAGGGATTTTCTGGTCCTGCTGAGCCCTTGTGGTACATCAAACTTTCCTGTCTCGTTTGGATGGGAGTGGAGGACTGGCCCCTTTCGTAGAAGCCGATGGTAACATATCTGGCTAGCTCTACGTGATGATGTACCCGGAGGTGTCTAAGTTGGAGCTCCATCAGCTGGATTGCATGATATCATCTTCTGGGGAAGTCTGCAAGAGCAGGATTACTGGATTTAATAGGATAACCAAGGTCTAAGAGGGTTTGCCCTTCAAGGCTTTCCTGGCAGTTACCTTGTTTGCTGCTATTCTCGCCTTGACTGAGGCTCGGGGGGCAGTTGCCTATGAAAATCCTTTGCTCTTGGGAGCCGATTTTGGTAAAATCGGCTGGCTCTGCACCACAATTGTTGTAAAATAGTGGTGATTTATTGAAAAGAAGAACCGGTGGAGTCGGTCTAAAGGGTTTGAAGGTGGAGCCATTATCATTGATAGGCTCTGGACCAGTTTGTTGCTGCAAAGGAATAGAACATTACGAGGGAAGTTGTGAGCGAATGACACCTGTTATACAGGTGTATCAGCTTCAATGTCAAGTTGTTTCAGCTATGGTCGTAAAAGCTTTCCTGGAGGAGTTAATTCAGGAATTTTGCCGTCAGGTCAAACATCACGATCGGATGATTTTGAAGTCCAAAGATTTAGGGGTCTCAAGGCTGTGTGGACCTGTTCGATTGGTTTGATTGGAATTTTCAAGGATTGCAAGTTACCATAGGAATGACTGGATTGACCTGTCTTGCAACTCATTATAAAAAGAAAAAAAACTGATGCATTGCCATCGGCTCATTGAGCATCGACCAAGGTGATAATCGGCAAAATCAAGATAGGGGGAATCGGCTAAATTAGCATAAAAGGAATCGGCAAGATCAAGTTAGAGGAAATTCTTCATTGATAATAAGATTTCTTACATGAAAGAGCTGATTGCCCTCAAAAGGAAGAATTAGGGGTACATTGCCCTATCTACTACTGCTGGCCCTATGCTAAGATCCTATTACGGGCCGCGCGCTCGTCATCGCCGTCGTCGCCACCATCGGCGTGGCTCTCGGCGGGCTCATCGTCGGCTAGCGCCCGACCGGGAGGACCCTCGTTGTCTTCGTCTTCCTCGTCGGCATCGTCGTCGGTCGAAGTCGCTGAGTTGCCCGGCCAAGGGGAGGCGCTGGCGGCGGCTCGTCGGAGGAGGTGTCGCTCTCCTCCTCTTCTTCCTCCTCCTTCTCCTCCTCCTCGATGGAGGTGGAGTCCCAGGAAACGATCGTCATCGCTCTCCTCCTCTGTTTCCCCATCGGCGAGGAAGCGGAGGTCACTCTCCCCGTCGGTCGAGGACTTGTCATCCTCAGACCAAACGGAGAAGTCGTGGTCCTCCTTGTCCCACGCTGTTGGGGCAAGGATGTCGTACGCCGCCTGCGTACCCCACTCTAGTGTCGATTCCCTAATGGGAGAGGACACGTAAGAAAGACCCGACGAAGTGGAGGAGGAAGAAGAGGAAGACATGGTGGCAGAGGAGGGCTTTTGGAAGTGCTAGATGCGAGGGGATGAAGAAGGGAACTGCAAGAAGTGGCTAAATAAAAGGGGATATAACGATTTAATGCTTAAGCAGTTTTCGAGGATGTGGTGCCAAAACCATCAAATCGTGCAGGGAAGTTGAGAAGGCAAGTCGTCATGATGAGGAAATACTGCGAGGGTTCTGCTCTGCCACGACATGACCCCTCGGAGGAAAAACAGATGGTTTTGAAATTATCATTGCCAAAACCAGGGGGGCATGTGTTATCACAGATTTTGGCCAAATCAGGAGATGGGCCGTAAGTGAAGATGGGCTTGAAGGACATACACGTGGAGCATCTTTGAAGCGGCCTTGCGCTAAGAGTTTGGGCTAAATTGCCCGTGTATCTGTAATATAGTAGATCATATCGTGTTTAGAATTAACAGATAGAGTCTGGCCCGTGCACGGTTAGGTGCACGCCTCAATTAGAAAGTCCCTTGGACTATAAATATGTATCTAGGGTTATCGGAAAAGGAGGACAATCACGTTCACAACAAACACAAATCGGGCGCATCGCCACCCCTTCCTTCGAGGGTCTCTTCCGGTAAGCATCAATGCGCCTAGATCGCATCTCGCGATCTAGGCAGTACACGTTTATTCGTCTACCTTGTGCTGCTCGTGCTGAAGCGTTGTTGATGGCGAGCAGCACTATTTATCCTTAGGTGTTTAGGGGCTTGCATTGATGCTTTCTCGTGCATACATGCGTGGCAATGCCGTCCCTCGACACTAGCTGCCCTTACACCTATCCTGGGTGTAAGGGACATCTTGCTTGTTCGTTACTTAGTAGATCCGATCGTTATAGTTGCTCCTTGCTCCGCAAGGATTAGTTTAATATCTGCATAGTTAGGCCTTATGCTGGGGTCGGACGATCCGGTAGTGCGTTAGGTGTTGTTACCGTCCTACAAGGGATGTTCCGGGAATTAACGTTATGTTGGTTTTTAGGCCTCTTGTAGGGGTAGTTTGCATCATCTTCCGTATCTGCCCGATTACACGTAGGACGTTCGGTTATGCGGTGAAAACCCTAAACTGTCGTAGATCGGTTTAGCTTTGTTTTGATCAGCAGGATCCCCATGTCATTGCAAATCCAACGTGAACCATGGGGCGATCGGCTCTTTGAGCCGATCCACAGGGCAACCTGAGAGCCGATAGGGCTCGTATTTAATGTTTACGTGTCTACCATGCAGGAACAATCGAAGCAATCTAACACCTTCCTGATCGGGTCTAGGTCAGGTGGCACGCCCTAGCAACCGCCAGGACGTGGCTGGAAGACTTGCGGGACGACGCGAGGTGCCAGGGTCCACTAAGCGGCCTTGGGAGCCTCCGGCTCTTCGTGTTGCTTAACCATTGCCCGCCGGTGGGTTTTGGCAGGTCGAGTGTTGTTTATGATCTTGCATGCTCTCGTTATTAGTAGAGGCTCGGCAAGTTTTTGCTCTTAACTCCAAGAGGGAGTATTTATGCTCGATAGTGGGTTCATGCCTTCATTGACACAGGACAGGTGACAGAAAATTCTAAGGTTGTGATGTGCTGTTGCCACTAGGGATAAAACATTGATTCTATGTCTAAGGATGTAGTTGTCGATTACATTATGCACCATACTTAATGCAATTATCTGTTGCTTTGCAACTTAATACTGAATGGGGTTCGGATGATAACTGAAGGTGGACTTTTTAGGCATAGATGCAGTTGGATGGCGGTCTATGTACTTTGTCGTAATGCCCAATTAAATCTCACTATATTTATCATATCATGTATATGCATTGTTATGCCCTTCTCTATTTGTCAATTGCCCGACTGTAATTTGTTCACCCAACATGCTTTTATCCTATGGGAGAGACACCTCTAGTGCTGTGGACCCCGGTCCTATTCTTTACATCGCATACAATCTACTCAATACTTGTTTTACTGTTTTCTTGCAAACAATCATCTTCCACACAATACGGTTAATCCTTTGTTACAGCAAGCCGGTGAGATTGACAACCTCAGCATTTCGTTGGGGCAAAGTACTTTGGTTGTGTTGTGCAGGGTTCCACGTTGGCGCCGGAATCCTGTTGTTGCGCATCACATTTCGCCACCATCAACCTTCAACGTGCTTATTGACTCCTACGGTCCGATTAAACCTTGGTTTCTTCTTGAGAAACTTCTGCCACCGCATCATACCCTTCTCTAGGGTTCCCAAGACGTGTACATCTACGCGCATCATCACCCCTCTCGTTGTGGTGTCTTAAGAGAGTGTATTCTAAGCCTTCACAAGATAAAATAGCGATGAAACTAGTCAGTTGGGAAGGCAAGAACATCACTTATGTCGGGCATGATCGCTGTAGTCAAATTAGTTAACAGTAAAATGGAATTGCTTAGGCCTCACCACTGCGATTCTAGGTCGTCAGCCGTCCGATCTTGCTACCAGAGGCCTCAGATCGTCGCTCTTCCCACTACGCTTCGCTAAAACTTTTTACCCGTCCAATTCTGCATTCCCCGTCCTGCTCCCCATTATCGGGCTTCTACTCCCGAGATGGACCTGGAGGTTTTCTCGTGAACTGGGCCGATTGAATCTGCTAATTTGCTTCATGGGCCACTGCTCCAATAAGTGGGTTTTAGACCTCCCGTTCACCTTCTTTTCCTGTTATTACGGCATCGTTGTCTCCTTCCCTGCATCTCTTCCTTCGTTTCAAAGCGACGAATGTTCTGATTGACAACGGCGGAGTAATAACGAGGAAGCTCAGCGTTCTCCCTTCCGTTACTGTTTCTCGAAGTTGAGGTACGTTACTTCCCGCTATCCTCCATATATTGTTCTGGCCGAAACCCTTCATCCCTTCAGCAGTCATGACTCTTGCCTAGGGTGAGTTTTGTGGTTGACCGTTTTCCCCTCCATTGGTGTTTTCTAATCTTTGCTGTCTAACTCAGGAACTCAGGAATTGTTGGGTTCACGAGTGTGAATTGCTATACTGGGGCTGGTCTGTGGCAGGCTGTAAGGTGATGCGTCCGCTTGATTTCTCTTGTGCGGTTCTTGACATAGATTTGTATCCAAAATCTAATTGATTTCGATCCGCTTTATTCTCTTTTTTCTCTCTAGGTATGCAAGCCTCCTTGAGAAGTTGATGCAGGCGAAGCGTCAAATCCAGTCTGCCATCTCGCCACAATGAAGGTAAATCAACACTACTAGGAAATGGCTTACCGCCGGCGACCTGAAATGGCTTACCGCCGGCGTTTTTGCATTCGCCGGCGATCACCTCGCCGGTGGTAATGCCTCATCGCCGGCGCCTTCCAATTCGCCGGTGGTAAGTGCCGTTACCGCCGGCGTTTTACCCAATTCGCCGGGGGTAAGTCTTACCGCCGGCGTCTTCCCATTTCGCCCAGTTTGCCAGCGGTAATACTTTTAGGATTTAAAAAAAAATCACATGGGCTCCATCCCATACATTTCCCACGTGATACTCCAAAACTTCTCACATTGTTCTGATTCCAAAACATGTCTAGGAGCACTGTATATTTGATTTTACAAGCACCGTATAATCACACGCAAGTGGCTACATAATGAAAATCAAAATAACACAAAATCTATCACAGAAAATGAAGACTGGTTAATGATGTCGTCTGCACTTTGAGATCCTATGACCATGACTGCAGAAGACAAGATTTATTGCAGTAGTAAGTACATATGACTTGAGAAGTTATTGCTGTAGAAATATATTACTGATTAGAGTAGTATAGTTTTTTTTTGAAATATAGAGTAGTATAGTATCATTGTAACAATTATATCTTGTGAATATATCATGCAAGACTAGGACCATGACTTGGTGTAGTACTGGTTAATGATGTTCATGTGAAGGATCAAATTTGCAAGAGAATAAGAACCAGGACATGCTGAACTGAATCAATAATTAAGAAAGCTTTGAGTCTACAGATTTACTTTCACAAGTACATCAAGCTAGATATAATGAAGTACATGGATTGTTTTTGCACAATACCACATGTTTTGCCATAATGAACATGTTATATAATATAGCATTTCAGTCTAGTTTCCAGTATAGACTATGAATGGATATACTTTGTGCAATCTTTAGGACAAAATTAACACAAAACCATGTATATAATATATGAAGAACACACATACAATGTTATATTAGAGAGAAAGGATTCACCTTTCTTCACAGGTTTGTACATACACATACAAAGTGATGGATACAACTGCAGGCTGCAAAATCCATCATCTAGCCCTCGCCTTGATCTCCTTGCACAAGAAGAATAAACATAATTGTCAGCTCAAAACCAGATTTAGCAAAAACGAAATTGTAAAGAAAGGTTTCAACATGACCCACACGACATAGAAACACCGATGTAAAGGAAGGGCAGCATTAGCTCAATTCTCCAGGGTTGATGTACAGAGCAGCACTGACCTTGCAACAGCAGAAACCCCATAGGAGGAACAATATGACCTGGAAAAGGGACAGACTGATAAACAAGTCGAGAAGCAGAATGTAAATGAGGCAGATGAGGAACCAAGTGAGCTGGAATCAGTTTGTATGTGCGCACATAAATTGATTGGTTATGCTTAACGTGGAAAAGAGACGGAATGGTAAGCAATTTGAGAAGTTAAATGACGATCGGGCAGACGAGAAGCCAAGTAAACATGGTAGTTTCAGTATAACTGGACAGTTTGTTGGTAGTCACCGAATGTAGGAGCACTAAAAGATATAATTCCCACGCATACTAAGGAGTAGGGACAGGGAAATGTCTTTTGGAGTATTTTTGAAAGTAAACCAATAAGATAGCAAGCAGCAGCTCCAACTAGAAATGGCTATGCTAAATGGCTGTTCAATCTTCAGTGACGGAATGGGAAGGCATTTCCCTACGCATATCATGTGAAAATATCAACAAATAAACATCACAGTGATGTACCGTTCTATCACCGAAAACAAATGCACGTTCTACACTAGCAGAGAGTTCTGGCATCCATGCAGAGGCATCAGAACTGAGAAGTGTGCGCTTATATCAGTTAATTCCCCACCAACTCTCAACTTCCATTGCTAACCATGATCAATACAACATAGCATATTGTTCACGGGGATACATCATGCTAGAACCGAAAGAGGCACTAATGTAATTCACTCGTTCATAGGAAGTCGTATACCAGCAAGATCAGCGCGCATACTGGGTGAGAAAGTACTGTACACTAAGCATGGGGCACTTCGAACGGATGCTCGTGCGCCGATATAACATACTTACAGTTGGAATTCTTTTTTCATTCCCCACAGCAACAGGGAGATACTATACAAGGGATGGTTTACCTTGACGCGCCGGCGAAGGTATGATGGCGACCGCCGCGGGGATGGACGAGGTGCCCTTCATCTCGGCGCCGGCCCGCACTCTCCGCGCCGTCGCAGAGCCTCCTGCGTCTCCGAGCGTACCCTGTGCACAGATGAGCCTTGCCGCATCAGGCGCCGGGATCTGCGCGGCGCAGGCCAGAAGCGCTCGAAGTGGGATGGATCTTGTCGCCGTGCACGAATCCGATCGAGCAAAGAGGCTCACCGAACACCGAATCGCGAGTCGAGATTCCGAGGGAATTCGCGGAGGGGGCGGCGCCGGGGTGGTCTCTCGTGCTGTCAGATGCGAATCTGGAGAGTCCTGATGGCCACTGAACCCCGCGACGCGGTGGCGGCGGCGTTACAGCGGGGAATCAGACGGTGTTGGCTCGATCGGCGCGGGGGTTCGCAGGGCTGTGTACGCGGCGCGGCTGTGTCGGCGGCGGCGGCTGGAGGGTGCGGAGGAGGAGGGGGCGAGCAGATGAGGAATGGAGGTGGAGGGCGCAGGGGTTGAGAACTGGAGGGAGAGCGCAGGGAGAAGGCCGCCGCGCCGCACAGGGAGAGAGGGAGGAAGCGCATGTGAGAGAAAGGGGATCGCGAGGAGACGAGCGTGTGTGGGGTTGTGTACTTGTGTTCGGTGTGGATGCCAAAACGGTGAAATACCCCCGGCGAAAATGAAACTGGGACGCCCACGGTAATTTCAGCCCAAATGGCACACAGCAGCCCACTCCATCCCTGGCAGGTGCAAATCGATTTCGCCGGCGGTAGTTAATTTACCCCCGGCATCTTCGAGACAAACTTGCCAGCGGTAGTGTTAGGCCCCCCTGGAAGGTATTACCGCCGGCATCTTGGATTCGTATTTGCTGGCGGTAAGGAGTGCGGCTATAAGCCTTTTTCTAGTAGTGCAACTGCCACAACTCTAATATTGCTCGCAAATTGTGAGTTTTTGGGTTTACTCTTATCTGATGGTGGATTGATTGCCGTTGGGGTTCGCTAGGAGGCCGCTATATAGGCAAGCATGAGAGATGTTCGAGCTCCGACGCAATGCCACGCAGAGGGCAATTGTACAACATGTGGAATTTCCTTTAGGTGATAAGATTACTCTTTAGACCATGTCAATGCTACTGGAAAAGTAGTGTTGCTAATTTCTTTCAATCAGGTTGATAACTTGTTATTAGTTAGATATTCAATCTACAGCTCATGTTGCGTATAGAGTTCAACTGACAACTTTGCACAGATCCTCGGATGTATAAGCATTAGATGGGCCACTTATTCATTCAAGGAATCCATAACTACGAGATCGAATTTCTTTTGTCCTATATAGCAAATTCCCACCGATTTTAGCTTGGATCATGCATAAGCATTTGGAACATCATATAACTGCTAGCTTGAACATATCACAAAGGTAGTCACGTTCAGATATACTCGATTTGGGATGGCGAAGTTTAAGTTAGGTGATTAATAAGACTTTTAAATGCATAAGCATTTGTTATTATTCATAGTCACTCTATGAAGATAGATGGGTCGTGCCACTTGGTATAAGGCCATAAGTTGATTATTTGATGGAGATTTATTAGCCTGATTCCTTCCAAGTAGTTGACTATGTTGCATGCATGTTACTTTGATCTAAGAACAAATCTCCTTTTGTCTTGATATCTTCTCGTTTTAAAACAGCAGAACGCTGGAAGAGATCGACTGTGGGTTAGGAGAGAATTTTCTGCAGTACAAAGTAATTAAGAAGGTTCATAACTTGCGAAACAGAGACATGTTGTCCCAGAAGATGACCAACTAATCCAATCAAAACGGTGTATAATATAAACCTCCTTTGAATAGGTTGGGTTTTTTCCTGTATTTGCTCTTGTTTTGTAAAAAGTTGGAAGAAGCCTTGCTAATATTTAAGATTTTTTGCTTGGTTCACTGAATTATGTGCTACCCCTGTAGTGAAGTTAAGTATTATTTTACTAAAGTTCTATGATTGATGGATAACAGTGATATGGTTATGAGTTCATGCACCCGTTTGCACCTGCACTGTACCGAAGATACTAAAGAGGAAACGGTTGGAGACAAGAACCGAGTGCATGAACATCAAACATACTGAAGAGGAAACGGTCCGAGAAAACAATTCAGATCATGTAGGTAGTAGGTCTTGAAGGCTGCTTTGTTGTTGCCTTGAGCAAAACTTGCATGGTCGGGTGCATCACGAGAGTTGTCGAAGTGTGTTGGTTGATCGCAAAGTTGGTTTACTTCGTTGCCTATGTTTCTTATGTTCATCGCTGCTAGCTATTAGAGCTTGTGACATGGTAAATTAGTTTCCTTGCTAAGTACCTCAAGCATAGAGCTGCAGTGATATTTACTCCTTTTAAAATGGCACAATGCATAAACCATAAGATGGAAGTTGAACAATCAAAATTGTACGTCAGAGCAAAATTTACATTTTTGTATGTTATATTTGTTTTACTTGTTTCCTCCTGTTTTGGGCTACTCCCTTTGCATATTTAAGAACTAACATAAGTAATGCTATTGGTGGTAATATTCCTAGATCTATGGTGGCTTCCCTAATTAATGTAGCCATTTTGCAGAGAGTGCATGTTGCGCTGTTATAAAGATACTACACGGGAAAAAGTCAACATCCAGTACCAAATCTGGCCAAGAAGAATTCAGTAGGAACCAACCCTTTGGTAGATAAGACAACCCTTTGGTGGATATCACAGTCAGCAAATCAATCCTCTATTCTTGTTAAGTACCACACAGTTTGAAGCAAGTGCCAAATGCAAAAGGGAACATACTGCAGTAACAACAGTGCTGTTCTTCGATTTTCCTGCTCAAGTATAGTTTTGATTTATCAATATAGTTCCCTATTGGTTTGTGATGTGATTAGTAGCATGAATATTTAACTTGTTAATAAATTTGTCGAGTTTCTGATAAGCTTAATGTGCACATGCTGGTGTTCACTTAAATTAAGAGGACACTCGATTTGCTACGGCCACTAAATTCTAAGCAATACTCTAGGTGTGTTTCTTATCCTTCTGTTGTGTTGTGCATAAGGATAAATATCATGATGCAACATTTCGGTCCCAAGAAAGACACAACTCTACAATTTTAAAATTTTAGCATTAGATTGCAGTGAAAATATTTCTAAATGAACTGAGGGAATCAATGGTTTGGAATATTAAGAAGCCATCTTAGAGAAGACTAATTGACTAGAAATACCCAAATTTATTTATTTTCCATTCAGGGAACCTAATCCAGATGCCAAGACCGTATTTAGTATTTTGTGATTACCCGTTTTCTTCTGAACAATAGTTATATATTGTCTTGCATCACATATCAAGTCAGTGGTTACCTTTTTAGCCTGTTTGAAAGATTGTTTCCCTTTTAAGAACTGGTGAAATACTAAAATTAGTGCACTTCAGCGCATATATATTTAAGTACTATAATCTGTAATATTAACTACTTCAGCACGCCCCAGGTATACTACCCATGATTCTACATAGAGAAGTAGTCTTAACCATTTTTGCAGCTCTGACCAGGTGTTATCTAGGTTTTGCTGGCAAACAAGGCAGAGGCTTGGGCCGAACTGTTTTCATGTAGAGGCGACATACAGTTTGTGTTGCTGATGAGTAGCTGTTTGCACCCTCATTGAGAACTTAAAGAATAGATTTGGGAAGCAGTTATGGAGCAATAGCTCTATTGCAGAACATCGATTGATTGTGTATGAGCATATTCAAAGTCACCAAGAACAAGCTTCTTAGGGATATTTTATTCGTTATTATGTAGTACTAGTGTGTTTTCAGGATGAACTTTGACTAGACCATTGTCTTCTTGAATTGATAAACATATAGCTCTACTCACTGTATGCATCATTGTCCATGTATGCCAGGTCCCATTAGAGTTAGGAAAAATATGCTTGCAAAGGAGTGCTCTGGTATTTTATTGAATGGGAGTTCACTTGGGTAGTTTAGATCTGATTTACATGTTACAATGGGTTTCCCTAAATATTGGATGCAACCAAGCCTCCTTTAAATTGTGAAGGCCGAGAACTACATTGCAAAGATATGCAGTCAAACGCCCAATGTAAGTATGTACGGTTGATTGGCTCATTTATTAGGTCGTGTGATCTAATTTACTTTGTTGTTTATTATGCACCCCTAAAAATTATTTGTACCAAGGTTTCGTGAGTTTGCTTAGAATCATTGATTCATTCATTCCATATGTTTAATTAAAGTGACATAACTGTGAGAAGTGAGGTGTTTCCAAATCTAGCACTCCTCTGTATAATTAGTGATATTAGAGTATTTATATTAGTGGATCAATTATAACTTATAAAAAATATGCCCTTTCACCTCTATCATGGCGTTATACCTAAGTTATTCAATTTTAATCAAATATCTTACCCGTTCAACATCTTCCGGCCATTTATCTTACGATGGACGGGCGCGGCAACGCGCGCTTTTATGGTCTAGTTTGTGTTAGTTGTGCACATCTTGGTATGGGCTGGCCTTGGTTTGAGTGGAATGACCCTGCTAAGATTTAGGTGGGTGGGAAATTAAAAGTGCTTGGAGCCCCCATGTGTGGTTTTGGTAGTTAATTACAATCCATGCGGCCTTATGTTTTTATTGAGTTATATTTCAAGGGAATTTCCATAGACGCAATGCTTGAAGACCATATGTTGGATTCAAGGTTGAAAGAAGAAAGTAAATTAGGATGGATTTATTGTGTGGAACTAAAAGGAATTCATGTTAGCTTCTGTGTTAAGCCATGTGGGTTCAAGATCTTTAGAGTTTGATTCCAAGTGAAGAATTCAAAATATGGTGCTAGGTCGAGATCATGTTGGACTTATGAGTTGAGCTATGGTCAAACCAAGACTTAGAGCAATCACTCAAATGAAGAATTATTGATGCATCTCAAGAGTTTGTTGTATATCATGAGGAGATACAAGTTTGAGTAAGATGAAGTGCAATGAGTGGATTCAATATTGGTCAACACACAAAACATAAAGGATTTGCCGCATTGGTTCATGTCATCTCGTGGTGTGGTAAGACTTTGCCATTCATGTTTTGTAAGGTAACCCATGATCTATGTGCTCTGTGTATCTCCGCTCATCTGGTAATAATGTACATGTAAATATGTGTTTTAATGAAGCTATCAAATAGTTATATATACACACACTGAGGAGCAAATTGTGAGTCTTCATCAAGAACTAATGCTCAAGTGGAGCATTCTGACTTCAAGGAAACAGAAAGCGTGGTCATCAAGATTAAGCATGATCCGCAAGGAAACGGTATAGCCTTGATAGGTATTCCTTTTACCAATCTCAAGGTGGTTGTTGTGGGAACAGATTATAATATAGATAGCCACACTATCAAGAGATGATTTTGGTTGAGTAGCTTGATCACATCGTCTTAGGAATCTCAATCTTTTGCATAGTTTCCATCTTCCTATTTTATTTCTTGGTGTTTCTCAACATGAGGTCCTTGACCTTGTTGCCAGCTTTCCAAAAAATCCAATTTTATAAAAAACAAAATTTATATGCACCTTCTACTGCGTTTTTGGTTTTGGAGGTTTTACATGTTCTTCGTATTGGGAAGCTCTCTTGCTAATTCTTGTTGTTTCTATGCATGACGAGCTATATCTTGTTGTTGGTTTAAAAACAAGCCCAAATTCATCGAAATGGGAGTCCGGATGCAAAAGATATTGCAATTTTAGTGTGAGGTGTTTTACGATTTGGAGGGTATGGGCTGGCCTTGGTTTGAGTGGAATGACCCTGCTAAGATTTAGGTGGGTGGGAAATTAAAAGTGCTTGGAGCCCCCATGTGTGGTTTTGGTAGTTAATTACAATCCATGCGGCCTTATGTTTTTATTGAGTTATATTTCAAGGGAATTTCCATAGACGCAATGCTTGAAGACCATATGTTGGATTCAAGATTGAAAGAAGAAAGTAAATTAGGATGGATTTATTGTGTGGAACTAAAAGGAATTCATGTTAGCTTCTGTGTTAAGCCATGTGGGTTCAAGATCTTTAGAGTTTGATTCCAAGTGAACAATTCAAAATATGGTGCTAGGTCGAGATCATGTTGGACTTATGAGTTGAGCTATGGTCAAACCAAGACTTAGAGCAATCACTCAAATGAAGAATTATTGATGCATCTCAAGAGTTTGTTGTATATCATGAGGAGATACAAGTTTGAGTAAGATGAAGTGCAATGAGTGGATTCAATATTGGTCAACACACAAAACATAAAGGATGTGCCGCATTGGTTCATGTCATCTCGTGGTGTGGTAAGACTTTGCCATTCATGTTTTGTAAGGTAACCCATGATCTATGTGCTCTTTGTATCTCCGCTCATCTGGTAATAATGTACATGTAAATATGTGTTTTAATGAAGCTATCAAATAGTTATATATACACACACTGAGGAGCAAATTGTGAGTCTTCATCAAGAACTAATGCTCAAGTGGAGCATTCTGACTTCAAGGAAACAGAAAGCGTGGTCATCAAGATTAAGCATGATCCGCAAGGAAACGGTATAGCCTTGCTAGGTATTCCTTTTACCAATCTCAAGGTGGTGGTTGTGGGAACAGATTATAATATAGATAGCCACACTATCAAGAGATGATTTTGGTTGAGTAGCTTGATCACATCGTCTTAGGAATCTCAATCTTTTGCATAGTTTCCATCTTCCTATTTTATTTCTTGGTGTTTCTCAACATGAGGTCCTTGACCTTGTTGCCAGCTTTCCAAAAAATCCAATTTTATAAAAAACAAAATTTATATGCACCTTCTACTGCGTTTTTGGTTTTGGAGGTTTTACATGTTCTTCGTATTGGGAAGCTCTCTTGCTAATTCTTGTTGTTTCTATGCATGACGAGCTATATCTTGTTGTTGGTTTAAAAACAAGCCCAAATTCATCGAAATGGGAGTCCGGATGCAAAAGATATTGCAATTTTAGTGTGAGGTGTTTTACGATTTGGTGGCCCAGTTTCCAGTCCGGAATTTTCCTGGTTTATACTATGATCCATACGAGGTAATTTGTGGGCGGATTCCAGACAAGTCCACTAGCCCTTTTTCTGGTCTGCTTTCTAGCCATGTTTTCTTTTCAGTTTGCCACCCGACTTTGCAAAAACTGCATCAAAGCTAGATTTCTCTTGCCCTATAAAAGGGGGTCTTCTTCCCTAATGGTTTTTAGGTTCTTGAGCACGGATTTTCCATCATTATTATTGAACTCCAAAAGTTTGAGTTCTCTCCGTTTCTCTGATATTTCTTGCATCTTTTTGAGGGGTTTGAGAGAGGAGATCCAGATTTATAACCCCTCCAATCAATTCCCCCTCGTAGTTAGGAGAACCCTTTGGATCTATATCTTGCATCATTAATTGACTTTGTCATTTGTTCTTTACCTCCAACTCCTCAATGGTATTTGTTGCTTTGGTCGGATTCGAGCATTGTTGGTGTTCTTCCTTTGCATACTTGCATAGTATTCCGCTCTCAATTACGACTGGTTTGCGTGAGAGACAGTGAGCTTGTTACTCTTGTATGGACGCATTTAGGAAGGTATTAGAGCACAAACACCACATTTTTATGGTCTAACCAGCATGGTCAGGTCTTGGGTTAATGGGTTTTTACCCTGGAGAAGGTCCAATCTATATACAATGCATGCCTTCAAGAAGGAAATGACTATGGAGTCACCATTGGCAGGTACAACCACCAAAGCTTAGACCTAGAGCTTTCATCCCAAAACCTAAGAGATGGAGCTCAAAAAACACCGCCAAGAATGAAGTCTTCTAGGGTCACTGCTAGGGTTGCAATGTTAGACGGGATGCGCGACATATTTTCTCATCCCTAGCCAGCCCCTTCGTGTGTGCTCCTCAATATCTGCAACGAGGGAAACTGCACAAAATCTGTTTTGCGGGACTATGCGTGGCCCTCATCTACAAAATCTGTTTTTGCGGGACTTTTTGATAACACTGCTGCAAAGCATCAATCGTATTTGATCTTCTCGACCCGACACAAGCATGCGAGATGGAACTGCTAGAGCCTATCTGGTCTTCTTCAAACACGGCTGCCATAATTCTCCCCTCACCTACATCTCGGTAATTGCGACAATAAAGATGCCAAGGCTGACCCAAGGTGGATGGAGACCGCCACGAGCCAAGGGAAAATGAATCTTCACATCGGACCTCACTTCCCCGTAGGGGTACAGGCGAAGAGCCCATCAAGCTGCCTACCACATATGTAGATCTGGCACATGAAGATTCAAGAACGCATGCACACCTCATGGGTGATTTGTTGTGTGCTTCCCTGATTGGAGTAGCTCGCGAGGGATCATAGGGTCTTCCAACTGGCGCCAAGAATCTGTGACCACGCCGGGATCACATGCCTCTCGATCCAATCCAGCACTACTGGAGGAGGGAGCACATGACGGCGACAGTAGAGCACGCTAGGACCATCGAGAGATCGACTTTAATGGGGGCACCACACCGTCGCCTTCCACCAACGGCCTCCTACGGTGGCGGCAGGGTAGAGGGGACTTTTGGGTGGCGGCGTGGGGGCCCTCCATAGTCGCCCGAATCAAGCCGAGAGGCTGGGTCCAGCTGTATCTTCTATAATCTTTTCTAGCAAAAATTATGCAAGTTTGACGTGAGTGTGTGATTCTAACAACACCTTAAGCAAACATTATATTTATGAAAAAAAAACTGTGTATCATAACTGAAGAAGAGTGGTAAGATTCTAATATTAGACATGCCAAGGCGTGATTAAGAATCTGTGCACCTTGGGTTAGGCAAAGTTCTCAGTGGAGCATAAAACAAACTCAAAGCTCTGAGTATATCATACCAGGTCACAGATTCACATGTTAATGAAACCGGCAACAGAGCGTAGCAGAATCAAATAGATATATTGAGATGATGTTGCTAAATTTAGGTATCCAAAAAGCTATACACGATGAAGGTATTATTAACTCTCACGAGATTCGCCTTCTCAAAGTCATATCTATCCCCTAGATATTTACGATTTGCAGAACGAAAAGAATGCAGTAGAGGAGTCTGATCGAGGTGTAACTATTGGAATAACACACTTTGTATGGATGGTTCTACAACTACAAGGGACCACATTTGAATATGTTGATCAAGATGTCTCCCCTGGCATTCCAAATGTTTACTGGCTCTTCCAAGTCAGAAAGGAAGCTTAATTCACAATGCTCGCATTGGTCTTCACATCCATTTATGTGCCTTCCCATAATACCTGTTGATGTAATTTTTCTGCAGGAACACAGCAGATACATACATTAAACCAAAGCTAGATTTTATGGTCCATTCTGAAATACCGAGTAGCGTTATTGCAAACCTTTTGTATTCTTAAATCAGGAGCGTCCAGGGCATTTACAGGATAAAATTTGTAGAATTGGATGTTTTCAAATGCATTCTTTAGCTTAGGGTCCATATTATCAATAGCTTCCTTTCTGGCTTCTTTAGCCTGCATAATTTTTTGCAGCAGCATAGTATTAGAACGCACTAAATTATCTAGGGAAAATACATATTATCTTGGTTGACGAACCTGTCTCAGCTCTGTCTTTCGTTCTTTAACCTTCTCCTTCAGGAATTTCTGTTGATGAAATGAGGCAAAGGTAGGAAGAAAACTCAGAGGTAATGGTCAATTAATTGATCATCGGGTGGTGTGCTAAGTATCCTTTATAATAGACCAAGCAGAAAAATCACTGGAATGTGCACCTTAAAATTTTCTTTCTCATCCTCTGGCAACACCTCACCTTCAACTAGGTCATCAATAAAATCCTGCATTGCAACACGAAGATTGAACACAGATGCTCTTCCAAGGGTAGAGTCGGAGAAAAAAATACTCTATACACACCTTATAATTATCCATTTCCCAGTCAAAGGATTGCACTATCTGCAACAGCCAACAGGCAGCACAAAGATTTATAACAATTAACAGCTACTTGAAATCGAAATCCTACAAATTTCATTTCTAAAAGTAGAACTGGGGTGATATTTCATTATCTCTCAATTAAGGTTTGGTAACAATAGGAGGGAATAACGTTTCATCGCCTACAAAAGATTTCATGCTCTCTTGTGAGATTTTTTTCTAATCGTAATTATGCTTTCTCTAATTAATAGTGAACAATTTGCTTTATGTAAAATAAAAAAGTAGCAACCAGGCAATACTTCTACCAAATGGACCTACTAAAAGAAGCTTACCGGGTGTTCTAGAGGATATATGATATCGACAGTTGTATCATGGTCATCTTCAGGAGAAAGTGGCATATAATCTGCAATATTATTACCAGATGCTCATAAGCATAAAATCTACTAGTATACTATTGTGAGGATGTGTGCAAGTACGTTCTTTTACCACATGGTGTGCTTTTTAATGGTTTGGGTGAATGTAATGTCTTCATGACCTTGGGCTTTGGCATGTTTTTGACTCTGTAAGACTATTGCAGAATGTTCATGCTTGCATCACAAATGTGGATTTGACTTTGACCAGTGAACTATGCAATACACAATTAAAAAAGAAATACCTTACAGAAAAACACCGTAGGGGGCTCCCCAACGGTTTTACGGTAAAAAAAAGTATGTCATTTATAATTTTTAAATGAAATGTGGACATCCAACAATAGCAAATCAACCAACTAAAAGTCTGTTGGAGGTCCAAAGGCCATTAGACTTGTCAGTCGCATGTAGATTGAGTGCTACTCAGTATGATCAACAATCAATTAGGAAAGGGCTACTGGTTCCATGGCTTTACATGCGTTAATGCGTGGGGTTAGTCACAGTATACCAGAATATCGTACGCAACTTCAGACAGTGTAGTTTACATATTAGACTGGACCAAGGCAGAGATAGGTGACGAAACAGATCCTCTGAAAGGGGATCCAAACAGAATGACAACTATTTTCTTACACACGCAACTATACAGATTGACCCTATGAAAAATAATCACAAGGCATCTTACATGGCATGCAGTAGTCGAACTTCTTGACTCGCTCAGTTTTCAGGTGCTTCAGAGCAGACCTGTAAAATATACAAAATTGGGATGATATATCCAGTCACAGAAAAGGTACAGGTTCAAGATGATACATAACTGTATGCCTCCAAGCACACATTTTCAGCGAGGAATGAAAATGGCATAAAAAAAACTGACCTTCGCTGGGTGCAACAAAGAGTGAATATTTTGGTTTCCAAACTCTCAATCCTGCTGAGCCTATAGAACAAGCAAGACTAAAGTGAACAAAATTGCAATACTGCGATGATGAGAAAATAAATGTAGGAATACAATCAAAACTTAAATAAAGAAATGTAGCATGGAAATACCGGTCCTCTAGTGGAACATAGGGCACCCAGTCCATCTTCATTGCCTTCATTGGTACTATTTCTTCATTTTCCCTTTGGACAGATATTATACCAACCTTATCTGATGGTGGGTAAGGACAATCAACCTGCACCACAAACATGATTGCAAAAGCTAAATCAGATCTACCATCAGCGAATAACAGAAACTTTCTAGTCTCAGTCGATGAAACAACCATAAGCTACAAATATGCCAAGAAAATTTTCCCACAGCAAGCTTACTTTCAGCAGAAGAGGAAAAATCATTTGACGCTGTTGGTTAGAGTCAATAACTCATACCAATGAAACATTGTCGAGTAAAATAATGTGCCACAAACATTGAGAGTTACTCATTTAGGGTTTTAGGTATTATAGAAGACAAAAAGGGACCCAGGCCAGATAAACATAAGGGGTATACCAGGAACGAAAGGCCGGAAGCTTTGAGACTGGCATTATTACAGGATATAGAGGTAAAAACTAGTAAAGGTTCATAGCAGAATCAAGACTACCAAAGGTTTTACTTCACAGTGCCATTGTCACAAAAGTAACATCACTGCCAAGAACAAGGGAGTTCCTCGCAAAAAATGATATGCAATTGCAAAGTTGGTTCTTATAATTCCTAATTGATTTTAAAAAAAAATCTACATAAGCATTTCCGATTTTGCACTGCAAGTCAAATTATCTTTACCTACAAATGATGAAACGGGTGTGCATTTTCTGTAATGCAAGGTATAAACAGAATTAGTCCGCTAGTGTAATCGTGAGAAAGTGCAACTGAAGATATAGTGTATGGAGATGTAATGCATTTTTTTTAACCAATGCAGTGCAGAACTTAGATAAGATAGAAAACATTCCTTTGCGAGGGAGATAAGGTGTCAAATGTTTAAATCAAGAGAATGGATGAGAACCAACCGCAACTACAATAGGAACAAATACCATCTTTTCGCTCTTTTGTTCACCTTTAGCAACATTCAACAGCTGAGCTGCAGACCAAAAGAAATGAGATAATCGTACAAATTGCATGAAGTAACCATTCAACATGCTGGTACAAATTAAACATACAACAAAGGTGCTGCATCATATAACCAGTTTTAGTATTCCATATATCTATGATATGCATGGTGAAAACATACCGACCTCAAAATTTCTCATCACATGGAAGCACCAAAATTAATTTTAATGTTGAAAATGTGCAAAAGGATTATTTACTTGCATGCTGCGTAGAGGGATAATTTCAGCATCAGTAAGCTTTGAAAAAGTACCTTTACCGCATCATCAGTACTAAAATTTTCTAAAGCACAAACTTATTCTTAGTATATCAGTGCTATACTGTAAATTACTTCACAGCCCAGAAGAATCAAACAAGAAATGATAATCTAAACAACACCAGTTTATGTTAGAAAAATTCCATGAAAGTTAACACGTAGATATGCATCAGATATTGGATATTAACTTCAGTGTCAAGAGGGGGCATACTTACGTTCAGTGCTTCCAAATAAGTAAACCGTCTTGCCATAAAGCTCTCCCCCTTCTTCTAGAGCTTTCTGCTCACCAACAATAAACCATGTATGATACAGTAGAGAAGCATAGTATTCAAAGAGAAGCCTAGCAGATTATCTGTCGTAAGCGCACCTCTATATTTTGGAAGTTCCAGTTGAACTCCTCTATCTTATCAATGTGTTCCCACTGCAGGACCAGATAATGGACAGTTATGACAAGTAAGCAGAAATAAATAGCTGTAGGCATGTACTAAAAAAGAAGTGCATCAGTAGATGGTGATGTGCACAAACCTCGGTCCCGATGGGGAAGGCCGACAGCCAAAGGTCCTCCTGGACACAGCAATGCACCATTAGTCATAATGCACGCACGGAAGCAATACAGCGGACGACTGACAATGCATATACTCGTGAATAATCAAACACCTTATAAATCATGTGAATTCTGACTCTTTATTGCTAAAATAAAACCATCGACACATTGACTTGCAAGTGTTACAGTGCAGACATGTGTTGATAATCGTCATGCCCCAAGCAGTCATAATCCAAATTATTCCAACCAATGCAGGCGGCAGGCCTCGCAGAAAGATATCATCATGCGCGCAATGCAGATATTACCAATCATCGAGACCAATCAAGCTACAGATCCTAGCAAACGGAACGGAAGCACGCATCTTTGAGAGGAGGTATCGGGGGCTCCTTACCAGATTCCGCTTCTCGCGGGAATACTCCGCCTCGGGCCTGGGCGTCGCCCTGGCGCGCTTCCCCGGCCTCAATGTCGCCGGCGCCGCCGCCGCCGTATCGGTCGAGCCGTCGGCCGCCGCAGCCGTGCGTTTCTTGCTCCTGGGACGCGCCATTGATCGCGAATGCTACAGGGGCTAGGATTTTGTTTTTGGGTCTGGACTGGAGTCGGCCGCTCTTAAATTGGCGCGCGTGGCGTAGAATTCACGCGGTCCGCGGCGATGTGGGCAAAACCAACGAGAATCTGTATCGGATCCTGAAGCCCTGAACTTCCCATTTTTCTGTTCTTCCTTTTGCGCAAACCTAGCCAACGGCCCGGCGTACCGGCCCACGTGCCCCGACCCCAGGCCCCGGCACGGCACAGAAGGTAGACGGGCCGGCACGGCGGCCCGTTTGGCACGCGGGGCCGAAAAACAGCCTGTTTTGTTTGTTTTTTTTCCTGTTTTTCCGTTTCTAACTTGAGACTGTCCGAAAAATTTTGGAAATGATTGAAAAAATTCAGAAAAAAGGTAATAATATGAGGCAATATTTCATATGGGATAAAAAATATATTTATTAGATGATGCCTTGTTAAAATACCTTACATCACAAGATAAGGAAAAAGAATACAACGGCTCTAAAAATCTAAACTACATTGACCCTAGTTCATGCATCTTGTGGGGATAGAGATCCAGTGCCCTGTCTATTTCAGGGCATAGCGTGCCCCGAGCCTTGCATCCACCGTCCAAAATGATCATACGGCCAAGGCACGGGTCAACCAAGTCCAACTGTCACGCACGAGCCGCCGCCGCTACGCCCACCTTCAGCAAAGACAGAGATCTAGAGGTGACGCACGCTGGTTCTCTCCGCCCACCTCCGGCCGCGACGGAGCCGAAAACGGCCGCGACGGCACCAGAGAAAACGGCGAGAAAATGCCTTCCGCCCAGAGCACCTGCAGGAGTGGTCTTAGAGGGGAGTCGGCGGCGCCGAGCGGAGGTCGCCGTCACATCATGGCGGAGGAGGTCGTCGGCCCCGAGCGGAGGTCGCCGTCGCAGCGTATACATGGAGTCATCGGGGCGGAAGAGCCTGTTGCAGCGTATACATGGAGTCATCGAAGCGGAAGAGCCTGTTGCAGCGTGGTGGGGAGGAGGATCTCGTCAGGGTGTGGGCGGAGGGTGCCCACGGCAAGTGTGTGCTCGCCTCCCCTTCCGACGGTGAAGCCGACGGCAGCGGCGCATCTCTGCCCAAGAACGCCCGTACAGTTTCTCCTTTTCCCACTTGATGTCTCTCCTTGGCTAGACGAAGGTAAGTGATGTCTTGGGCCGTTGGATTATTTTGGACGGTGTGCCCTGCAATAGACAGGACACTAGGTCTTTGTCCATCTTGTGATGCCTCACCAAGTGGCCGCCAGTCCTACCCGCGAGAACCAGATTGAATTGGTGTTCGCATCTATTATACATAAATCTACACATGTTGACACCATCCTCCACATAATAATGTCTGGTGAAGTGCTTCCATATGGGGGGGGGGGGGGGCTCTTCTTCTTCTAGCTTCAACTTCAAATAATGTTTCAGCATCTTCCTCATCCATCTGGGTATGTCGTAAGGGTTTTACCTCACCACGAGGGTCCTGAACCTGGGTAACATCGTGTCACCTCTCTGAAGTGTCACCACTGCTTTGCTCCGTGGTCGCCATGGCCGTGAATAGCATGTAGCATTGCTGCCAGCCCCCAGCGGTTCGATAACCACAAGGGTCTTGCCGAGGTACCTGTATTCCTTTGCGATACCAAAGCCCCCGACATTGTTTGACATGGATAATATGGATTCAATCTCAACAGGAAGCAAAGCATTCCCACCTAATTTTTATTTTTGAAACTTACAAATATGATTATCAAAAATTTAAAAATAAACAAATTATTATAGCTCCAGAGAAAGAAAAAAAGGTTGTCCGACTCCGTAGATCCTTTTACGGGAGACAAGATCTTGTTTAACACCCGAAAGAGCATGCCACTTGGGAAGAGGAAGAGGCGGAAAGCCAGTGTGAAGTTGATAAAGGGCAACGGCGCCCGAAAATAGTCTTGATGACCCACAAGTATAGGGGTGTATCGTAGTACTTTCTATAAATAAGAGTGTCGAACCCAACGAGGAGCAGAAGGTGTTGACAAGAAGTTTCGATGAAGGATTCACTGTAAATGCTCACAGACAAGTATTCAGGGGGTTTTGATATAGCAGATAAATAAAATACAAGTAAATAAAATGTGAGAGAAATAATTGCAGTGGCCCAATCCTTTTTAGCACAAAGGACAATCCGATTTGTTTACTTATAATGACCAAACGTTCTTGAGGACACTGGGGGATTTTAGTCTAGTGCTTTCACTTCATATAGCTGATTAATCTTCATTATTTTGATAAGTGTTGTGTGGGTGAACCTATGCTAATGCACCGCCCTTCCTAGGACTAATACATACTTGTGATTATACCCCTTGCAAAGCATCGCAAATACAAGAAAGTAATTAAGATAAATCTAACCCGCAGTAGCCAAACCTACGAGATCACGCATATCCTCCACTGTACTTGGAAGTATACTAACGGGGTTTAGGTTCTTGTCACTCCGGCAACCCCACAGTTAGCAAACACAAGATGTACTCCCTAGGCCCATAAAGGTGAAGTATCATGTAGTCGAGCGTTCACATGACACCACTAGAAGAGTAACACCACAACTTAAATATCATAACATTGAATACTACTCAACAATAATTCACTACTAACATTTAGACTTCACCCATGTCCTCAAGAACTAAGCGAACTACTCACGAGACATCATATGGAACATGATCGGAGGTGATATAATGATGAATAACACCGAACATAAACCTTGGTTCAATGGTTTCACTCAATAGCATCAATAACAAGTAGTAATTGATACGTCTCAAACGTATCTATAATTTCTTATGTTCCATGCTACTTTTATTACAATACTTGAATGTTTTATACATACTTTACAGCATTATTTGCCCATTTTCCGGCACTAACCTATTAACAAGATGCCGAAGTGCCGATTCCTGTTTTCTGGTTTTTGGTTTCGAAAATCCTAGTAAGGAAATATTCTCGGGTGACGCCGAAATCAACGCCCGGGGTCCTATTTTGCACGAAGCTTCCAGAGGAAGAAGAGGAGACGAAGTGGGGCCTGATGGCGACACCAGGGGCGGCGCGGCCTGGCCTGGGCCGCGCGGCCTTGTGGTGTGGGCCCCTCGTGACGCCCTTGACCTGCGCCTATGTAAAGCCTCCGTCGCGAAACCCCTGACCGAGAGACACGATACGGAAAACATTCCTGAGAGACCGCCGCCGCCAATCCCATCTCGAGTGAGCAGGAAATCGCCTCCGGCACCCTGCCGGAGGAGAATCATCACGGAGGGCTCTACATCATCATGCCCGCCTCCCGATTGATGCGAGAGTAGTTCATCCTTGGACTATGGGTCCATAGCGGTAGCTAGATGGTTGTCTTCTCCGCTTGTGCTTTCATTGTTATATAGATCTTGTGAGCTGCTAACATGATCAAGATCATCTATTTGTAATGCTACATGTTGTGTTTGGCGAGATCCCAATGAATATAGAATATTATGTTAAGTTGATTATCAATCTATCATATATGTGTTGTTTATGTTCTTGCATGCTCTCTATTTATTAGTAGAGGCTACGGCCAAGTTGATACTTGTAACTCCAAGGAGAGGGAGTAATTATGCTCGATAGTGGGTTCATGCCTCCATTAAATGTGGGACGGTGACGGAAAGTTCTAAGGTTGTGGATGTGTTGCTACTAGGGATAAAACATTGATGCTTTGTCTAAGGATATTTGTGTTGATTACATTACGCACCATGCTTAATGCAATTATCTGTTGTTAGCAACTTAATATTGGAAGGGTTCGGATGATAACACGAAGGTGGATTATTTAAACATAGATGCATGTTTGGATAGCGGTCTATGTACTTTGTCGTAATACTTGATTAAATCACATAGTAATCATCGTTGATATGTATTGAATCTTTGTTGTCAGTTGCTCGCCTGTAATTTGTTCACCCAGCATGTTAGTTATCTTGTTGGAGACACCACTAGTGAGCTGTGGACACCGGTCCATTTTTACATCTGAATACATTCTCTTGCTTTTCTTGTTCTTTGCAAACAAACACCATCTTCCACTTGATACGTTTAATCCTTTGTTTCGGCAAGCCGGTGAGATTGACAACCTCAGCATTTAAGTTGGGGCAAAGTACATTGATTGTGTTGTGCGAGGTTCCACGTTAGCGCGGTTTCAGCGGTGTTGCGCGCACTACATTCTCCACCAACAACCTTCAC